>CM034307.1:21482548-21985949 GCA_019925795.1 Dendrobium chrysotoxum
CTGCCTATGCCATGAGCGAGTTAAAGCATTCCCTTGATTCTTTGCCAACTCTAGGTGGGAGTAAAAGGATTCAAGGTTCTTTGCCTTCCCCTAGAGGGTAAAAAAGGATTTAAGGTTCTCTGCCTCACTAGTTTGGCGAAAAGATTTTGTAAGAGCTTCTCCACCTTACTGTGGGAGAAAAAGGAGAGACACTAATTGATTTGTACAATACCTGGAACGGGTGGTTCTGGGGACTAGATGTAGGTTAGATTTGACCGAACCACTATAAAATTTTATGTGCTCTTTCTTATTACTTTTTTTGCATTTTATTTTTGCACTTTTATAAATTTAATTTGTGGTTAAAATATTTGATTTTGATATTTTCTTTCACTTAAGATTATTTAGTTTTTAAAATATTTAAAAATATAAAAAAAAATTTTTATTCAAGAATTTTTAAAACACCAATTTAGCCCCGCCCCCCCTCTTGGTTAGCCTCAGGCTAGTTCTATAGGGTTTAACCACCCTCATGAACTTTCAAGTGGCTTCAGAGTGGGATTCATAAATTAAGTTTTAGAAAACTTTTGAATTTTGATCAATGGCTAACTTTGATAATCATAATACTGCGAAAGGTTATTCAATTACTTGATCATCTCTATTTGAAAATATTCCTTTCGATTTTTAGAAAACTTGCATGTCCACCTTTTTATAATCCGTTGATTAGAATATGTAAATGTTAGTTAAGGATGGATATTCTGCACAGTCTCTTCTTGTTAATGGCATAAAAACTGAAATCCCTTTTGCTAAATGGACAACTGATGATAGAGATTTAGCACAACTGAATGCTAAGTGTTTGAACTATTTTTTTTATGCGTTAAATTCTAAAGATTACATACGTGTCCCTACTTGTTCTGTTGGAAAAGAAATTTGGGACAAATTATGCATAACATATGAAGGAATAATTGAAGTTAAATAATCTTGGTTGAATATTTTACTTCATGACTATGAACTCTTTCGCATGAGACTTAGTGAATCAATTTCTGAAATGTACAGTAGGTTTACATAAATTATTACATCCCTACATGCCTTAGGACGAGAACTCATAAACTATGAAAAGTGATCAAGATCTTAAGATGCTTACTTTCTTCCTTTGATGTAAAAATTATTGCCATTACTAAATTTAAGGATATGAATGTTTATTCAATTGATAACTTACTTGGGTTAGTAATTGCTTACGAGTAAGGAGTGAATCAAAGCAGCTTGATGCAGGTGAAAAGAAGAAGGAGAACAGTGTAGCCCTGAAAGCTAATGATTCTAACACTGATGTTTCTGGCTTTAAAGATGTTGATATTGCTTTAATAACTAGACAATTCAAAAGCAAAAGCATCATAAAAAATGGAATAAAGGTAAACAATAAGAATTCTAAAGATTCATCTGATGTTATTTATTTTAAATACAGGAAACCAGGGCATCTGAAATCTAATTGCCCAACTCTGAAAGCTCACCCAAGCAAGGAGAAGGGTAAGGAAAAACCTAAGTTTAAGAAGGACAAGAAAAAGATCCAAAAGTATTTCTGGGCGGACTCAGCATCAGACTCCTCTAAAATTGAAGCAAAAGAGGAGGTAACAAACCTGTGTTTAATGGGTGATCATCTTGATCACTCTAATCAAGAAGAGGTATGTGAGCTTACATATGATCAATTATTTAAAGTTTATCAGAAAGAATTCATTCTTCATATAAGAAGCTCAAGAAAGCACATGCTAGCCTCAAAGTTGAGTTTTTAAATCTATAGAAAGAGCATGAAATTCTAAAGAAAGATCATTCTATTCTAGATAGAAATCATATGGCCCTACTTGATGAATTTAATGAATTGAACAAAAAGCATGTTGATTTAACCACTAAGCGTGATCCTTAAAAAAATCCCATATTAAATTAGAAAAAGCTTTCAAAGAAATAGAAATTATTGCATGCAATTTAGACAATAGTGAGTATAAATTAAAACTGGAAGTGTCAAGTTATGAAAAGGCTAATGAGTTTCTAAGGGAAAAAATCATTACATTAGAATAAAATAAAACACCACCTTTACTTGAAGAGTTTTATAAACCATCAATAAAGCATGCATCATTCAAACCTAGGAAGAGGCACTAAAACTCAAATAGATTAGTAAACCCTTTTCCTAGTGTTAGATATTTTTCTTGTGGCATGCTTGGACACATCTCCCACACTTGCATAATTCACCGTAGAGCACATTTGGTGTAGAGATCAAAATTATAAAATTCACAGTATAGCATGCATGCATCTCATTATTCTTTTCATAAAATGGGACCCAAACCTATTTGGGTTCCCAAATCTGACATCAATTGATTTTGTAGGTGTGCTCTCACATAAGGCCTCATGAGAGCATATGATACCTGGATAGAGGATGTTTAAGGCATATGATTGGAGATGCAAATCAATTCATTTTACTAGAGGTTAGGGCAGGAGGCAAGGTAACACTTAGAGATAACACCACCAGAAGAGTGGTGGCTCAGGTATAATTAGTGATTCAAAAAATTTCATCATTGAAAATGTTTTGCTTGTAAATGGACTGAAATACAACCTGCTCAGCATCAGCCAGCTCTGTAATAAAGGCTTCAGCATAAAATTTCTGCCAACTAGCTGCATTATAAGTTTAAATGATAAAATTATTTTACAGGAAAAAAGGATCAATAATGTTTATATGCTGGATCTAAATTGCTTTAAAGCTAATATTGCTCTTTGCTTAAAAATAATTACTGATGAATCATGGTTGTGGCACAGGAGATTATGTCACGCAAGCATGAAAAGCCTTAGGAAGATCACCTAAAAAGACTTACTAAGAGGTGTCCCCAAACTAGAGTTCACTAAGGACCACTTGTGTGATGCCTATTAGTTAGGAAAGCAAGTCAAATCTTCCTTCCACTCAATTAAAGACATTAACACTAGCAGACCCTTAGAAGTCCTTCACATGGATCACTTTGGATCTATCAACTCTTTAAGCCTAGGAGGGAAAGTCTTTGGGTATGTGATAGTTTATGATTATTCGAGGTTTACTTGGGTTAGATTTCTATCTCATAAAAGTGAATCATTCAAGGAGTTTAGATCTTTTTCCACTTTGATTCAGAGGAAACTTGGTTGTGAAATCTTAACCATTCACAGTGACCATAGTGGAGAATTTGAGTATTTTTGTAAGGAGCAAGGGATATATCATAATTTGTTAGCTCCTAGGACCACTCAAAAAAATGGGGTAGCTGAAAGGAAGAACATGACCTTGGTAGAAGCCACTAGAGCCATATTAGTTGAATACTCACTTTCTAAATACTTCTGAGCATAAGCGATGAATACAGCCTATTATGTCCTGAATAGGATAAATCTTAGATCTAAGCTAAATAAAAAACCCTATGAAATTCTGAATGGTAGGTCACCCAACCTCTCTCACCTTCATGTCTTTGGATGTAAAGTGTTCATTCTGAATAATGGGAAGTCTCAACTAGGAAAGTTTGACCCAAAATCTGATGAAGGAGTATTCCTAGGTTACTCAAGTGTTGGGAAATCCTGTAGAGTCTTTAATAAAAGAACACAAGTAGTTGAGGAGACGCTCATATTGTATTTGATGAATCTGATAATTCTGGAGGGTCTACTGAAGAAGAAGAAGAGGTTGTAGAAGTTACCCAAGGAGTAGAATCAATAAATCTGGAGGAAAGGGTAGAACTTGAAAATTTACTACCTAGAGAATGGAGATACTCTTCAAGTCATCCTAAAGAACTGATCTTAGGAGACCCATCTAAAGGTGTTAGAACTAGGCATAGACTTAAAAAAGAAGTTAATCACTCTGCCTTCATCTCAATGATTGAACCCACCAACATCAATAAGCCCTTTCTAATAAATTCTGGATCCTAGCCATGTAAGAAGAATTGAATTAATTTATTAGGAATGATGTTTAGGAACTAGTTGAAAGACCTAATAATCAAAGTATTGTTAGAACTAAATGGGTGTTCTAAAATAAAATTAATGATTCTGGTGTGGTGAATAGAAATAAGACAAGATTAGTGGCTAAGGGGTATAATCAGATAGAAGGGATTGACTTTGAGGAGACTTTTATCCCTGTTGCTAGATTAGAAGCCATTAGGGTGCTACTAGCCTTTGCTTGTTTTAAGGGATTCAAACTATTTCAAATGGATATTAAGAGCACCTTTCTGAATGGGGTGATAAAAGAAGATGTGTATGTTGAACAACCCCTAGGCTTTGAAAATTCATAATTTATTAATCATGTGTTCAAATTAAAAAAGGCTTTATATGGACTAAAATAAGTACGTAGGACATGATATGAAAGACTTAGCACATTCCTACTAGAGAGAACCTTTGTTAAAGAAAGCATAGACACCACCCTATTTCAAAAAAAAAAGTAGGAGATGAATTATTGATTGTCTAAATCTATATTGATGATATTCTATTTGGATCGTCTGATAAAAAACTGTGATGAATTTTTAAAAATAATGAGTAAGGAGTTTGAAATGAGTATGATGGGAGAAATAACTTACTTTCTTGGATTTAGTATAAAGAAGAATGATGATGAAACTTTTCTTATTCAGTTAAAATACATTAAGGACATCCTTAAGAAATATGAGATGGATAAAGCCAAGCCAATCACACTCCCATGAGTTTTAGTGTTTAGTTAGATAAGGATTCAAATGAAAAATCTACTGATCAAAAGAAATATAAAGGGATAATTGGATCACTTCTTTACTTGACTACTAGTAGACATAATATTATATTTAGTATTTATCTCTATACTAGATTTTAGGTTGATCCAAAGGAGTCCCACCTGACTGCTATTAAGAGAATCCTTAGATATCTCCTAGGGACCTAAGACTTAGGAATTTGGTATTCTAGGCATAACACCTCTTTTGAAATCATAGGATATTCTGATTCAGATTTTGAAGGATGCTGAGTTGATAGAAAAAGCACCTCTGGGACATGTCAATTCATAGGACAATCCTTAGTCTCCTGATCCAGTAGAAAATAGAACACAGTTGCCCTGTCCACTGTTGAAGCTGAGTGCATAGCCTTAAGAAGTTGTGTGGCCCAGGTCTTTCGGTTAAAATAATAAATTTTGGATTTAGGACTTCCTGTAGGCATAATTCCTATCATATGTGATAGCACTAGTGTCATCTACATTTCAAAGAACCCAATGCAACACACCAGGACAAAACACATCGATATTAGGCACCACTCATTAGGAACCATGTTATCAAAGGAGACATAGAGCTATATCATGTAGTCACTGAAAACCAACTGGTAGATATCTTCACAAAACCACTGGCCTTTAAAACCTTTAACACCTTAAGAACCATATTAGGTGTGATAGATATTCATGCTTGAAATTGATGCTTTTTATTTATGTTTCAGCACTTAGTATTTTGTTTGATTTGTTTGTTTATTACATTTTATGTATTTTTGTTTCTATGCTTTTCATTTTTTGATGTTTTCTTTTGGTATTTTAAGAATTAGATCACTATTTACTTCTGTTGATGAACTTGCTTTTTAAATCAGATTTTTGCCTTATTTTTATTTAGAAACTTGTAAGCAGTGACTAACTCCACTAAAATAGTTAATGAAAGAAACATTGATGATTGTATCTCATCCTCTAACTCTTTTAATGCATATTTTTCTTTTTGAATCAAAATCTATTTTAAAATTAAAAAGTTAGACTTTAAACTAGAGATCTATTTTATCTTCATATAGTAATCTATCTCATATGAATAGTGTTCCAAATCATTGAATTACTTTTGGGTTTTCATAATCAGGTGGTTATATTTATCATATGAGTATGATTCTATTTTGTTGTTTACTCTTCCTTATATCAGAGAGTGAGTTTCTTTCCCTCTTATATCTGTAAGATAATATCACAACTGAGAGTCTTCAGAGGTTATGAAAGGAAGCAAGCTCGCAAAAGATATGAAAAGAGACACAAAAAGAGCCCAACACTGAAAAGATGCGCAATGTTCGCTAATTAATTGTAAGATGCACAAAGTGTATCAAAAATCAAAAGATGCATAAACTGCACCAAATTACAAAAAAAAGAGGCACAAAATGAGCTAACAAAGAAATAAGCTTCTTTCCCTTTCAATCCTTTAAAAATCTTAGAATAATCCATGTGTTACTTAATATTTTCAAACACTTAAGATTGAAGATCATGATTCTTGATTCTTTACTTTACAATACTATTTTATCAGATATTTTTTTTGGAATGAAGTTTGGAAGGATCACTTTTTCTTATCTAATTTCTTCCCTTCTGAATTAGATTTTTGTTTAAAATGAATTTTAACATGTAAGGTGTATGAGGTAGGGTTTACAAAATCGATTGTCTAACCTTTTTCTAGATTTCAGCATGTCATTTCATTCTTATTGGTTTTCAAATCCAAAAATTAAGGGAAATTTGTCATTTACTCGAGATTAATGAATTAAAAAAGAACTCTAATTTTGATTTGTCTTGTTTTACTTTTTTTGTGTTATCATTTTCATGTTTTTATGTTTTTATTTTTGTATTGAAGTCCTCTTGATCATCACCTTCCATTCCTAATTTTTTTTAGTTTTTCTCACATCATCTAGGTTGTTTCTATGTACGTACTGGACTCTGTTTCTGTACTTTATTCTATTTTTAGTGCTTTTCTTTCTTTCCACTTTTTGTGATGTCAAAAGGGGGAGTAGTATGTTGGTTGCTTAGTTTATTAACTAATATGTCGTCTGCTTATGTTTTAGTGAAATTTATTTAGATCTATTTATGTTCTTCTTTTTAAGTTTTTATTTTTTTGGCTTTAAAATTTATTACAGTAATATTTGTCATCATCAAAAAGGGGGATATTGTTGTAAATTTGGGCCCAAGTATAGTGATTTTGATGATAACAAACATTACTATTTCTTACTTCTACTATTCTTGGATATATATTTTTGTTTACCTTACTTACTAACCTGTTAGGTCAACAGGTTCACTTGGAATGTCAATCAGTTCAAGATCAGGTAGACTAGGATTAAGTCAATCTGTAATTTCAATTCCAATACATCTTTTACCTTTTCTTGAGTCAAATGTACTATAATGGATCCTGAAGCTAAGTAACCTTACACACACACACACACACTCAAGGGAGAAATTTTGTGAGTTAGAGAGTTTTCTAATTTTTGATCATATCATACAGGATGATTCTAAATACTCTTGTACTATCAGTTAAAAATAGAAACCCTAATTAGGGCATCTCTGAGTATTAAGTTTGCTCAGCTCTCGTTCCCTGGCGATTCTTAGGTGATTCTTGGGTTTTCTTATTGGCTCATCTTGTGGCCTTCATCGTGGATCTTTACTGCTATTTTTTCTTAGATATTTTATTTCTCTGGTTGTCCTTTTTCTCTCGTGGTTTTTTTTATTATTTTATTATTTTTCTATGGTTTCTGGGCGATGAAAACTCCATCATCATCGAACCCTTGCTTTTGTTAAATGCTTCTGCTAACTCTTGTTCTTTTAAAGATGTTCTTGTGGGTTATATTTCTTCTTCATCTGCCAAGTTGGATATGGTTCATATTTCTTTTAAGGGATTACTGGCTTTGATGTTTGACGATAAAGTGGTTTCTCAACTAGTTGCTCCTTTTGCTTACACTTTGACAGGTAAATTTGTTCTACGTCGCCCTAATCTTGATATCATTTGGAAGTTATTTCTTAACTTGAATCTTACTGGAACATTTTTTGATGGTTTGATGGACCAACGATATGTTGTGATATAACTCTCTAATGATCTAGATTATAGTCGCATTTTCTCAAGAGTAGCCTACAATATTCTTGGTTGTCAAATGCGTTTGCTTAAGTAGAGTCCTGACTTTGATGTTAGAAAGGAATTTCCCATAGCACCTATTTGGCTTTCATTTGCTAATTTAAGGCTCCATTTTTTTTAATTCTTAGATCCTTTTTGCTTTAGCCTCTATCTTTGGCCGGCCGTTACAGACGGATCAAGCAACCGTGTCTGTATTGCTTCTAGCTGTGGCTCATGTTTTAGTTGAAATGGATATATCAAAGAAACATCTGAATGAGAAATGGATTGGTTCGGAGGTTAATGGGTATCAACAAAAAGTTGATTTGGAAAATTTTCCTATCTTTTGTAGTCATTGTAAAATGCATGGTCATTGTAATTAGAAATATTTTATTTTACACCCTCATTTACGTAACATTAAGGATATGTCTAAAGACCCCAAGGGAAAAAAATATTTTAGTGAATCAGATACAACAAAAGACTACTAACCCAATGTAGAAAATATTACAGGAGGTAAATCCAAACCAGGATAACACTGATATTCATCCTCATTTTATAGTGAATGATGAAACTGATGTTCCTAAGGAGGGCGGCTATGCTGTACATGATAGTAAGATTGTGGCTTATTAAACCACTATGGTTCAAGGAGGGATTTCTAATTCACATTTGCTAGAATCCCCAAATTAAGTCAATAATGACTTAGAAAATATGGATAAGAAAATGGTGCCAATTACTATTAGACAAAATTCCATGTCTATTGCTTCTTATGTGCCGTGTGTTTCTAACAAAAATGTATCTGATTTTGATCTTTTAGCATGTAATGATAATGGTAATTTTAATATTCTTTCTCAATCACATGTGATTGACCAGGATAATTTGTCAGAAGTTAGAATGGAAGAAGGGGAATTTATGCAGGAGGTGTTAGCGAAAAAAGACACTTGCCTGGGAAATGGGAATGTTCTGAACAATCATGGTAATGGTATGACCAAGAAAGACAATGACCTGGAGGAAGCTATTGAACTACAGTGTAAGGATGCTGGCATGAGTAGTAAGATCACTTCCTCTATTGATTATGATTCTTGTACTAATGTTAGTATGCTAAAGGTGTAGTTAATGTAGAGCATGATTTCACTTCAGTCAAAAACAAGAAAAATAAGAAATTAAAAAACCAGAATGTGCAATCTCCTACGAGTACCCATTCTCAAACTTCTAATAAATTGCTGATTAATGATTAAGTCAATTATTTGGAATGTTAGGGGTATTGGTTGCCCTTCTTCTAGAATTAGGGTTAAAAATTTATGCCTTATTCATAATATTTTTTTCCTTGTTTTACTTGAACCACTTATTTCTGTTACTAAGATGGGTGAGACGGCTATGGCCCTTGGTTTCATCACTGTAAGGCTAATGTTTCAAATAAAATCTGGATTTTTTGGAAAGATCTAGTTATCATTGATGTAATTGGTGATTTTACTCAAGTTATGCATTGTAAAATCGAGTTTATGTAGTTTTACTTTTATGCTTCTCTTATCTATGCTTCCTCTACTCATTATACTAGAAAGGTTCTTTGGAATCAACTTACATATTTTTGTGGTTTAATTAACTCCCCTTGGTTAGTGGGTGGTAATTTTAATATTATTTCTAATCATTCTGAAAGGATTGGTGGATCTAACCCGATTTATCAATCTATGGAAGACTTTAACAGCATGATGATAGAGTGCAGCCTGGTGGATATTGGTTTCACTAGTAATTCTTTTACCTGGAATCGTGGCAATATGTGGAAAAGGCTAGGTAGGGTGCTTTTTAATGATTTGTGGATTAGTACTTCTAACAACACCTTTATTGAGCATTTCAGTAAAACTTTCTCTGATCACTCTCCCCTGCTTTTTGGTATTAAATCTTGTCTGTATGGCTTTGTTCCTATTTTCAAATTCCAAAATATGTGGTTGTTAGATAACTCCTTTAATGATTTGGTCAAAGAGAATTGGGAAGCTCCTCTTCATCCAAACAATGATATTGTTGGTATGGCTAGATTTTGGCTTAAACTCAAAAGACTTAAGTATAAAATTAATTGGTGGAATAGGAATGTTTGTTAAAACCTTTTTACTAATATTTTAGATGCTGAGGATAAAGTTAATTCCTATGAACTTACTTGCCAAATTAATCCTTCAGATGTCAATTTTACTAATTTGTAAGAGGCTAAGATTTCCATATTTAAACTGCAAGAGCAGGAAGAGGTGTACTAGAAACAAAAATCTTCTTCTAAACATCTTATTGAAGGGGATAATAATACTAAGTATTTTTATTCTTTGGTTAAGAAGAATAGTGCCAAAAATTTTATCCATAAAATTGTTAGTCATGATGGGATCATTATTGAGGACGAGGAGGGAATTACTAAGTCTGTTGTGGATCACATTTCTAATATTTTTAATAAAAATTTTGAACCGCTTCCTATTGACCACCCTGAGCTTATTCCTTCCATCATCAATGAGGTGGATAATAATAATCTTACTTTGCTTCCTTCTTTGGAGGAAATCAAAAAGAGTGTTTTTGATATGAATATGGATTCTGTGGCTGGCCCTGATGGTTTTACTCCTAAATTTTTTCAAAAGACTTGGAGCATTATTTATGATGATTTATATGTGGTTATTTTTGATTTCTTTAAAGGTAATCATATCCCTAAATTCTTTTCTAGTACTTCTATTGTGCGTATTCCTAAGAAGGTAGCAGCCAATAAATGGGATGATTTCCGTCCTATTAGTTTGTGCTCTTTCTTTAGTAAATTGGTTTCTAAAATTCTTATGGAACGTCTATCCCCTTTGCTTTCTAAAATTATTTCTCCTTACCAAATATGCATTGTCAAAGGTAGAGCTATTTCTGATAACATCTTATTGCTCCAAGAGCTTGTTCATGATTTGGAACTCAAAGTGAGAGGTGGTAATATTATTTTAAAGCTAGATATTGCTAAAGCTTATGATAATCTTAACTAGAAATCTTTGTATCACATCTTACAGCTATTTGGTTTTAATTCTTATTTTATTAATTTAATTCAAAACTACATTGAAGGTTCTTACTTTTCTACTATTGTTTATGGCAAGAGTAATGGTTTTTTTAAATCCTCTCATGGCATCAAACAAGGAGATCCTATATCTCCTGCTCTTTTTATAATTGTGGCTGAATACCTTTCTAGAGGTCTTATCCATCTCTATTAAAACCATCATAACCTTTACTATAGGACATCAGGAGGTATACCTATCTCACATTTAAGTTTTGCTGATTATTTTATTATTTTTTCTAATGGTTCTATTAATATGGTTAATATTCTTATCAATTTTTTAAACAATTCTGAATTGATTAGTGGCTCAAATCTTAATAGAAATAAATGTTGCTTTATCACCTCTAAGAACTTAACTGCTGAACGCATCAATGTTATCAAGGGCATCTCTAGTTTTTTGCAAGGTTTTCTTCCTTTAAAATATCTGGGTGTCCCTCTTTTCAAGGGTCGTAAAAGATCCTTCCTCTTTGATGATCTTATTAATGTTGTGAACAATAGGCTTAATTCTTGGGAGTTTAATTTCCTTAGCTTTAATGGTAGATTGGTGTTGATCAGGAGTGTTCTTTGTTCTTTACCTATTTATATTTATCATATTATTGAGCCTAATATTGCAGTTTTTAATAGACTTGAAAAAATGTTTAATAAATTTTTCTAGAAAGGTAAAAGTGATAATTCTAAAATCATCTAGTCTACTTGGAATAACTATTGCGGTGTGCTGGAGGAAGGTCCTTTGGGTTGCAAGAATATGGCTGATTTAGCCCATATATTTTGCTTTAAATTATGGTTTAATTTTCATGCTAAAACTAGTGATGTTAAGCCCTTATGAACTAGCCCGAGGCTAACCAAGAGGGGGGGTGAATTGGTAGTTTTAAAAATTTCTTTAACCATAATAAAGATCTTTTTATAATTTGCAGCGGAAATAAATAAAAATAATAATAAAAAGATCAATCACAGATTTCACCCAAGTAGATAACAACAGAAAAATAAAGTGTGAAAAATAATCAGAAAGAACATACCAGATTTTATAGTAGTTCGGTCAACTTGACCTACGTCCACTCCCCGGAGCCTCGCCTCCAGGTATTACACTACTCAAATCAGTGACTCTCCTTTTACTCCCACAGTAAGCCAGAGAAGCCTTTACACAACTCCTTTTCACCAAACCGGTGAGACAGAGAACCCAAACTTCTTTTGCTTCTTCCTAAAACAGGCAGAGAATCCAGACTCCTTTCACTTCCTCCTGAAGCAGGCAGAGAACCTTACCTCCTTTTGCTTCCTCCTGAAGCAAGAAGAGAACCTTGACTTCTTGCTGATGATCCTTCCCACAGAGACACCACGGGATAAGAGATGACGACCGGAGAAGACGCCTCGAATCTTTGCTTGGAGTAACCTTTGTGAACACCTCACAAACTCCCCCTCACAAGATTCTCTCTCTCTCTCTCTCTCCCAAGCTCTCCCTCTCCCTCTCAAAGCTCTCTCAGGAAAGAACTTTGGCAAAAAGTTTTCCAATAACAAACAAAACAGTTTAAATAGAAAGGTACAAAAATTGCCCTAAAATTCAACTTGTCGTCAAAGATCGTCCAGGACGATCAAAGGATCATCCTATTGATTAGTCTCAATCTTCACTAATTAGCCTAGACGATCTGGCTTCTCTGGACGAATAGAAGACATGTTTTGTTCAGATCGTCTGGGATGATATGCCTATCATCCCATACGATTAGTTCAAAAATGATCAAAATCATCCTGCACATTATTTGGGTCGTTTGCACAAACATGCTGTATGATTGAAAATGACTTGAGCGTTCGGGATGATATTTCTATCATCTTGGACAATTAGTACAAATAAGCTTATATCATCCAGCACATTATATAGGTCGTCCAGGTGAAGTCATTTAAACGATGAGGATTTTTAACATATTATTTGGGATGATCTTGCGATCATCCAGGATGATGTGATCAATCAGATTAATCCTCAATCGCTTTCCTTAATGACTTGGCTAATTTAGGCATGATTATTATGAATCATCCAGGACGATATACGTATCATCCCGGATGATTGGTTAGAAGAACTAAGAAATCAAAAAATGCCTAACTTAGTCTGGCGGCTGAGAATTTTTGATTTGAGCCTATCGTCCTATATGATGGGAGGATCGTCCAGGATGATCGGCTTAATCAGACCGACTTAACCTGATAGCCCTGATTATGATTTTTATTTTTAATGGATCGTTTAGGATAATATGGCGATCGTCCAGGATGATGTGATTAAAAATTGAACAGTAACTCTAACTCATAAAAAATGTCCCCCAGAGTGTGTGCGTGTAAGGTTACTTAGCTTGGGGATAAATTACATTACATTTGACTCAAGAAAGGAAAAAATTGTATTTAAAAACACGTGGACCCGATCTTGAGTTGGCTTGAATTACATTTGATCTTTTGTACCTAAAATGTTAGCCAACCAAAAATAGAACACAGAAATATTTATTATCATCAAAATTATAATCCTTAAATCCAGATTTGTAACAATCTCCCCCTTTTTGATGATGGCAAACATTTATTTAATAGTTTTAAATAAAGCAGATATGAGTAATCAATGCACATATGAGAGAAGATTTGTCTTTGCAAATTTTACTAATCATTGACAAACAATGACACTAAATACAAGATGTAGTAGGTAGTCATAGAGTGCAAAGGAGTGATGTGGATGCGGTCCCCAGCCTTAAGAATGATGAAGGAGTGAAGGACATGTTGGATTATCCCAGCATCATTGACTAGGGATGAATGGGCCTGGTCGTGGTATTGGGCATTTGTGTTTCTAAGAAAGTGGTTGGCAACACTCCAATTAAAGTCAAGGTCAGATGCTAAAATATGAAGCTTATTGCCATAAGTGGACAGTTAAATAATGTTATGAAAGTCCTGGAGGGTTAATTCTATAGGTCGTTGATTAACAAAGGAGTAAAGGGTGGAGTAATCAGAGGTAATGTAAAGATTTGCAAAGAAAACCCTAAGAAGTTCAGTGCTGAAAGGAAAAGCCAGAGTACTAATGAAGGTGAGGGATGTGTGAGTGAACAGATCAAGTACCGGATAGGTGAGGGTTCGTGGGTTCAGAGTTTTGGAGATAGTGATCCCAGCATCAAGATATCTTTAAAATGCAGCTTGATCGGCTGCATTAGGAAAGCGGGGATCGGTATTTCCCCGGGAGGAACTAGCACCCTATTGCCTGGATCTCTTACCACCAGCCATAAGAAAGAAATGAGTAGGAATAGAAAGAAGTTGTGGTGAAAAAAATGGATGGAAATCAGCTGTTTATAAAGAAAACGGCCATATCGTCTAGGATGATCGCAGGATCGTCTAGGACAATAGGAGCAATTATTGCATACAGGATGATTGGTCAAAAAGCAGTCTGATTGTCCAGGATGATTAAATATCATCCAAGCCAAATAGACACAGGCAATCGTCTTGAGGAGTCCAACCGGATGACCTTTGACGAAAAGTATCACCCCGGATGATTAGGTGGTTCATCTAGGATGATATGCAATAAATGCATCGAATGTGTTGAATTTGAATCATCCGGCTACAGACACATGGATCATCCAGGCCGATGAGGTGGATTGTCCGGGACAATCACCAATAATTAGTGCATCTCAGCCGTTGGATCATGGTGGGAATGATTTGAATAGATTGTTCAGGATGATGTATGGATCATCCAAGATGATGTATGGATCATCCAGGATGATGTGAAGTAAAAAGTAAAAAAGATAAAGGATGGAGAGGAAAGATCAGGGATCCCAAAAACACACAAAAAAAGAAAAATCAAAATCAAATCAAATCAAAGAAAAAAAAAATAGAAACAAAAAAACAACAGTAAGAACAATGATTTTTTGATTTTTTCTTTGTTTTGAATCGATTAGCTCCACTGAAATAGAATTTTTCTTGATTTTTAATTTAAAAGCCAATAAGAAGAAAATCGATCACACTAAAATCCAGAAAAAGTTAGAAAATCAACTTTCATAACTTCTACCTTGGACACCTTATAGATTCAAATTCCTTTCAAACAAAAGTCTAATTCAGAAGAAAAGAAGTTAGATTCGAAAAGAGATCCTTTCAAGCCTCATTCCAGAAAAATATCTGATAGAATAGTATTACAAAGTAAGGAATCAAATATTATGATTTTTTGTCTCAAGCTTTTGAAAATATTAAGTGGCACATGGATTTTTCTAAGACATTTAAAGATCTGAAAGGAAAGAAAGCTTGTTTCTTTGTGGGATTATTTTGTGCCTCTTTTACAATTTGTTTGGCGCACTTTGCGCATCTTTTAATTTTTGATACACTTTGTGTATCTTTTCCAACTAGGCGACATTGCACATCTTTTTAGCCTTGAGCTTATTTTGTGCCCTTTGTTTTTTTTATTATTTATTTATTTTGACGCTCTTTGCACATCTTTTACAAGCTTACTTCCTTTCATAATCGTTAAAGAATCTCATTTATGAAATTATATTCCAGACATAAGAGAGGACAAAACTCACTCTCTATAATTAGGAGGAGTAATTCACAGAACAAAAATCATACATCATATGATAAGTGCAATCACTTGATTATGAAAAACATCATAATGATCCAAAACTTTGAAAATACTATTCATATGAGGGAGATTACTGTGGGAAGATAAAATAGATCTCTATTTCAAAAATCAACTTTTTAATTTTGAAAAAGATTTTTATCCAAAAGAAACAATACAGCATTAAAGGAGTTAGAGGAAGATAAACAATCATCAACATTTCTTCCCTTTAACAGATTCAGAAGAGTCAATCACTGCTTGGAAGCTTCCAAACCAAAACAAGGTAAAACACTCAGTCAAAAATCCAATTTATTAGCAGTAGTGAGTAGTGATCTGATTTATAAGAAAAGTAGTAAATCAAGAACAGATAGAAAATCACATCAAAATAAATACTCAAATCAAGAAAATAACAACAACAAAAGAAAATCATCAAAGAATAAAAAACAAACAGAAAACAGATAATCAAATCAAACACAAACTAAATGAAATATCAAAATAAGAAAATTCATAAATCAGCAATCATCAGATTCATGCATTTATGTCAATCAAACCCAATCTGTTCCTTAAAATGCTAAATGAGTCAAAGGCCAGTAGTTTAATAAAGATGTTAGCCAGTTGATTTTTAGTTGCTACATGGTGTAGCTCAATATCCCCTTTTGTAACATGGTCCCTAATGAAGTGATGCCTTATGTCAATGTGTTTGGTTCTTGAATATTAGATTGGATTCTTAGAAATATAGATGACACTATTGTTATCACATAGAATTAAAATTGTACTAACAGGTAATCCTAAATCCATAATTTAATGCTTCAACTAAAGGACTTGGGCCACATAACTTCCTATGGCAATGTACTCAGCTTCTGTAGTGGAAAGTGTAATAGAGTTTTATTTTCTACTGGACCAGGAGACTAAAGACTGTCTTATAAATTGGCAAGTTCCAGAAGTACTCTTTATATCCACCCTATATCCTATAAAATCAGAATCAGAATATCCAATAATCTCAAAAGTAGTGCTGTGCCTAGGATACCAGAATCCTAAGTTTGGGGTCCCTAAGAGGTATCTAAGAATTCTCTTAACAGTAGTCAAGTGGGACTCTTTAGGATTAGCTTAATACATAGCACAAAGACAAACACTAAATATAATATCAAGTAGACTAGCATTCAGGTAAAGTAGTGATCCTATAATTCCTCTATACTTCTTCTGATCAACAGATTTTCTATTTGAATTCTTATCTAACTAAATAGATAAACTCATGGGAGTATTAATTGGCTTGGCTTTGTCCATTTCATATTTCTTCAAAAAGTCCTTTGTGTATTTTGATTGATTCAGAAAGATTCCATCATCCATCTGCCTTATGCTAAACCCCAAAAAGTAGGATAATTCTCCCATCATACTCATCTCAAACTCCTTACTCATTATTTTAGAAAAATCATCACATAAGTTTTTATCAAAAGATTCAAAAAGTATATCATCAACATAGATCTTTATAATGAATAAATCATCTCCTACTTTCCTCACAAAAAAGGTGGTGTCTACGCTTCCCTTAACAAACTCTCTTTCTAATAAAAATTTGCTAAGCCTCTCATACCAAGCTCTGGGTGCCTATTTTAATTTATATAAGGCCTTTTTTAATTTGTAAATATGATTAGGATATTAGGAACTCTCAAAGCCTGGGGGTTTCTCTATAAAGACATCCTCCTTTATTATCCATTCAAAAAAGTACTCTTGACATCCATTTGAAAAAGCTTAAATCCCTTATAACAAACAGTGGCTAGTAGCACTTTAATGGCTTCCAATCTAGTTACAGGGGTAAAGGTCTCCTCAAAATCAATCCCTTCTATTTGGTTGTACCCCTTATCCACCAATCTTGCCTTATTCCTAACCACCACACTAGAATCATTCATCTTATTCTTAAAGACCCATTTGGTTCCCACTACACTTTAATTCTTAGGTCTTTCTACTAACTCCCAAACATCGTTCCTTACAAATTGGTTCAATTCCTCTAACATAGCTAAGATCCAAAATTCATCAAAAAGGGCTTGATTGATGTTAGTGGGTTCGATCATTGAGATAAAGGTAGAATTGTTTACTTCATTCCTAAGTCCATACCTAGTTCTAACACCTCCAAAAGGGTCTCCTAAGATCAGTTCTTTAGGATGAATCAAAGAATATCTCCAATCTCTAGGTAAAGTATTTTGAGGTTCTACCCTTTCCTCCAAATTTGTATTTTCAACTCCTTAGGTAATCTCTCCTACATCTTCTTCTTCCTCAACTCTAGTCTCTTTGGGATCAGATTCATCAAACATCATATGAGTTATCTCCTCCACCACTAAAGTCCTCTTATTAAACACTTTAAAGGATTTCCCCATACTATAATAGCCTAAGAACACTCCATCAGATTTGGGGTTAAATTTTCCTAAGGATGATTTCCCATTATTTAGAATGAAAACTTACAGCCAAAGATATGGAGGTGGGACAGGTTTGGAGTTCTACCATTAATGATTTCATAAGGTATCTTATTCAGATTGGATCTAACATTCACCTTATTCAGCACAAAACATGTAATGTTCACCGCTTCAGCTCAAAAGTATTTTGGAAGTGAATACTCAGCAAGCATGGGTCTAGCGGCTTCCACTAAGGTCTTGTTCTTCCTTTCAGCTACCCCGTTCTGCTGAGGGGTCCTAGGAGCTGAAAAGTTATGGCTAATCCCTTGCTCCTCTTAGAAGGTTCCAAATCTTATATTTTCAAACTCTCCACCATGATCACTATGGATGGTCAAGATCTCATAACCTAACTTCTTTTGAATCCAAGTGGAGAAGGATTTAAATTCATCAAATGACTCAAACTTACGTGACAAACATCTAATCTAAGTGAACCTCAAATAGTCATCAACAATCATAAATCCATAGACTTTTTCCCCTAAGCTAGCAGTGCTAATGAGTCCAAAGAGATCCATGTGAAGGACTTCTAAAGGTCTAGAGGTGATGATGTCCTTAATGGAGTGGAAAGAGGATTGGACTTGCTTACCTAGTTAACAGGCATCACACATGTGGTCCTTAGTGAACTTAAGCTTGGGGACACCTCTAACTAAGTCTTTTTTGGTGACTCTTCTAAGGGTTTTCATATTGGCATGACATAACCTCCTATGCCATAGCCAAGATTCATCAGTAACACTTTTTAAGCAAATTGAAACATCAGCTTTAAAGCAGCTTACATCCTGCATGTAGATATTATTTATCATTTTTCCCTGTAAAATAATTTTATCATTTAAGCTTATAATGTAGCAAGTTAGCAGAAAATTTATGTTGTATCCTTTGTCACAGAGTTGATTGATGCTGAGCAAGTTGTATTTCAGTCCATCTACAAGCAAAAAATTATCAATAATGAAATTTTTTGAATCACCAATTATACATGCTACTACCACCCTCCTGGTGGTGTTATCTCAAGTGTAACCTTACCTCCTACTCTGGTCTCCATCAAAATAAACTAATTTGCATCTCCAATCATGTGCCTTGAACATCCGCTATTCAGGTACCACATGCTCTCATGAGGTATTGTGTGAGAGCACACCTATAAAATCATCAATTGTCAGATTTATGAACCAAAACAAGTTTGGGTTCCTTCTTATGAAAAGAAGAATACAATGCATATATGCTGTGCTGTGAAACTGGTAATTTAGGCCTCCACACCCAATGTGTACTATAATAAATAGTATAGGTATGAGAGATATGTCCTAGCATGCCACAAAAAAAAATATGTAACGCCAAGAAAAGGGTTAACTAATCTATGTGGGTGATAGTGCCTCTTCCTAAGTTTAAATAAAACATTCTTAGATGATTTTGAATTAGATTCTTCAAGTGATGGAGGTGCATAAAATTGTGTAAAAGTACGAGTTTCATTTTTCTCAAATGCACTAATTTTTACACTTAAAATTTTTTTTTTTAGACTTACAATTTTAAATTTCAAATAATGCTCATCGCTATCTAAATCAGATGCATGTGATTCTAATTTCTTAAATGCAGCTTCTAATTCAACATGCAATGCTTTTAATGAATCATGCTCAATAATCAAATCAGAATGCTTTTAATTCAACTCATCAAATTCATCAAGTAATGACATGTGATTGCTATCAAGTGTAGAATGATCCTAAATCAAAATTTCATGCTCTTTTTCCAAATTTAAGAATTCCAATTTCAGGCTAGCATGTGTTTTCTTAAGTTTCCTATATGATGAATGGATTTTTTTAGAAATTTTAAGTAATTAATTGTATGTTGGCTCACATACCTTTTCTTGGTCAGACTGAATAGGATGATCATTCGCAATCAAACACAAGTTCGTAGTCTCCTCTTCAGCTTTAGTCTCAGAGGAGTTGGATACTGAATCCGCCCCGAAAGTTTTTTGAATCTTCTTCTTGAAAGTTTGATAGGGATGTTAAGCCCTGATGAAATAGTCCCAATGCTAACCAAGAGGGGGGGTGAATTGTTTATTTAAAAATTCAAGAGCAACAGTAAAAATCTTTTCGATGATTTGCAGTGAAAAAAAGTAAATACTTCAAATGAAAAGATTAAACACAGATTTCACCCAAGCATATAATCACAGAAAACTAAAGTGCAGAAAGTAATCAGAAAGAACACACCAAATTTTTATAGTGGTTTGATTAACCTGACCTATGATCACTCCCCGGAGCCTCCCCTCCGGGTATTGCACTAAACCAAAGTAACTCTCCTTCTGCTCTCATAGTAAGGCGAAGAAGCCTGTATAAAAACTCCTTTCCACCGACACGGTGAGGCAGAGAACCTAACCTCCGTTCGCTTCCTCCTGAAGCAGGCAGAGAACCTCGGACTCCTTTTGCTTTCTCCTGAAGTAGGCAGAGAACCTGAACTCCTTTAGCTTCCTCCTGAAGCAGGTAGAGAACCCAGATCTTCTTGCGAACGATCCTCTCAGAAAGAACACCAACAAGATGAGTGACGATGAACGGATAAGATCCTCTGATCCTTTCTTGGAGCAACCTTTTTGAATCCCTCAAAAACTCCCCCTCATAAGATCCTCTCTCTCTCTCCCAAACTCTCTCCCTCTCTAAGGTTTCGCTGTAAAGGAAAGTAGCAAAAGATTTTTCTTATTGAAAGAAAAAGATCTTCTATAGGAGGGCTCAAAATTTGCCCTAAATCTCATCTGGTTGGCCTAGATCATCCAGGACGATCAGTTCAAAATCAGCTATTTCAGCCTAGACGATCTGGCTCTTCTGGACGATCAGTGGAAAAAGTTGTTCTGATCGTCCCGTATGATTCTGTGATTGTCCGGGATGATTAGTGTAAATTCAAGAATTTCATCCAGAAGATTGCTCTGGTTGTCCAGAGAAACTTGTGCTGGATGACCCAAAAATGACTTGATCATCCAGGACAATACGGATATCGTCCTGTACGATTAGTTCAAAAAGTGCCAAAATTGTCATGATCACCGCTCTAGATGTACAGCTGAAACACACTAGACGATCATAATCGTCCCAGATGATCCTGCGATCGTTCAGTATGATATGATCGTATCAATTAGATATTAATTGCTTTCCTTAATCACCAGACTAATTTAGGAATGATTATACTGGATCATCCAGGATGATATACGTATCATCCGGGATGATCAGAACAAATATCTTAAAATAAAAACTTGCCTAACTTGATCTGGCGGCTGAGAATTTCTGATTTGAGCCTATCGTCCCGTATGATATCTTGATCGTCCAGGATGATCAGCTTAATCAGACAAACTTAACTTGGTCACCCTAATTAGGGTTTCTAATTTTTACTTGATCGTCCAGGACGATGTGAATATCGGCCAAGACGATCTAAACAAAAAACTTGAACAGAAACTCTAATTCACTCAAGCTCTCCCCCTGATTGTGTGTGTGTAAGGTTACTTAGCTAGGGGATCAGGTACATTACAATTGACTCAAGAAAAAGAAAATAGTACATTTTGACACACTTGGACTCGATCTTGAGTTGGCTTGAGTTGCTTTTGACCTTTTATACCTAAATGGATGAGCCAAACAAAACAGAATACAAATATGTTTGCCATCATCAAAACCAGATTTGCAACAATCTTCCCCTTTTTGATGATGGCAAACATTAGTGCAGTAGTTTAAAATAAAAGAACTAAGAGTTAACCAACGCGTATCAAAAAATAATTTTTATTGAACAATTTGAGTAGTACAGGAAAACAACTACAAATAAAATAAACACCACAAGATAAGATCACTGCATAAAATAGAAACTACTACAACTGACTCCCCCTTTTGACATCATAAAAAGGAGGAGGACAAACAGAAAAATAGAAACAACAGTACAAACAGAAAAAATGAAAAACAAAACCAAAGTAAATAAAACTCGAAATGAGAACACAAAAAAATAACGATTTTTTTTTGGATCAATCTGCTCCAATAAATCAGAATTTTTTCTTGATTTTAAATCTAAAAACCAATAAGAAGATGATTGACAGAGCTGAAATCCAGAAAAGTTGGAAAATTGACTTTCGTAACTCCCACCTCGGACACCTTATAGATGCAAATCCCTTTCAAGACAAAAATCCAATTCAGAAGAAAAGAAACTAAATTTGAAAAGAGATCCTTTCAAGCCTCATTCTAGAAAAATATCTGATATAATAGTGTTGCAAAGTAATTAATCAGAAATCAGAATTTTTAAACTCAAGCTTTTGAAAATATGAAGTGGCGCATGGATTTTTTCTAAGACATTTAGCGATCTGAAAGGGAAGAATGCTTGATTTGGGCTCATTTTGTGCCTCTTTTTCAATTTTTTTGGCACTTTGCACATCTTTTAATTTTTGATACACTTTGTGTATCTTTTAGTTTGGCGACATTTTGCATCTTTTCAGCTTTCGGCTCATTTTGTGCCTCTTTTTCAATTTGTTTGGCGCACTGCGCATCTTTTATAAGCTTTCTCCCTCTCAAAATCATTAAAGGATCTCAACTATAAAATTACCTTCCAGACATAGGAGATGCTCTCTACAATAAGGAAGAGTAATTCACAAAATAAAAACCATACATCGTATGATAAGTGCAATCACTTGGTTTAGAAAATCATAATAATGACTCAAGACTTTGAAAACACTATTCCTATGAGGTAGATTACTGTAGGAAGATAAAATAAATCTCTATTTCAAAAACTAATATTTTAATTTTGAAGAAGATTTTTATCCAAAAGAAATAATACGCCAGTTAAGGAGTTAGAGGAAGAGAAACAATCATCAATGTTTCTTTCCTTTAACAGATCCAGTGGAATCAATCACTGCTTACCAGCTTCCAAATAAAAACAAGGTAAAACTCTCAGTCAGAAATCTAGTTTATCAGAAGTAGTTAGCAGTGATCAGATTTTGAAAGCATAAAATAGTAAATAAAAGAGATGAACCAGTAAATAAAAATAAGTATAAAATCACATCAAAATAAATACTCAAATCAAACTAACACCAAGGCTAAAATAGAAATCAGCAGAAAAAATAAAAATAATAGAAAGCAAATAATCAAATCAAACAGCTAACTGACAGAAACAGAATAAAAAAGACAAATTAGAAATCAGTAGTCATCAGAAGCAAGCATTTATATCAATCACTTCTAATCTGGTCCTCAAAATATTGAATGAGTTAAAGATCAGTGGTTTAGTAAATATGTCAGCCAGCTGATTTTCAGTTGCTACATGATGTAGCTCAATGTCCCCTTTTGTAACATGGTCCCTAATGAAGTGATGCCTTATATCAATGTGTTTAGTTCTGGAATGTTGGATTAGATTATTAGAGATGCAGATGGCACTAATATTATCACACAGAACAAACATTGTGCCCACAGGTAATCCTAAATCCAAGACTTGTTACTTCAACCAAAGAACTTGGGCCACACAACTTCCTAAGGCAATGTACTCAGCTTCAGCAGTGGAAAGTGCAATTGAGTTCTATTTTCTACTGGACCAGGAAACTAAAGATTATCCTATTAATTGACAAGTTCCAGAAGTGCTCTTTCTATCCACCCTACACCCTGCAAAGTTAGAATCAGAATATCCAATAATCTCAAAAGAGGTGTTGTGCCTAGGGTACTAGATTCCTAAGTTTGGTGTTCCTTAAAGATATCTAAGAATTCTCTTAACAGCAGTCAGGTGGGACTCTCTAGGTTCAGCCTGAAACCTAGCACAAAGACAAACACTAAATATGATATCAGGTCGGCTAACAGTCAGGTAAAGCAGTGATCCAATTATTCCTTTATACTTCTTCTGATCAACAGATTTTCCACTTGAATCCTTATCTAACTGAATAGAGGAGCTCATGGGAGTGTTGATTGGCTTGGCTTTGTCCATTTCATATTTCTTCAAAATGTCCTTAGTGTATTTAGATTGATTGAGAAAGGTTCCATCATCCATTTGCCTTATGCTAAACCCCAAAAAGTAGGACAATTCTCCCATCATACTCATCTCAAACTCCTCACTCATTATTTTAGAAAACTCATCACATAAATATTTATTAGAAGATCCAAAAATTATATAATCAACATAGATCTGGACAATGAGTAAGTCATCCCCTATTCTCCTCAGAAAAAGGGTGGAGTCTACGCTCCCCTTAACAAACTCTCTTTCTAATAGAAATGTGCTAAGCCTCTCATATCAAGCTCTAGGTGCCTGTTTCAATCCATATAAGGCTTTTTTTAATTTGTAAACATGATTTAGATATTGGGAACTCTCAAAACCTGGGGGTTATTCTACAAAAACATCCTCTTTTATTACCCCATTTAAAAAGGCACTCTTGACATCCATTTGAAACAACTTAAATCCCTTATAATAGGCAAAGGCTAGTAGCACTCTAATGGCTTCCAATCTAGCTACAGGGGAAAAGGTCTCCTCAAAATCAATCCCTTCAATCTGATTATACCCCTTAGTCACCAATCTTGCCTTATTCCTAACCACCACACTAGAATCATTCATCTTATTCTTAAAGACCCACTTGGGTCCCACTATACTTTGACTTTTAGGTCTTTCTACTAACTCCCAAACATCATTCCTTATAAATTGATTCAATTCTTCTTGCATAGCTAAGATCCAAAACTCATCAGAAAGGGCTTGATTGATGCTGGTGGGTTCAGTCATTGAGATAAAGGCAGAGTGGTTTACTTCCTTCCTAAGTCCATGCCTAGTCCTAACACCTTCAGAAGGGTCTCCTAAGATCAATTCTTTAGGATGACTCGATGAATATCTACAATCTTTAAGCAATATCATTTGACGTTCTACCCTTTCCTCCAAATTTATATTTTCAACCCCTTGGATAATCTCCTCTACCTCTTCTTCTTCCTCAACTCTAGTCACCTTAGGGTCAGATTCATCAAACACCACATGTGTTATCTCTTTCACCACCAAAGTCATCTTATTGAACACCCTAAAGGATTTCCCCACACTAGAATAGCCTAAGAACACTCCTTCATCAGATTTGGGGTCAAACTTTCCTAAGGATGATTTTCTGTTGTTCAGAATGAAAACCTTACAGCCGAAGACATGGAGGTGGGACAGGTTTGGAGTTCTACCCTTGATGATCTCATAAGGTGTTCTATTCAGATTTGATCTTACATTCACCCTATTCAGCACATAACAGGCAGTGTTCACCGCTTCAGCCCAAAAGTATTTTGGAAGTGAATACTCAGCAAGCATGGCTCTAGCGGCTTTCACTAAGGTCCTGTTCTTCCTTTCAGCTTCCCCGTTCTACTAAGGGGTCCTAGGAGTTGAAAAATTGTGACTAATCCCTTGCTCCTCATAGAAACTTTCAAACTTCACATTTTCAAACTCTCCACCATGATCACTATGAATAGTCAAGATCTCATAACCTAACTTCCTTTGAATCCAAGTGAAGAAGGACTTAAATTTATCAAACGACTCAAATTTATGTGACAGGAATTTAATCCAAGTGCACCTCGAGTAATCATCAACAATCACAAAACCATATACTTTCCCCCCTAAGCTGGCAGTGCTAATGGGTCCAAAGAGATCCATGTGAAGGACTTTTAAAGGTCTAGAGGTTCTAATGTCCTTAACAGAGTGAAAGGAGGACTGGACTTGCTTCCTTAATTGATAGGCATCACACAGGTGGTCCTTAGTTAACTTAAGCTTAGGGACACCTCTAACTAAGTCCTTTTGGGTGACTCTCCTAAGGGTTTTCATACTAGCATGGCACAATCTCCTATGCCACAACCAAGACTCATCAGCAGCAGTTTTTAAGCAAAATAAATTTTCAGCTTTAATGCAACTTACATCCAGCTTGTAGACATTGTTGATCCTTTATCCCTACAAAATAACTGTCATTTAAGCTTAAAATGCAACAAGTTATTGACCTCATTTTTGTATGAGGTCAGTAGGACCCATCCAGACCCCTGATCAATCCTGACCCCAGATCAACACAACTTAAGACCAATCTAGACTTTAGGATCTCCCTAGATTTCAATCTCTAGGATCTGCTCTAGACCCTAGAATCTCTTCAAATTAATCTTGACCCTAGGATCAATCTGATCTTAGATCAATCAAGACTTTCAATCAATTCAGATTTCAAATCCATTTTGATTTCAAACCAATTTAAGCTTCAAATCAAACTCAACATTAAGCCAATCCAGATCTATTCAATTTCTAGATCATCCTAGATCTTAGAGCCTAGGATTTCTAAACTTTAGGATTCTCTTAGATTTTTAACCCTAGGATCTACCCAGACTCTAGACCAATTTAGATCTTAGGATTCTCCTAGACCTCAGATCTATCCAGACCCTAGGATCTTCCTAGAATCCAGACTTTAAGATTTATTCTAGATCCTAAGAACCTTATAAATCCCACACCTTAGGGTTTCCTAGACTCTAGGATCTTCCTAGACTTCAATCCTTAGGATCTACTCTAAACCCTAGGACTCCTTCAAATTCATTTAGATCCCAGGATCATTCTAGATCCCAAATCTTAGGATTCCTAGATCCTAGAATTCTTCTAAATTCTAGGATTCTTCCAGATTCCAAACCCTAGGACTTTCCTAGAATTCATACTTTAGGATTTACTCTAGACCCTAATAATCTTCTATATCCTGGAATCTAAGATTTCTTAGATTCTAGAGATCTCCTAGATCCTAGACCTTAGGATTCTTCAAGACTTTAGGTCTTAAGGGTCTACCCATGTCCTAGATCTACCCAGACTCTAGATCAATCTAGGTCTAAGGATCCTCCTAGACCTTAGATCTATCCAGACCTCAAATCTATTCAAACTCTAGACTAAACCAGACTTTAATCCATATCCTTAATTCAAACCTTGAGCAAAATCCAGAATTCAATCCAGTTCAAAATCCAAACTCTAGTTCAAACCATGATTCTACCATTGATCAAACTTTAATCATATCCTATCATTTATGATTTCTAAATGATCATGAATGATTTGGGTAATTCAAATCTGATCATTCAAATTCAAATTCCAACTTAAATCCAGATTTCCAGACTAAATTCCAAGGCCAAAGGTCTAAGTCCAAAGAGCCTTTTCTAGCAAATATTTGAACATTTCAAAACCCTATCAAATGACCTCTGATTTAAGGTCTATCAGTTCCACACTGATGTGACATGCCTCTACAAACAACCCTCCAAATTTGAGCTCATTCTGAGGTTTTTAACCCTAGAAACTGAATCGAAATCCAAAGGCTGTAAAACCTTCAAATATTTACAGTCTATGCCACTAGACCTGTCATCCAGTGGATTTTGATCCTGGAGCTTTCTCCAAAGCTCCAAATCACTTCCAAACCCTTAATTATGACTCATTGATCAATAAACTGCATTTTGTTGGATTCAATTTGACCCCCAGTTGACCAAGGGTCAAAATAACCAAAATATCCTTTAAGGGTTCAAATGCACTTTTCAAATCATATGACCTCCAAATTGCTTGGAACCACTTCCAACAATTTTTAAACATTAAACCAAACCCACTGAACCCAAAACCAGCCCCTCGGTCAATCTGGTTGACCAAGTCAACCAGGTTGACCAAACAGGCCCTCTAGGGTCAAAACAGGTCATTCTGACCAAATGACCTCCTCTAACCTTGGGGCCACCTCCATTGGTCTCCATTTATCATTTCAAATTTACTGAACTTGGGCCCACCTCTTGGGTCAACCTAGTTGACCAAGTCAACCTAGGTTGACTCAAGTGTTCCTTAAGGGTCTAAATGGGTTATTCCAGCCCATTTGATCAAATCAAATCCTTTAAGTTCTCAAATCTATTTCAAAACATGATTCGAATCCATCCAGACTAACTTTAGCACTATCAATATGGATTTGACTAAGTTAACTCTTTAGACTTGGTCAAAACTTCCACATTTTAGCCATTCTAACCCTCACTTCAAGACTAAGCCAATCAAATCCCTATCAAGCTTTTAATCCATCACTATTGATGCTTTGAGTATTATCAAATCCACCATGAACCAAATTATGGTCAGGTTAACCAAGTTTGCATGCCTATGTTTGGTCAAACCACCTTGAATACTTAGCTTAAGCCATAGATTAAGCTCGAATCTCTCTCATGTGCAAATAGAGGACAAATGAGCTTTACACCTCATGTGTCCTCTTATCCTTTTGATTCCCTGCCAAAATAATAACCTTAGAGACACTTGGAAACATCCTAGCTAGCCTTTAAGTCAATCAAGACTATCCAAAATACCCTAGAGCTTTTGAATAGGGTAAAGACTTGAAATCAAGCCTCATTCTCTCTCACTTGATTTCTCTTCTCCAAAACTTCTCTAGCCTTCTAAGCTCTCCTAGGAGTTTCTCCAGACATTTCCCTAGCTCTCCCTTGCTTCTCCCCATCAAAATCTAGCCTCCAAAGCCCTCATTGGTGAAGAGAGAGGATTTAGAGAGAGAATCAGGAGTTTCAAATATAACTTCCAATCTAGAAAGAACCAGCTCTTGAGGTCTTCTACAAAGTTGAAGAGGAGCATAGTAGGTTTCCAACAAACTCAAGAAATCAAAAATCTGACGGCTAGATTATAAGTTATCGTCATTTTAAGTTTTGTGATTACACAATGATTTCTCCCAAATCTCAATTCATGGAGCCTTGAAATTCCATGGGTTAAAAGATTTGGGTATCAAGATCCTAAGTTTCAAATTTCATCAAATTTGGATGGTTGGATTGAAAGTTATGGGCAATTGAATTTTCAGTTTATTTTGAACTGCACGATCGGACGGCCCTGATCGCGCCACATCATGCGCCCTGCACAGTTCTGCTCAAATTGAATAAAAAAATTCAATTAAATGCCCAGAACTTCAAAAATTCATAGAAAATTCATTTTTAATCCAAATTGGGTGTTCTTGGGCTTGTTGGAAAGCTCTTGACGTCTACTTTATTTTAAAAATAATTTCAATCAATATTGACCATTGATTTTAGAGAAAATAGAGATGATGGTTTTCCATTTTTCTCGTATTTCTCAAAATCCAATGGTCAAATTGACCTCAAATTTGGATGGCATATATTAGGGGGAATTCTTAACCTACCCTAATTTTCTTGGGTCATGTTTTGAACAGAATTTCTCTGAATTGAATTTTCAAATGTATGGGTTCATTTTGGACCCATAAATTTAAAAATTCAGAATTCTTTATATGCTTAGCATTAGGATACATGCTTGCTGTGGTATAATTGTTTAGTTGTATTCTAAGGATTAATGAACAATGATTCAAGTCCTATAACCTAGTGACACTTAGGAACAATAATTAGGGATTGTGTCTTAGCTAACTTAGAAAATCTACGATGGACTACACACATTCCTTTTGGAATGAAATTCAAATTTAGAAAACTAGTGTCATGTACCCCTTGATCTAATATACCTCATTTGGACATTAATTGATCTCAAACAATTATTAATTTAAATTAACCCATCTTTAAGGATTTAATTTCAATAAACCTTAATGAAATCAAATGAAACTTTGAGAAATTCAAAAATTACCTATGATCAACCTCAAAAATCATATATGCAATCATCAAACAAAAATTTAAGATTAAGCTCAAATCCTCATTAAGCTCTAATTAATTATTAAACACCCTTAATCAAGCTTTAATTAAATAATTTATGATAATTCAAATAAAATTAATTAAAACACAAAATTAACTCTAATCAATCCTAAATTAGATATATAATCATTAAAGATAAAAAATTTAAGTTCAAATCCTTCAAATCTCAATTAATTCATAAAATACCCTTAATTAAACCTTAATTAAATAAATACGATTAAATTCATTAAAATTTGAATAAATTTTAAATAATATAAAAAAATGTTAAGTTAATTCAATTAAAATCAAATTAAGATCAAAAATATATAAATTTCAATTTTAAATATTTTTCGAATTAAAAATTCAATTAATAATCCAGTAATTAATTAATCCCATTAATAATTAATTAAATAATTAGGATTGACCCACTATTGACTTGAAACTCAAACCATTTAAACTGAGTGACACTCTAAATCCTAGGAAAATTTCCCACTGAATTTTGAAGTCATTAAGCCCCTTAATTAATTTAATCAAAATTAACCCTTAATTAAGCCATTAAACCTTCAAAAAATTCTAATAAATCAAGATTTAAATCCAAAAATTACATTTAATACCTCAAACTGACTAGAATTGAACCCTTAACCAATGAAAAATAAAAGCCCCTTGACTAGACTTCAAAATTAAGTTTAATTTAAATTTAATTAATTAAAAATAATTAAAAATTCCAGAAAATTTCTAAACACTTGGAGATCACTCTTTAGGTCATTCCTGACTTTTGGAGTTGATTTCAATGAGTTTGGAGGTCATTTGAATTCAAATCACAAAAAGGCCTTTAATTAAATAATTTTGAAAATTCAATAAACATTCAAAATTTCAAAAATTCATAACTAATTCAAATGAACTCCAAATTGAGTAAACTCAAAAGCATTCAACTCATCCTAAGGTCTAATATTTGTTTAAAATGTTAAGTTTCCAGAAATCAATCAAATTTGAAAAGTCAACTTTTGGTCAAACTTTGTTCAAATTCAAGTCAAAACTTCAAACCTTCATAACAAAATGAAGAAAAATCCAATTTCAGTGTACTTACTATCTAACTGATCGTATTAAGATCTAGTATTTTAATAAAATATTAATTTTCCAGAAAACCCTTTAAATAAAAAAGTCAACTTTTGACCCTTGAATTAAATCATTAAAATAATCCAAAAATTCCAAAATTCAATAAATCATTCAAAATTCCAGAAAATATTAATTCAAACTTAAAAATAGCAACCAATCAATTTGAATAAAATTTATCAACTCTCAAACCCTTAATTAAACTTAAAGCACTTAATTATACCGGGTGCCACTAGGTAACCTAGGCCTACGAGGCTATTAAGTTAGCCCCAAGGAAGTTGAAATAAACTTCAAGGCCTCGGTGTGCAACAAAGGTGGTACCCAATAAACAATCTAAATCAATTTTAAAATCAATTTTAAATCATTAAGACTTAAACTTCAATTAAAATCTCCCTCAAGCCTTTCAACCAACCAGAACTTTAAGCAACTTCAATCAAGTGCCTATCTAGGACATATCAAAACCACACAGCCTACCTCACACACTTTAGATGATTTTCTAGGGCAACCAACTCTAGTTTTAGGCTAGGCCGGTATTTACTTTTCTATTGTGTGCCGGGTTTTCGAGCTTTTACTGCATGCTGTTTGCTAGTAGTAGAATTGAGGTGTTTGTTTATTTAAATTTCAGCATTCTGTGATGTAAATGATTGTGCGTTAGATCTACCCTTAGGATAGGGATGATTTATACTAATCTAATCTTATGCAGGTGGCCATGCTCATGCAGGGCATTAAATAAAGGGGGCAAAATCATAATTATTAAATCGCACATGTGCTAAGCATGCTAAGACCCCCTTTAAAATTAAAAGAGCATGGCCAAGCATGGCTGGTTTGAGTAATTTAAATTTCAATATATTAACTGCTTGGGATGTAAATATAATTATTGATTATTAGGATAACCTTACAGGTTATTGAGTCTAGATTTTTAATTTCTATTGATGTAATTCGATTTAAATTGAGTTGTAAATTATTTAAAGTACTTTGAGATTGAGATGTTTAAACATCCAATTTGGAATCCAAAGAGGAAAGAACATCCCTTAGGGGAGAGTTCCTATCCATTTGGAGATCCAAATTAGGATGAAGTTTAAGTATCTAAAGATAAAAGATAACACCCCTATTCAGGGGGAGTTTCTTTTCACTTGGATATCCAGACCCGATGATCCAAGGAGTTCCAAGAAGACGAAGAAGTGAAGAACGAGAAGAATCTCAAATCTCAAAGTCACTTGAGTCTTAGAAGTAGAATCCGGGTTGTAGTCAGTGGTACCCGGCCACTTTACTTTACTGCAGACCCTGGGTTGTATTATTAAAGGGCACTTGCCTATGGACTTTCATTTTGAATACTTATTTAATTAATTTAATTATTTAATTGATTCGATTGATGTTGATTGCGATTAAGGACCCGCATGCTTTTAGTAGTTTATTTGGCGATCTTGCATGTCGTATTTGATTTAGCCTGGAACCCGATCGGAGGCTCGTGAGGGTACGGTCATAAATTATTTCTACTTTAACAAAAATTTAAAAATATTTAGGCTCAGATAGAAACTCTAACGCTTTTAAGAAGTAAGCCCGGACTCACCGGAAGTTTTTCATGCATACATATTAACTTTTCTCATCCGTGTTAGGCACCTCCCCTTCTGCGGGTTTTGGCAGACCACCTGACCTATTAGGGTGCAGTTCTGTCCAAGGGGATGTTGTGCAATCTCTAGGATAAAACCTATTTTTTAAGCCTGATTTTAAAACTGCTTCATATTGATTTAAGCATTTTATCGAGTCAACTAGCATGCATCGCATTAGTAACAAATTAAAATTGAGTCTAATTCTTAATTACATTTTTATTTAGACATTTCACCCAACATATGTTAAGGGGCTAAATTAGGATCTGCTCTAGATGTCAGCCCCGCTTTTCTTAAAACTCAATATTAAACAACGTCCCTAACCACTCTTTCATGAAAGACCGGATATCATGGTTTTAAAGCGTTTAGCTGGTTTAGCTGGCTCCCCAATCTAGGCCGGGGTAAGTTCAGATTGCATTGCATTAGTTAGGTTCTGGGTCACTAATTTTCAGTACCCAATTTTAGACTTAGGTTCTAAGGCAGGGGAATCTAATTCCCACTTTTTAATAAAATTGATCACTCAAACTTAAATCTCTTTCAATCTAATTCAAGCCCAACACTTAGGATAGTTGAGGTGTTTCTGAAGTAATTCAGAATCTCAAAACACCTCCTACTCTTCTTCCTTTGACTCCAGAAATAAGTGTTCAATTTTGAACCAATCCCACTTGAAAATTCAAGTCCTTAACCTTCTTTTATATCAATCTTTGAATTCTTAAATAAAATTTGTATCGTTATTTTAATCGAGAGTTTTCGTAGGAAATTTTCTGGTTTCCTACAATGTAATTAACTATGAGGGCTTACGCTCGTAGGAGATTTAGAAACCCAGACCAGATTTAAAAATCAAGTTTTTAAAACCTTCAATTAATTATCTTTGGAAAATTCAAACCTGACGATCATTATCGTCATATTCAAACTATTGATAGTGATTGATATTTTCTTTCCTCGGATAGATATGTCAATTACAATTATAGTTCTGATTATGAAATTAATGATCCATATATTCAGATTAGCATAGTCAAACATTGAATTAAACATCATTTTAATCTTTCAAGATCATATGTTGTTTCTCCTTGAGTTTGACTACGATAATCAGAATAAATTTAAAGATTTGTAATCAGAACCTATTAGGGAACGATATGATCACCTTTCGAGGTAATATATCATTCATAATAAGTGCTCAATTATAAAATCAAAAATTCCAGAAATTTAACTTTCCCAAAGAAAATTAAAAACCTTTTCAATACATATATTTTTCAATCAAACACAAGTGGGCATGAATTTGATGATGTTTCCTTTGTCACAGAGTTGACTGATGCTCAGAAGGTTGTGTTTCAGTCCATCTACAAGCAAAACATTGTCAATCATAAAATTATTTGAATCACCAATTATACCTGAACCTACCACCCTCCTGGTGGTGTTATCTCCAAGTGTAACTTTGCCTCTAGCACTATCCTCCAGCGAAATGAACTGATTTGGATCTCCAATCATGTTTCTTGAACATCCGCTATATAGGTACCACATGTTCTCACAAGGTCTTGTGTGAGAGCACACCTACAAAATCATCAAACGTCAGATTTAGAAACCCAAACAGGTTTGGGTTCCTTCTTATGAAAAGAAGAATGTAATGCATGTGTGCTGTGCTGTGAAACAGGCAATTTGGGCCTCCACACCCAATGTGTACTATGATGAATAGTGTAAGTGTGAGAAATGTGTCCTAACATGCCACAGGAAAAACATCTAACACCAGGAAAAGGGTTAACTAATCTACGTGGATGATAGTGCCTCTTCCTAGGTTTGTATGAAATATGTTTTAATGATTTTGAAATAGATTCTACAAAAGATGGAGGTGCATAAAATTGTGCAAAAGTAGGAGGTATTTTATTTTTCTCAAAAGTACTGATTTTCACTTTCAGAAATTCTTCTCGTTGTTAAGACTTGCAATTTCAAATTTCAAAGCACCATTGCTACTCTCCACTTCACATGCCAGATTGTCTAATTCTTTAAAAGCTCTTTCTAAATCAACATGTGAGGTTTTCAATGAATCATGCTCAGTAACTAAATCAGAATATTTTTTGTTCAATTCATCAGACTCATCAAGTAAAGTCATGTGATTACAATCAACAGTAGAATGATCTTTAATTAAAATTTCATGCACTTTTTGTAAGTTCAGAAATTCTAGTTTCAGGCTAACATGAGTTTTCTTAAGCTTCCTATACGATGCATGAATTCTTTTAAATATTTCAAATAATTGATCAAAATTAAGCTCACATACCTCTTCCTGGTCAGTCTGACTAAGGTGATCATCAGCCATCAGACACAAATTTGTTTCCTCCTCTTCAGCTTCAGTCTCAGAGGAGTCAGATGCAGAATCTGCCCAGAATGCCTTCTGAATATGCTTCTTATCCTTTCTAAACTTTTGTTTCTCCTTACCCTTCTCCTTGTATGGGTGAGCTTTAAGTGTAGGATAATCAGCCTTAATGTGTCCAGGCTTCCTGCATTCAAAACAGACAGTTTCAGATAAACCTTTAAAATTTTTGCTGGACTTACCCTTATTCCACTTCTAAAAGTTCTTATATTTCTTCCTTAGAAAGCTTTTGAATTACCTAGTGATTAAGGCAACATCATCGCTATCAGACCCGGAAGAACTAGTATCACTCTCGTTGGCCTTCAGTGCCTCTATTTTCTCCTTCTTCTTTTCACCTGCATCAAGCTGTCTTTAGTTTACCCCTTCCTCATAAGCAATGAGTGATCCAAGTAAGCTATCAATAGAGCAAGTATTCAAATCTTTAGATTCAGTGATTGCAGTTATCTTGGCATCATACAAAGAGGGTAAACATCTAAGAATTTTGTTCACTCTTTCATAGTTTGTAAGTTCTTTACCTAAGGCATGCAAAGAGGTGACAATTTGAGTGAACCTTGTATATATTTCAGAAATGGATTCAGTAGATTTCATGAAAAAAATTTTGTAGTTATGAAGCAATATATTTAATCTAGACTGTTTGACTTCAGTCGTACCCTCATAACTGATGCACAATTTATCCCAAATCTCTTTGCCAGTTGTACAAGTAGAAACACGCATATAATCCTCAGATTTTAAAGCACAGAAAAAAATAGTTCAAATATTTGGCATTTAATTGTGCTAAGTCACGATCATCAAAAGTCCAATCAGTAAAGGGCAGTTCAGTTTTAACATTGTTAATCATTCTAAAAGGCAGTTCGTAGCCATCCTTGACAAGCATCCACATATGATAATCAATTGATTGAAGAAAAGTGGACATGCGTGTTTTCCAAAAATCAAAAGGTATGTTATCAAATAATGGCAGTCGTGTAATTAAATAACCTTCAACAATATTACGATTACCAAAGTTAGCCATGGATCAAATTCAAAAGTTTTTCATAACTAGATTTTATGAATCCCGCTCTAATACCACTTAGAAGTTTGATAGGGATGTTAAGCCCTGATGAACTAGTCTCGAGGCTAACCAAGAGGGGGGGTGAATTAGTTATTTAAAAATTTGAGAGCAACAGTAAAAAATCTTTTCGATGATTTGCAGCGGAAACAAGTAAATACTTCAAACGAAAAGATTAAACACAGATTTCACCCAAGCATATAATCACAGAAAACTAAAGTGCAGAAAGTAATCAGAATGAACACACCAGATTTTTATAATGGTTCGGTCAACTTGACCTACATCCACTCCCCGAAGCCTCCCCTCCGGGTATTATACTAAACCAAAGTGACTCTCCATCTGCTCCCACAGCAAGGCGAAGAAGCCTGTACGAAAACTCCTTTCCACCGACATGGTGAGGCAGAGAACCTAACCTCCTTTCGCTTCCTCCTGAAGCAGGCAGAGAACCTTGGACTCCTTTTGCTTCCTCCTGAAGCAGGCAGAGAACCTGAACTCCTTTCGCTTTCTCCTAAAGCGGGCAGAGAACCCGGATCTTCTTACGAACGATCCTCTCACAAAGAACACCAATAAGACGAGAGACGACGAACGGAGAAGATGACTCTGATTCTTGCTTGGAGCAACCTTCATGAATCCCTCACAAACTCCCCCTGATAAGATCCTCTCTCTCTCTCCCACAAACTCTCTCTCTTTAGGGTTTCTCTATAAAGGAAAGTGGCAAAAGATTTTTCTTTTTGAAAGAAAAAGATCTTTTATAGGAGGGCTCAAAATTTGCCCTAAATCTTAACTGGTCGGCCTAGATCGTCTAGGATGATTGATAGATCATCCTGTATGATTAGTTCAAAATCAGCTGTTTCAGCCTGGACGATCTGGCTCTTCTGGACGATCAGTGGAAAAAGTTGTTCTGATCGTCCCGTATGATTCTGCGATCTTCCCGGATGATTAGTGTAAATTTAAGAATTTCATCAAGAAGACCGCTCTGGTCGTCCGAAGAAACTTGTGTTGGATGACCCAAAAATGACTTGATCGTCCAGGATGATATAGATATCATCCTGTACAATTAGTTCAAAAAGTGCCAAAATCATCCTCATCACCACTCTGGACGTACAGCTGAAACACACTAGACGATCATGATCATCCCGGATGATCCTGCAATCGACCAGTACGATATGATCGTATCAATTAAATATTAATTACTTTCCTTAATCACCAGACTAATTTAGGCATGATTGTACTGGATCGTCCAGGATGATACATGTATCGTCTGGTACGGTCAGACCAAATATCTTAAAATAAAATCTTGCCTAACTTGATCTAGCATCTGAGAATTTTTGATTTGAGCCTATCATCCCATACGATATCTTGATCGTCTAGGATGATTGGCTTAATCAGACAAACTTAGCTTGGTCGATCTAATTAGGGTTTTTGTTTTTTACTTGATCATCCAGGACGATGTGAATATCAGCCAGGACGATCTGAACAAAAAACTTGAACAAAAACTCTAATTCACTCAAGCTTTCCCCCTGATTGTGTGTGTGCAAGGTTACTTAGCTAGGGGATCAGGTACATTATAATTGACTCAAGAAAAAGGAAACAATACATTTAGACACACTTTGACTCGATCTTGAGTTGGCTTGAGTTATTTTTGATCTTTTGTACCTGAAATGGATTAGCTAAGCAAAATAGAATACAAACATGTTTGTCATCATCAAAACCAGATTTATAACACTTCTTGTACATTCTGAACTTGGGTTTCTCCTCACCCTTCTCCTTGCTTGGGTAAGCCTTAAGTGTAAGACAATCAGCCTTTATTTGTCCAGGCTTTCTACATTCAAAACAAACCGTATCAGAAAAACCTTTAAAATTTTTATTACTCTTACCTTTGTTCCACTTCTGAAAGTTCTTGTGTTTCTTCCTTAGAAAGCTTTTGAATTGCCTAATGATTAAGGCAACATCATCGCTATCAGACCCAAAAGAATCAGTGTCAGTATCATTGGCCTTCAGCGCCACAGTTTTCTCCTTCTTCTTCTCACCTGCATTAATTTATCATTGGTTCACTCCTTGCTCATAAGCAATGAGTGACCCAAGTAAGTTATTAATAGAATAAGTATTCAAATCTTTGGATTCTGTAATTACAGTTATCTTGGAATCATAAGAAGAAGGCAAACATCTCAGAATTTTGTTCACTTTTTCATAGTTGGTGAGGTCTCTTCCCAAAGCATGTAGAGAGGTAACAATTTGAGTAAACCTAGTATACATTCCAGAAACTGATTCACTAGGTTTCATGTGAAAGAGTTCATAGTCGTGAAGCAAGATGTTAAATCTAGATTGCTTAACTTCAGATGTATCTTCATAAGTAATGCATAGTCTATCCCAGATTTCTTTACCAGTAGTGCAAGTAGAGACATGTATGTAATCTTTAGATTTTAAAGCACAAAAAAAAATAGTTCAAGCATTTAGCATTCAGTTGTGCTAAATCACGATCATCAAATGTCCATTCAGTAAAAGGAAGTTCAGTTTTAACATTATTAACAAGTCTAAAAGGTGCTTCATAGCCATCTTTAACAAGCATCCACATGCAATAATCTATAGATTAAAGAAAAGTGGACATGTGAGTTTTCCAAAAATCAAAAGGTATGTTATCAAACAACGATGATCATGTAATTGAATAACCTTTAGTAGTATTATGATTACCAAAGTTAGCCATGAATCAAAATTCAAAAGTTTTTATACTTAATTTTTGAATCCCGCTCTGATACTACTTGAAAGTTTGATAGGGATGTTAAGCCCTTATGAACTAGCCCGAGGCTAACCAAGGGGGGGGGGGTGAATTGGTAGTTTTAAAAATTTCTTTAACCACAAGAAAGATCTTTTTAAAATTTTTAGTGGAAACGAATAAAAATAATAATAATAAGATCAATCAGAGATTTCACCCAAGCAGATAACAACAGAAAAATAAAGTATAAAAAATAATCAGAAAGAATACACCAAATTTTATAATGGTTCGATCAACTTGACCTACGTCCACTTCCTAGAGTCTTACCTCTAGGTATTGCACTACTCAAATCAGTGACTCTCCTTTTGCTCCCACAGCAAGGCGGAGAAGTCTTTACAGAACTCCTTTTCACTAACTCGGTGAGGCAGAGAACACAAACTTCTTTTACTTCCTTCTAAAGCAGGCAGAGAACCCAGACTCCTTTCACTTCCTTCTGAAGCAGGCAGAGAACCTTACCTCCTTTTGCTTCCTCCTGAAGCAGGTAGAGAACCTTAACTTCTTGCTGATGATCCTTCCCACAGAGACACCACGGGACAAGAGATGATGACTAGAGGAGATGACTCAAATCCATACTTAGAGTAACCTTTGTGAACACCTCAAAACTCCCCCTCATAAGATTCTCTCTCTCTCCAAATCTCTCCCTCTCCCTCTCAAAGCTCTCTTAGGAAAGGACTTTGGCAAAAAGCTTTTCTAATAATAAATAAAAAGGTTTAAATAGAAAGGCATAAAAATTGCCCTAAAATTCAACTTACCGTCAAAGATCGTCTATGACGATCGAAGGATCATCCTGTACGATCAGTGTAAATCTTCACCAATTGGCCTAGATGATTTGGCTTCTCTAGATGATTAGAAGATATATTTTGTTCAGATCATCCGGGATGATCCTTCGATCATCCAGGATGATTAGTTCAACTCGAGAAAATCATCCTGAGGATTATTCAGGTCGTCTAGGAGAAAATGCTAGATGATCTGAAGAAAAAGACTTAATCATTCAAGACGATATGCCTATCGTCCTATATGATTAGTTCAAAAATGACAAAAATCATCCTGCACATTATTCGGGTCATCCTGCACAAACATGTTGAACGATTAAAAATGACTTAATCATTATGGATGATATTTCTATTATCCTGGACAATTAGTACAAATAGGCTTATATCATCCAACACATTATACGGGTCATCCAGGTAAATTCATTTGGACAATGAGGATTTTTAACACATCATCCGGGATGATCTTGCGATCGTCCAGGATGATGTGATCAATTAGATTAATCCTTGATTTCTTTCCTTAATGACCTGGCTAGTTTAGGCATGATTGCTGTGAATCATTCAAGATGATTAGATAGAAGAACTAATAAATCAAAACATGCCTAACTTAGTCTGGCGGTTGAGAATTTTTGATTTTAGCTTATCGTCCTGTACGATGGGAGGATCGTCCGGGACGATCGGCATAATCAGACCGACTTAACTTGACAGCCCTGATTAGTGTTTCTATTTTAATGGATCGTCCAGGACGATATGGCGATCGTCCAGGATGATGTAATAAAAAATAGAATAGAAACTCTAACTCACAAAAAATCTCCCCCTGAGTGTGTGTGCAAGGTTACTTAGCTAGGGGATGAATTATATTACATTTGACTCAAGAAAGAGAAAAATTACATTTAAACAAATATGGACCCAATCTTGAGTTGGCTTGAATTGCATTTGATCTTTTGTACCTGAAATGTTAGCCAATCAAAAATAGAACACAGAAATGTTTGTTATCATCAAAATTATAATCCTTAAATCTAGTTTTGCAACAAGATGGCTGGGAATAACTCTCTTTTTAACAATATCGCTATGAATCATGATCAAATTATTAGAAACATTAAAGAAAAAGTTTGTAGGTTATTTAATGTCAATCTTTTGAAATCCAAGAATTTTAAAGGATTTTCCTATGTTGCCAAGGATTTTGGTATTATTTTATAAGACAAGCTTTATAATGATGGTTCTAAGTTGATTTTTTGGACTAAACCTCCTCAAAACATGTTCAAGCTTAATACTGACGGATCTGTTAAAGCGAACTCTTGTGGTTATTGTAGCATCATTAGAGATTCTAATGGTAATTTTATTATTGCTTATGCTAGCCCTTTACCTAGTTGCTCTATCATTTATGCTAAACTTTCTGCTATTTTATGTGGTTTGAAAGTTTGTCTTTCCTTGCGTATTACAAATATTTGGATTGAAGTTGATGCTTTATTTATGCTATCATATCTCAAAGATAGTGAGGAAAAGATTTGTAATTCTAATTTATTTTATCTGATTAGGGAAATTAAGCAACTTTTTTTCTTCATTTATGTTAAGCTGGCTCATATTTATATAAAAGGTAATGCTTGTGTTGTGCTTGCTAATCATGGGTCTAATCTCCCCTTTCTTACTGAATTCTCTTACAACCAGCAGCCAACAATGTTAAAGGTATCATTAGGCTTGATAAGATTGGACTTCCCTATGTTAGGACTTAATTCTTGTTTCTTATGAGAGTTAAGGTTTTTTATTTGGATTAGTGTAAAGTAGAGAGATGATGGACCTTCCTTAGTTAGACTAAATATATTAAGAAGATCCTAAGAAAATTTGATAGGGAAGGTTCTAAAAGCATAAATATACTAATGAGCTCAACCATCCTACTGAAAGGATGAACATAGAAAGTTAGTTAATTAAAAGAGATACAGAGGATTCATAGAATCGTTACTTTAATTAACTACTAGCATACTTAATATTATATTTAGTGTATGTCTATGTGCTAGATTTCATGCTAATCCAAAAGGATCCCATATGATTGCTATGAAAAGAATTCTTAGATATCTTATAGGCACATAAAACTTAGGCATCTGGTATCCTAGATATAGCACCACCTTCGAAATTATAGGAAATTTAGACTTAGACTTTGCAGGGTGTAGAGTAGACATGAAAAGTACTTCTAGAACATGTCAATTCATAGGTTAAATCTTAGTAATTTGGTCTGTAGAAGTAGAATACATAAATATAATTATGTAGCCTTATCTACTGTAGAAGTAGAATACATAAATATAGGAAGTTGTGTTGCCCAAGTCTTATGGATAAAGAAAAAAATTCTTGACCTTGGACTTCCTGTAGGCACTATCCCTATCATGTGTGATAATACAAGAGCAATTTGTATTTCCAAAAACCTAATTCACCATTCTTGCACAAAGCTTATTGACATTAGACATAGAATTGAGTCATGTGGTTACTAAAAATCAATTGGCAGACATCCCTAATAAACCTCTAAATTATGATACATTCAACATACTTAGGACTAGACTAGGTGTTATTGATATTAATGCATAGAAATTAGGATTGAGGCAAGTTGTTGTGAGTTTGTTTTCTTATTTTGTTTTTATTATATGTTTGTGTATTTTGTTTCTTTAATATTTATGTTGTGTTTTATTTTTATCAAATATGTTTATCTCTGTTATGAATGGCGATTATTATATGTATATTTTCTCTTATGGAGCTTTTCCTGATCGTCACTCATAATCCCTACTTTTGTTCACATCATACTGTATGATTCACTTCGCACTGTATGATCCAAACCAATGATCACATCAGCACCATTTAGTCAATCCAATGGCTCAAATTAACTCAATTATTAATGTGCGTACTAGACGAACACATATTTCATATTGTATCATACACATGGAAATAATCGTTGGTAATTCAATTTTGTTGGTATAGTATTTAATTTCATATCATACGGTGTAAACACCTATTCTTACTACACGAACAATTTGGTCAAAGATCATACAAGATGACTTCTCAAGATGAATGATTTAACAAAGATTGTTTAGTACGAACCTGATCATACTGTATAAATTGACTATCTTTTTAACAGTTTGTCTAGAACAAATTGAATTCCTCTGATCATACTATATAATTTGAATAGCACTATACGATCTATTGATCTTTATAAATGGAAGGGAAATGTTAAGATTCTAATCATACAAAACCTTCTTCAACTAGCTTCTATCATTTTCAATCCTTCTTTAACATCCCTATGGCCTATGGCAAGTGATCCTAAGGGTTAGTAAGAAGTTCCTCTCAATTCCTATGGATGACCGATTCCAATCTGTGGAAGATGAGTTAGCATATCATAGATATAAGGCAGCACATATCACCCCTTCTAGGATTTTAAATCTAGAAATTTTGAATTATCAGGTACTAGATCCTTTCGCTGGTACTACGTTACAATTTATACTTACCCTTGCCTTTCCCTTTAATTCTGAGATGTTATTTGAATTCTTTGCAAATCTTCAAATTAATGTCAAAAACAACACTATGAAATCCTTTATTTGTAGACGTCCTTCAAAGATTACCTATCAGGATTTTAATAAAACCTTACACCTCTCCATCACATGAATAAAACCCCATATTATTAGCTCTAGGGGAGATTATGACTAGACCCAGGTTAATCTGATCATTAGAAATACACCCCTCAATCTACATCAACCCCTTATACATACTCTTAACCAAAATGCCTATATCACCTAAAATGTCCTTAGAACCTCCATACTACCTAGGGCTGGAGATAAAATGAACATTACCCCCCCCCCCCCCCCCCCCCCCCCCCCCCAAATTATTGGTTGTCATATATTTTACCATGTTTGGCATAGAATCTGATGTAGCTAAAAAGATTATTAGGTACCTAAAAACTTAACTTTAATTAGAAACTCATATATCTAACATAGAAAGAACCTAGCTCTAGGACTTATCATCGCTTATGTCTTAGACTTAAAATATTAACTCATGTATCTTATACTAGCCAACAAATTCCCTACCTTCTACACTGATAACTCTTTCCACCTCCTTTTAGTGATAGATGTTGTCACAACTAGACTCAATATAACCTAATATCACATAGGTTATACTATGTCTAATGTGGAAAGATTAACCCAAAACCTGGTTAGAGAAATATTAAAATAAAATTTCTAATTTATATACTACACAAAGCCACTATTGAATGTAATATAAAGCGAAAGACTACTAAATCTCAAAAATAATTTTCTAAATATCATCCATATATATATAATCTGAGGTATCTACAATAACTCTTGACAATAGATAACATAACCAAATGAAAGCCAAGCCTGCAAAAATCAAAACTAACAAAATCATACTACAATACAAATTAGAGCATGTTATCTAAAGCTACTCAGCTTGCTCATTACCCTTTCCCTAGCCTAAAAATAAAAGTAAAAGTAGGATTGACCTAACATGGCATAGTAGGCTATCGCAGCCTAAAACAAAAATCAATAACTAAAACCAAAAGAATTGAAAATACTCTGTTGTAATAATAAACTAAAGTATTATACCAAAAGCTAAAACTAAAAAATATATTAATATCGTATACATTTAATTAACCAATGAACTGTACTAAAATTAAAATATAAATAAATATCTTATAGCAATTTTTAAAATATCCCATAGGTTCCAACATCCTAACACATCTCATATCAGAATCATATCTCGGCAACACATCAGCTCTAGTATAACAGAATCCCAACTTGTTTTGCGCACTGGCACTATTATAATAGAATCCCAGCTCAGTTGCCCACTGGCATTGGCATAATAGAATTGCACCTCAATCGCCCACTAGTGTTGGCATAATGAAATCCCACAATAGTTTCCCATTAGCACTAGCATAATAGAATCCTACCTTAGTTACCCACTAGTGCTAGCATAACAAAATCCCACCTCGACCATCAACTAGCCTCGGCATAACATCATGTCACATCACATTTCTTTCACATTTTTTATGCATCTCATTTAACAAAGAATAATTGGACTCAATTCAAAAATTGTCAAAATGCCTTAATAGTAGGCAATAAAAATACTACTGGGCAAAAATTCATAATATTAAAATATAACCAAATTACCAAAGGTTATGTAAATGATTATTCCAAAGCTTTAATTAAACTAAAGCACTATTCTTAGATGTAAAAAAAATTTTTGAATAGGCAAAAATCACTATTTTTTCAAAATAACATGGCAAACAATTTTTAGAATATACTCAAAATGTACATAATTTTAATCTCTATAACATATAAAAATTTATGCCATAATTTTTTTACTAAAACAAAGTTATCCTAATTTTTTGGTAATAAAAATATAAATTTGATCATAAAAATCCCAAAAATACTAAATTATTGAAAACTAAAATAGAAAAAACATAACCTGTCTCAAGATGAATAAATTTCTCAACTAGGGTTATGCATAAAAATGGCTCTATGACTGCTAAAATCTAGCTTTTCTTCTTCTCTCTCATCACTTTTCTCTCATTTTCCCTTTTATTTTCTCTACTTCATTTCTCTGGCTTAAAAATTAATGAGCTAATGGGTTTTATTTTAAAAGATATTTTTAAAAATATATTAATAAAAGGTATAAATATAATTATGTAATTTCTTTATTTTTTAGGAAAAATTTGATATAAATCCTTTTATTTCTTCATATCCAAAAATATAAAAATTATTAAAAATTAGTCATAAATTAATTAAGTACATCTAGAATCTCAAGTGAAATCGATTTGTAAAACAGACACCTAATGGTCCCAAAAAACCCACTTGTACTGATATCTGCTAATTTCTATAGTGCAAATGTGGATGAACTTCCATATCATCAGTAGATATCTTCTTTCCAGAATAAGATATCCACTTCCATAAATAAGATACATAAAATATATTGTGTATATTGAATATATGATCAGACTATAATAACCTGTAAGTAGAACCACCAATCCACTCAATTACCTTAAAAGACCCATTGAACCTTAGACTTCGCTTACTGATTCTTCCAAATCTGCTGACACCTTTCATCGGGCTGAGTTTGACATAAACAAAATCACTAACCTAAAATTCCACCTAACTGTCTTTCTGATAATAATACTTCTTATATCTATGATGTGTAGCTCTCAATCTTTCTTTGATCAGATGAATCTTTATTATAGTATCATCCACAAAAGTTGATCCTATCACCTATCTATCCCCCACCTCTATCAAAGATAAAGGGGTCTTGTACTTCCTCCTATATAGGGCTTCATAAGGAGCCATACCAATGCTGGACTAATGACTATTATTATATGCAAACTCTATCATGGGATATGATCCTCCCAACTATCGCCAAAGTTTAAAACATAGAGTCTCAAAAGATCCTCCAATACCTAAATTGTCCTTTCGGACTATCCGTTTATCTACCAAAGAAAAGCAATACTGAAGTGCAATTTTGTACCCAACCCCTGTTGAATACCTCTCCATAATAGGGAGGTAATTCAACCATCACGATCAGATCTAATGACCTTCAGCACACCATATAATCTAATAATATCCATAATACATATCTTTGCTAACCTATCAACTAAATCAGTCTCTCGGATAGGAATGAATTATACTAACTTTGTTATTTAATCAACTATAACAAAAATAGCATCATATCCCTACCTTGATCTTGCAAAACCCATAGTAAAGTCCATCCTCACCTCCTCCCATTTCTCCTCAGGAATATGTAACGACTGCAAAAGATCTCCTAATCACTAATGCTCTACGTTCACCTACAAACAGGCCTCACATTTTAAAATAAACTCTATTATATCCTTCTTTAATTGAAGAGACTAAAAACAGACCTTTCAAATCTTCATACATCTTGCAACTTCTTAGATGAATAATGTATCCTGAATAATCTACCTCTTGTAGGATCTCATCTCTAAGTATACCAATAGAAGGAATCGATAATCTATCTTTATAAAAAATGATATTTGAATCAGAAAGGAAAATTTCAGGTCTCCTATCAACCTTAATCTGATCACTCAACTTCAAATACTCTGTATTTGACTTCTAAGGTTTCTGAATTATTTCATGTAAAGTAGGGTGAATAATTATCTGAGCTAACAAATCTAGAGCTATATCAAGTGATGCTAGCTCTATCTCTAACTTCTATAATTCTTAAATAAGGGAGTCTACAGATCTAAGTGATAAAAGATAAGTACCTAATGATTTCCTACTCAAATCATCTGCTACCAAATTCGCCTTATCAAGTTAATACTTAATAAACAAATCATAATCCTTAATCAACTCTAACCAACTTCTTTATCTCAAATTTAGATCCTTTTAAGTAAAACTGTAATTTAAGCTTTGTTGGTCAAAAAATATCTCACATCTAACATTGTATAAGTAATGCCTCCAAATCTTCAATGCAAATACTAGACCTGCTAACTCAAGATAATATATCAGGTAGCTCCTCCCATGTGGTTTCAATTATCGAGATGCATAAGTAATCACTCTATCGTGCTACATTAACATGCATTCCAAACCATTCAATGATGTATCACTTAAAACCTAAAACCCCTCAGTACCTGACGGAATGGTCAGAATAAGAGCAGAAGTCAAACAATCCTTCTACAGTAGAAAACTCTCCTCATATTGAGTCTATATGAAAGATACTAACTTGTGAGTCAATCTCATCAAAGGAAAAGAAATGCTAAAAAATCCTTGAAAAACTTTTGATAATAACTAGTCTAGCGTAAAAAATGATGAACCTCTAAAATTGTATTAGGCCTTGGCCAATAAGAAATATCATAAAGAATTTAGCATATAATTGATGCTGCTTAAAAATCTTTAAAGTAGTCCTCAAGTGTGATGCATTCTCCTCCTCATATATGGAATAAATCAGAATATCATATATCAAAATGATCACAAACTTGTCCAAATTCTTAATGAAAACCCTATTCATCCATGAAGACCACCCGAGCCTTAGTCACTCCAAATGGCATGACTAAAACTCATAATTCTCGTGCCTCATGTTAAATGTAGACTTTGCCACATCCTCTACTCTCACATTGAGCTGATGATATTAATATTACATATTGATCTTCAAAAATACTAAACATCTAGCTAGATGATCAAATAAGTCATCAATCCTAGGCAAAGGATACTTATTTTTTATAGTTACCTTATTTGGATCCCTATAGTTGATGGACATCTATAAGATATAATCCTTCTTCTTGACAAATAATATAGGTGTTTCCTATGGAGACACACAAGGATGGATGAAGCCTTGATCCACCAACTCTGAAAGCTGAATCTTTAACCTCTGAAGCTCCTTAGGAGACATTCAATATAGAGACCTTAGAGATCAGAGTAGTACCAAGAAAAATATTTATACAAAACTCTACCTCTCTGTTTGGAGGTAAAGTCATTAACTCCTCAGGGAGGACATCTGGAAACTCCTTAACTATCGGGATACTACTCACAGATGTAGAAGAAAGTCTCACATCTTTGATAGATGCTACAAATATTGGGTAACCTTTCCACTAAAGCCTATGCACTTCAAGAGTAGAAATTAGACAAGAAAGAATACCCCATATTCCTTGAAATAAAAAGCTCTCACCATTTTAGTATAAAGTCACTTTCTTCTTCAAGCAATCAATATGTGCCCCATATCAACTCATCCAACCTATACCCAAAATGACAACAAATATAGAAATAGGTAATAAACTTAAACCATATCTCAAAACTCTATCAAAAAACTCTAAATCATAAAGATAAATCCTACTAGCTATTATTCCATCTCTCGTAGGTAAAATCACAGACAAAGAAATTGATAATAATACAAAAGGAAAACTAAGAGAATCAAAATATTTATCTAACATGAAAGAATGGCTATAACCAAAATAGAATAAAATATGGAAAGCATATACAAAAATTAAAGTCGGACCTATCACAACATTTGCAGACTCACTAGCCTCTTGTGCATCAAACTATGAACTCATGGTTATACTAGGGTTAAAGAAATAAAACTACTTGCACCTTATGAACCCCCTGAAGGTTAACCTCATGATAACAGATAAACATCTTGACTTCCAGAATCCTCAATATATAGTCAAGATGGTACTACCCTTAGCCTACCCAAGATTGACTACCAAGAACCTCTGAAATGAGAATGTCTATCAAATCCATCCTATGGACACTCAGTAATCCTATTTCCAAACTAACCACAATAAAACACTTGATTCTCTATAAAATTATCCACTTTGCCTCATACCACACAGTTGATATAATGAGGCCTCACTTATTGAACCCCCAAAACTAACAACACTACCTCTATCTAATCCAGAAAAAAATGCTACTGACAATTTTTTTCTCCTTCATCATCCTCCACAAAAGTTGATCCAAACCTACTCTTCATCCTATAATGGCTAATAGTAGAGGTCTCACTAACAAATTTTTTCCTACTTACATTTCATCACTATTAGAACACTATCAAATCAGTCTCTATCATCTTGGCCCTCTCGACCAACTGAGTAAATTTGATAATATCCTTTACTAGCAATAGCTACCTCAAAGCATCTCAAAGTCTCTTGAAAAATTGGTAACACTTCTCCTTTAATGTGCTAATCAATAGTGAAGCATACTTGGAGAGAGCAATAAACCTCGTACTACATCACTGATATGCCTCCCTGAATATACTTCAAGAAAGAACTCGGTAGTTGTCTTCTAGGAGATGAAGGTATAAACCATGTTATAAATGTCTATATAAACTCTATCCAAGAAATCAAGGTATTTACATGACCCTAAAACTTCTCTCTAAAATGGCCAAGACAACAGTGTTCTTCCTCACCATCTAATAGAAATATAGCTAATGTAACTCTTCTCTCAAGAGGATAATGTATCCCATCCAGAGTCCTCTCTATCCTCATCAGTAAATCTTTAGCTTCTCCTTAAAAATTTGTGAGGGGTATTAAACCCTATAGAACTAACCCGATGCTAACTAAGAGGGGGGGGGGGGGAGTGAATTAGTATTTTAAAATTTTGTTAAGCAAAAAGAAAAATCATTTTGAATTCTTTTTGAATATTTTAAACATAAACATATTAAGTAAAAATAGATAATCAAAATAAAAAATTTCAATCACAGATCAGATCATAGAAATAAGTGAAAATAAATGCAGAAAAATAAGTAAAAAGAACACAACAGTTTTATAGTGGTTTGGTCAAATCTAACATATGTCCACTCCCCAGAACCTCCTATTCCAGATATTGCACTAATCAGTTAGAGTCTCTCCTTTTGTCCCCATAGTAAGGTGAAGAAGCCCTTACAAAATCTTTTTCACTAACCCGATGAGGCAGAGAACCTAAAATCCTTTTACTCCCCCATAGAGTTGGTAGAGAACCACAGAAATCCTTTTACTCCCTCCTGGAGTAGGAAGAGAACCTAACAATCCTTTTACTCCCTCCTGGAGTAGGTAGAGAACCTCAACCTATTGCTGATGATCATCTCCTCAGAGCCACCAAGGAACCAAGGATGAAGAAGGAAGAAGATGATCGAATCCTTCCTTGGAGCAACCTTTGTGAATCCCCTCATAAACTCCCCATCACAATATTCTCCCTCTCTCTCTCCCAAACTCTCCTTCTCCTATTCTAGGCTCTCTTTGGATTGGACTCAACAGCAAAGAAGGTTGTCTATAGAGATAATTAGAGAGCTTAAATAGAGAGGCTTCAAAACGTGCCCTAATTTCAATTTGTTGTATATCATCCTGTACGATCAGTGTAAATTAGCCCATCCATGTAGGATAATTTGTGTTGCCTGTACGATCAGAATAACAATTATGTACTTATCATCTAGGATGATTTGTAATCATCCTGTATGATTAGTTCAAATTAAAGCATATTATCCTAAGAAATAGTTCAGGACATCCAGGCCGATAAGGATAAATGTACTTATTATCTTAGATGATCTTACGATCTTCCTGTACGATTAGTTCAAATTAACAAATATCATCCTGATAAATCATTTGGGATGTGTAGTTTGTTCAGAAAAAAAATCATGAATCATCCTGGATGATCTATCGATCATCCTGTATGATATGATCGTTCAATCTAGCCACTTAAATCCCTAATCATAGGATTATTTTAGGCATAATTATCATGGATCATCCAAGATGATGGGGATCATCATATACGCTTAGTTCAAAATATAAAAAATAAAATATTGCCTAAAATGTGATTGGCGGTTGATTTCTAGATTTGTACTGATCGTCCTATATGATAAAAAATTATCCAAGATAATTAGTTAAGTAAACTTAATTATCAAGGATGCCCTAATTAGGGTTTTTATTATGAACTAATCATCCAGGATAATTTTGGATCATCCTATATGATATGATCAAAAATAGAAGAACTCTCAAACTCACCAAATTTCACCCCTGAGTGTGTATGTGCAAGGTTAGCTTAGGGATTAACCACATTACATTTAACTCAAGAAAGGGAAAATTTACATTGAAATGAAATTACAAGCAGACCCGATCTTGAGTTGATTTATTTTTGCAAGTGATCTTTGTGGACCTAAAAAACTTAGTAGGTAGGGCAACCAAAAATAAATATACAGTGATACCAATATAAAGAAAATAATGTTTGTTATCATCAAAATTATAGTACATGTATCTCGATTTGTAATAATCTCCCCCTTTTTAATGATGGCAAATATTATTTACAAAAAATTTCAAATCAATATATTTTTTTAATTAAATAAAAACATTTTGAAAATAGGAACAAAAATAAAGCAAGATAAATTTCACTAAAATAAGATAAATGATACACTACTTCCCCTTTTGACATCATAAAAAGGAGGCAAGACACAAATAGAACAAACTACATAAAAGAACATCAGTACAAGCACTATACAAAAAAACTGAGCAAACTAAACATAAGAAGGACCCTGATCAGGTGGAGGAGGAGGTGGGGGTGGCTGAAAGAGACTATGAATGGAAGCAAATTGCTCCCCAAACCAGGCCATATCCTTGTCGTGCTGCTGCTGCTATTGAGCTATATAGGCATTAAAATGAGCAACATCCTCTTTATGTTGTTGCTCCTGTGCAACTACATAGGAGTCAAACCTGGGCTCCCACTGGTCAAACTGCTCCACCAGCTGATCTATCTAAGACTACTGGTGAATAGGAACAAGAGTAGGAATAGGTTCTTCTTCTTCACTCACATCCTCCCCAAGTTCTGGATGAAGGCGAGTATTATCATGGATGATGAAGGAGTTATTAGAATAAAAGGTAGGTTGGTAGTCAGGTGGGTTAGGATATTAAAGGTTATACTTGGTTTCAAGGACATAAGCAATGATGTGTCCTAAAGCTAAATTTGGTTTTCTCCTGTGGCTGGGATCCCTATTGCTAGTGAGATGTTAAATTTATTTAATTAGGAGATCGGCAACATTAAAATCTTTATAAGTTATTATATAGTAAGTGGTGAGGGAAAGGATGGGAGTGATGTGAATGCAATCCCTAGCTTTGGGATTAATAGAAGTTCTAAGAATATGCAGGATGGTCTGTGCATTTTTTACCAAAGAATGGGCTACAGAGTCATGCAAAGGGGCATTTGTGTTCCTAAGGAGGGTATTAATAGGACTCCAATTAAAGTCAGGATCGGTAAGTAAGTTGTAAATCTTATCGCCAGTGGTGGAAAGATGAAGAAGTTTATGTAGGTCCTGATATGTGATTTCAATGGGTCATCTATTCACAAAGGATTATAGGGAAGTATAGGAGGAATTGATTCGAATACTAACAAAAAATTCATACAGAAGCTCAGGATTAAAGGGAAAAGCAAGGGTCGGAATAGAAGCAAGAGATGTATGAGCAAAGAGATCAAGTACCCTATAGGTCAGAATAATTGGATTGACCAATTTGGAAGGGGTAATCCCTACAGATTTATAACGAGCATAATCATCTTGATCCACTACTTCAGTAAAGTGGGGGTCAATAATTCCCCTAGAGGAACTACTTGTCAGCATTCTGGAATGTTTGCTACTAGCCATAGAGAAGATTTAAGTGCTAGGAATTGAGAGAAGGAGTTTTAGGGTGAGAAAAATAGCTTGAAATTGGCCTGTTTATAAAGAAATGTCCAGATCGTCCAGGATGATCATGATATTATCTAGGATGATTTGAAGCTATAATGGCGTCCAGGCTGATTGGTCAAAAAGGTGATCCTATCATCCAGGATGATCAGGCATCGTCCAAGATGATTAGGGACAGATGATCATCTTGAGGAGTCAGTCTGTATGATCATTGACCAGATCAATCGTCTAGGACAAACATGTCGATCGTCCAGGATAATGAGTCATTATTGATCGTACCAGCTTTCATTCAAATCATCCAACTATTTTTGCCACGTGGATCCAGGACGAATAGGTGTATCATCTAGTATGATTACGAATAATAGGTGCAGATCAGCCATTCGATGAAAGGTGAACAGTGATATAATGATATTGTCCAAGATGACGGAAATATCATCTAGGATAATGTGAAAAAATTTCAAGGAATTGAATGATGAAAGAGGTGATCAGGGAGGATCCAAAAAATTAACTCAAAAATCATATAGAATATCAAAATAGAAAAATAAGAAAAAATAATTTGTTAAAACAAAAACAAGTTTTTTTTTAATTTATCAACCCCTGTAAATGATAATTTTTACCTCAAATTTAAATTTAAAAACTCGAAAGAAATGAATCGACTGCTGATATCCAAAAAAAGTTGGAAAATTAATTTTTGTAAACCCTACCTCGGACACCTTACAGGTTCAAATTCCTTTTAAACAAAAATCTAATTCAGAAGAAAATAAATTAGATAAGAAAAAATGATCCTTTAAAGCTTTGTTCCAGAAAAATATTGTATAAAGTAGTATTGCAAAGTAAAGAATAAGAAATCATGAATCTCAAATGCAAGTGTTTGAATATATTAAGTGGCACAAAGATTCTTCTAAGATATTTAAAGATTTGAAAGAAAAGGAAGCTTATTTCTTTGTGGACTTATTATGTGCCTCTTTTTTAGTTTATTTGGCGCACTTTGCACATCTTTTAATTTTTTGATACACTTTGTGTATCTTATAATTTGATTGGCAAACATTGTGCATCTTTTCAGTGTTAGGCTCATTTTGTGCCTCTTTTTCAGAAGATTGGTGCACTTTGTACATCTTTTGCGAGCTTTCTTTCTTTTCAAATCTCTAAAAGACTCTCAGTTGTGAGATTATCTTCTAGATATAAGAGAAAAAAAACTCACTCTCTTATATAAGAAAAAGTAAACTACAAAAAAGAATCATTCTCATATGATAAATACAACCACCTGATTAAGAAAACACAAAAATGATTCAATGATTTGGAACACTACTCATATGAGATAGATTACTATAGGAAGATAAAATAGATCTCTATTTCAAAGTCCAACTTTTTAATTTTGAAAAGGATTTTGATTCAAAAAGAAGAATATACCATTAAAGGAGTTAGAGGAAGAGAAATAATCATCATTATTTCTTGCTTTAACTAATATAGAGGAATCAATCACTGCTAATAAGCTTCTAAAAAAAATAAGGTAAGGTAAAAAATCTCATTTAAAAAGCAAGTTCATCAGCAGAAGTGAGCAGTGATCAGATTTTAAGATACTGAAGAAAAGCAACATGAAATCAAAATCATAAAGGCAAAAACATGTAAAGGGGAAATAATCAAACAAATCAAATGAAATAGAAAAAGCAACATGAAATAAAAAAACATAAAAGCAAAAACATGTAACGAGAAATAAAATAAAATCAAACAAAACTTAGAGAATGAAAATTATAAATAGAAAGTATCATTTTCAAGCATGAATATCTATCACACCCAGTCTAGTTCTTAAGGTGTTAATGGTTTCAAAGGATAGTGGTTTTGTTAAGATATCAGCTAGTTGGTTTTCAGTGGCTACATGGTGTAGCTCTATGTCTCCCTTGGTAACATGGTCCCTAATGAACCGGTTCCTTATGTCAATGTTTTTAGTCCTGGAGTGTTAAATTGGATTCTTTGAAATACAGATGGCACTAGTGTTATCATATAGGACTGGAATTGTGCCTACAGGGAGTCTTAAATCCAAAATTTATTATTTCAGCCAAAGGACCTAGGCCAAATAACTTTCTAAGGCAATGTATTCATCTTCAACAGTGGATAGTGAAACTGAGTTCTATTTTCAACTAGACCAAGAGACTAAGGATTATCCTATGAATTGATATGTTCTAGAGGTATTCTTTCTATCCACCCTACATCCTGCGAAGTCTGAATCAGAATATCCTATAATCTCAAAGGTAGTGCTATGCCTAGGATACTAGATTTCTAAGTTTTGGGTTCCTAACATATATCTAAGGATTCTCTTAATTACAGTTAGGTGGGATTCTTTAGGATCAACTTGAAATCTAGTACAGAGATAGACACTAAATATTATATCAGTTCAGCTAGCAGTTAAGTAAAGCAATGATCTAATTATTCCTCTGTATTTCTTTTGATCAATTGATTTTCCATTTAAGTCTTTATCTAATTGAACACTAGAGCTCATCAGAGTGTTTATTATCTTGGCTTTCTCTATTTTATATTTATTCAGGATGTCCTTAATGTATTTTGATTGATTAAGAAATATTTTATCAACCATTTGCCTTATGCTAAACCCTAAAAAGTAGGACAATTCTTCCATCATACTCATCTCAAATTCCTTACTCATTATTTTAGAAAAATCATCACATAAATTTTTATCAGAAGATCCAAAAAGTATATCATCAATATAAATCTGGACAATGAGTAATTCATCTCCCACTCTCCTCAAAAAAAAGGGTGGTGTCTACGCTCCCCTTAACAAGTTATCTTTCTAGTAGGAATGTGCTAAGCCTCTCATACCATGTCCTATGTGTCTGTTTTAATCCATATAAAACCTTTTTTAATTTGAAAACATGATTTAGAAGTTAGGAATTTTCAAATCCTGGGGGTTGCTCTATGAACACATCTTCTTTTATTATCCCACTTAAAAAAGAACTCTTGACATCCATTTAGAAAAGCTTAAATCCCTTATAACATGCAAAGGCTAGTAGCACTCTAATGGCTTCTAATCGAGCTATAGGGGAAAAAGTTTCCTCAAAATCAATTCCTTCTATTTGGTTATACCCCTTAGCCACCAATCTTACCTTATTCCTAATCACCACACCAAATCATTTATTTTATTCCTAAAGACCCATTTGGTTCATGCTACAATTTGGTTCTTAGGTCTTTCTATTCACTCTAGAACATCATTCATAATAAATTGGTTTAGTTACTCTTACATGGCTATGATCCAAAATTCATCATAAAGGGCTTGATTGATATTGGTGGGTTCAGTCACTGAAATAAAGGCAGAGTGGTTTACTTCTTTTCTAAGTCCATGCCTAGTTCTAACACCTTCAGAAGGGTCTCCTAAGTTCAGTTCTTTAGGATGACTCGAATAATATCTCTATTCTCTAAGTAGTGTAACTTCAGGTTCTACCCTTTCCTCCAGATTAGCAGATTCTACTCCTTGGGTGGATTCTATAACCTCCTCTTCTTCTACCCTAGACCCTCCAGAATTATCAAATTCATCAAACACAACAAGAGTGGTCTCCTTAACAATCAGGATTCTTTTATTGAAGACTCTATAGGATTTCCTAACACTTGAGTAACCTAGGAACACTCCTTCATCAGATTTAGGGTCAAACTTGCCTAGTTGAGACTTCCCATTATTCAGAATGAACACTTTACATCCAAAGACACGAAGGTCAGAGAGGTTGGGTGTCCTACCCTTAAGAAGTTCATAGGGTATTTTGTTCAGCTTAGATCTATGATTTACCCTATCTAGAACATAATAGGTTGTATTCATCGCTTCTGCCCAGAAGTATTTAGGAAGTGAGTATTTAGCTATCATGGCTCTAATGGCTCCTACCCAGGTCCTTTTCTTCCTTTCAGCTACCCCATTCTATTGAGGGGTCCTAAGAGCTGAAAACTTGTGATCTATCCCTTGCTCCTTATAGTATATTTCAAATTTCTCATTTTTAAACTCTCTACCATGATCACTATGAATAGTCAGAATTTCACAACCTAATTTCCTCTGAATCCAAGTGAAGAAATATCTAAATTTCTTGAATGATTCACTTTTTATGATATAGGAATCTAACACAGGTGAACCTCGAATAATCATTAATAATCATATACCCAAAGACTTTCCCTCCTGAATAAGGCTTTTATTATACTCCTCAAGCTAAATTTATTGCTCTGTTGAGCTAGAGAGAGAAACTTCGGGTAGCTAGAGAGAGAAACTCCCTTGTTTTTCAAATTTCCTCCTTCCTGGGTTTTCTTCTTTGGCTTCTTCTTGCCATTAGGGCATGGCAGCGGCTGATTGCCGGCCATCTTTGCCTCTGTCCGCTGTAGATTCTTCGGTAGGCGGAGCTAATTTGTAGAATAAAATAGGTAATGTTGATAATCTAAATCAGGATACTAGGGATGTTCGAAGATGACGTTCGAGAGGTGAACTTCTCATTTCTGATAACGTTACAGTTCCAATTAACAAGACATATTTGGTTGAAGGAAAAGGTAAAGAGATCTCTTTTGATTGCAAGACTCCTCGTATGACCAAGCCTACTGGCTTCTCTCCTGATCCTGATGCCTTGTTGTCTGGAATGAAAATCTTTGTTAACAGATATGGGAACTCAAATGCAATCCCTATCCTTCATAGTAATATAAATGTGAATTCCTTGGAATCTGTTAGCAAAAATATTCATGATCTGGTTAAGATGATGGGTGATCCCTCAGAGACAGCTGCGGTCATTTCTGACCCGTAATGCCTATCATAGGAGTGTTAATTTGTTTAAGTCCTGTGGAAATGCAGATTTGTCTTTTCCTCCAATCAAAACCATATCCTCTCCCAGCTTCAAGGATATTGTAACTAGGGTTAAATCTCCCATTCTTGGGAATGACAGGTCGAATGATTTGATCACTGTTCGTAAATGTGTGGGAGGTGACCTTGCTAGTGAAAATGCCAATAATGATAAACTCTTCACTCCTAATGAGAACATCATCAATTCATTTGCTAATGCTTGGAAAAAGAAATCTAATATCAATGTATCCAATCTGGACTTCGGGAAATATTTCTTAGGAGACAATGATGTGGTCAAGCTTCATTCTGAAAGGGAATTGGAAAATTCAAACAAACTCAATAAAGCATTGGTTATCAAAGTCTTTGGAGATAATGCTCCTTTCCATTTGGTAAGTATAGAGCTTAGAAAATAATGGGCTCATTATGGAAAATTCCATTTAACTATGCTTGGTTTGGGATGGGTGCTCTGTGCATTTGATGAACTTGAAGCTTTAGAATCGGTTTATTCTAATGGTCCTTGGTATGTTAATAATAATATAATTGGAATGGACAAATGGTCCCCTTAATTTTCCCCATTATCTTCAAAAGGTCTCTCAGCACTAGTTTGGATTAGAATGCCAAACTTGCCTCTACAATGTTGGGATGATATCAATATTTGTAGGATAGCTTCCAAGGTTGGTAAACCATTCATGCTAGACGAAAATATGTTTCAATGGAGTAGAAGGGAATTTGCTAGAATTTGTGTCCACATTAATTTAGATGATAAGCTACCTTTTGGTGTTTGGGTCGAAGGTGATTCAGGCAAATTCTTCCAAAAAATCGAATATGAAAAGCTCCCAAACTTTTGTTTCAATTATGGTAGAATTGGGCATATGATGAATAATTGTCCAAGCTTAATTAAAGATCAATCAGCTTCTTTAGTTGATTCTCTTCTTAAAAAAGATCCTCCTGGCCATGGAAAAGGTGAAGATGTCCAAGCTGTCAATTGCTATGGTCCTTGGATCCACGTGAACTTCAAGAGGAGTAAATCCAGAAAAATTCCTCAAAAGCTTGATTTAGAGAGTAAAAGTCATTTTCCTATGAAGATCTATAGGAAAGTAGAAAGTTCTCTGGTTGGGGAAGGTGAAACTAGGGAATTGGGGACCAAAACTAGGAGCCAGGAAGTGCCCAGTGACATTACAAATCAAGTTGTTACCACACAGCAAGATGCTTTTATCAATAATACTGGTTTGTTACCTCCAGTTTCTTCTATTCCCTGTGATGCAAATAAGTATTCTATTCTAAATGAAGGTCATAAAGAAGGAGAACTTACCTATCCTGTAGTGGCTATTGTCCCTAACGATGACTTAATGCTCAATCCTACAGGGGAATCATCTGTTATTGATACTTTTAAGGGATCAGAGAATAAAAGAAAAGGACATAAGCAACTAAAAAGTTTAGGTCCTATCAAAATTAACACTAGAAGTAGAAAGTTGGATATTAATGTGAAAGACAAAATGGGGAATCACTCCCCCATTTTACTTTGATGTCTTCCGTTTGCTTTTGGAACAATAGAGGAGCTAGGAAGAGGAGAGCTTCTCTATATGTAAAAGAGTTTGTGAAGGACAATGGTGTCTTGTTTTTGGGCTTGCTTGAAACTAAAGTTGCTTCCTTTGATAGAGCTGAAATCAACTCTTTAATTGGCACATAATGGGACTACTTCCAAATTCCCTTGGAAGGATTATCTGGTGGAATTGTAGTTTTATGGAGAGCTAAATTAGCTACATTCAAAGTTCTGGAATCCTCTCAACAATTCATTATAGGGGACCTTGAAATTTTTAATAAAGGAATTTGGATAATTGGTTCAATCTATGCTAGCAAAGATACTTATAAAAGAAGATCACTTTGGGAAAGATTATAATGTCACTCTTCCATGGAGGTACCTATGGTGCTTGGAGGAGATTTCAATTGTCTTCTCAATAAAGAAGATAAAAGGGGTGGAAAGAGATTCTTCTATTCCTTGGGAGCTAAAGAAATGGATCTCTTTCTAGCTTCTAATGATTTGCATGAAGTCAGATGTGTCGGGCCAAAATTCACATGGTGCAACAACAAAATAGGGGCTGATAGAATTCTTGAAAGGTTGGATAGATATTACCTTAACTCTTCTGCTTTATGTACTCCCCACCATTTTATTGTTAAGCATTTGGAAAGGATCTCTTCGGATCATTGTCCGATTCTTCTTAACCTTCATCAATGCAATTCAAAATTCAGAAAAATCCTCAAATTTGAAGACATGTGGATCTCCAATCCAGCTTCTTCTGCTTTGGTTAAAAGATTTGGATGAAAAAAGTTACGGGTGATTATGGGGAAATCTTAAATCTGAAAATGAAATGTACTTTGAAAGGTCTGTTTTATTGGAATAAGGAGAACCACTCTAAACTAGTCCAAGCTAAAGACAGTATTCTTAATGATATTTTGGCTCTTCAGGAAAAGGAATGCAATATTGGTCCTTTATCTGATAATGAATCCTGGCTTCTTAAAGTTAAGGTTGCGGAATACAATTCGATTCTTGCTCGGATCAACACGTGGTGGAGACAGCGATCTAAAATTAAATGGGCTACTGAAGGGGACAGCAACACTAAATTCTTTCACAACTTTGCTAGCGCTAGGAAGAATGCTAATTTCATTGGCTCTATCATCAATAAAGATGGATTGTTGGTTAAATATCAACATCATATTGAAGACACTATTGTTAGTTTCTTTGAGAACAAATGGATAGCCAGGAATTGTAAATTGGATGGCTGGCCGCAGTCTAACAATCGGCTCGATGAAGATGATATCTGCTGCTTAAATAAAGCATTTAGCTTTGAAGATATGGAAACAATTTTCAAGCAATCTGGTAACTTTTCTTCTCCTGGTATTGATGGAATGACTTACTCTTTCTTTAAGGGGTATTGGACTACTATTAAGGAGGATTTATGGAATGCAATCAATCTATTCTTTAACTCTGGTATCATGAATTCTAAATGGAAGGAAACTATTGTTTTCTTGATCCCCAAGGTACAAAATCCCAAATCTCCTTCTAACTTCAGACCTATAAGCCTCTACAATGTGGTTTATAAGGTGGCTGCAAAAATGATTGTTAATAGGCTTTCTTTAATAATGCCTAAAATTATCACTATTGAACAAGCTGCTTTTTTGAAAGGTAGATCTATGTCTGATCATATATTGGTAGCACATGAAATTTTTCATAAATTCAGGTTCTCCAAAGCCTCCAAAGGATTAGTTTCTTTCAAATTTGATTTGGATCAGGCATTTGATTCTATGGGTTGGCCTACTTTGGAAAAGGCCTTGCAATATTTCGGTTTTCCTATTTTCATCTCTAATCTTATCTTAGAATGTGTAAGGAATCCCATCTTCTTAGTGATTGTTAATGGAAACTACTTCAGATGGATTGAGGCCAAATACGGGTTTCATCAAGGCTATCCTCTATCACCTTTCATGTTCATCTTATGTGCCCAACTGCTAACTAATGCATTCAAACAAGGTGGAGCTGATATTGGAGTTCGGCTTAGCAAAAACAGTCCTAAAATTTCTCACTTACTATTTGCGGATGACATCATTGTCTTTTCAGAAGCAAATGTTTCCTCCATTAAGAAGATCAAAAGCATCATGAAAAATTTTTATGCTTGGACAGGACAACTTATTAATAACAATAAATCTTGTATCTTGTTTGGGAAAATGGTAAGGAGGCGTAAGAAAAAAATAATCTCACGTATTATGGGTTTGAAAAGCGTCAACAAATTTCATTACCTTGGTTCCAAAATAGCTCTTAGAAGACTTGTTGGAAAGGACTTTCAAAATATTATTGAGAAAGCTCTTAAAATGACTTATATTTGGGGATCCAAATTAATCTCTTTGCCTAGTAGAATCACTTTGGTCAGATCGGTTTTGCTTTCCTTCTTGACCTTTCATTATACCCACTCCTAGGTTCCTATAAGTATCCTTGAAGACCATGACAAAATCTGCAAAAACTTCATTTGGAACAAGTCTAACGTTGGTTTTGGAATTCATTATGTGAATTGGAAGACCATGTGCTCTCCTGTTGAACATGGTGGTAGAGGGATTCATTCTTGCATTGGGGCAGTAGGTCCTCTTAGAGCAAAGCTTTCTTGGAGATATTACCATGATGATCTCTTTCTACTGCACCAAATCTTATTCCCTAAATTTGGTCACCTCTATGGTAACAGATTTCTAAGAAAATCTGGTTCGAGTACTTGGAAAATTATTAAAGATGGAGGAGCTTCTCTTAAGCCTATAATCAGATGGGAGATTGCTAATGACAAAAGTTTAAACAAGTGGCCTACTTTTATTCATCCTTCTCACATAAATGAAATCTCGGTTGAAAGATTCATCACAGATGGCAATTGGAACATCAATGAACTTAGAAAGATTTTCGGTGAAGATCTTGTGAGATTGATTTATCAAATTCCGAATCATTCTGATCTTCAAAATGATAGTTTGGATTTATTATCCAAGTTTTCGGGATATTCTAAATGCAAGTTGGCAACTTCAGCTACTATCCACAAATCTAATCAGGTCGTTTATTGGAAGTGGTTAAACAAGGCTAAGCTGCATCCTCGGGTTGAAGGATTCTGGTGGAGAATATTCAATAATGCCATCCCAACTTCTGATTTTCTCTGCTATAGAAGATTGCAAATGCATAATGGTTGTCCTAGGAATTGTAATATGGAAGAAGACATTGAGCATGTGGTAACCAAATGCAAAATGCTGGAAGAATCTTTCCAGGCTCTGAAAAAGTGGGGCTTTCTTTTTCCTGTTTTTACTTCTATGGATGAATGCTTGACTTGGATCCCTCTTTAGAACTATTGGTCGATCAATCTCTTCTGTAATGTTATTTATTTTTCTTGGAAAGGGAGAAACAAACTAGTCCATGAAGGTATTGATGATTCTCCCCTTTTTATTGCATCTGAAGCTCTCAGCCTTACTTCATTTTCTACAATTAATTCTAGCTACAAATCGAGTAAATGGGTTGCTAACCAGCATCTATCGCTATTGAATAACCATTGGCATCCCACTCCACTCGACTGGTTAAAGGTTAAAGTCGATGCTTCATTACTCAATTCTTATATAGGTGGCTTCAGTGGTGTTTTTAGGGACAGCAAAGGCAGATTCCTTTTGGCTTTTGGCTTCTCTTGCATTCATTAGGACATTTCAAGACTTGAAATGCATGCCGTTCTTTCAATTAAAGAAATACTCAAAGATTGGATGCTTAACTACAAAGGGATCATTGTAGAAAGTGATAACATCAACATCATCAAACACTTACAATTGACGTATTCTTCTATCAAAGTTTTCCCTAGTATCATTTTTAACTGTATAGATAAAAAGTGAAATAAATTAGTACCTTTATGCTAATTATGCTACTTTTAGTTCTTTTATTTGGTAAGATTTAGAGCTTAATAAGGTTCCTCCTTACTTTATGTCAATATTAAAGGAGGAATCTATTGGTATTGCATAGTTTTCTGTTTTAGTTGTTAATAAAATTATACAATATTGCATTTTCTTCAAAAAAAAGACTTTCCCTCCTAAGCTTGAAGTGCTGACAGGTCCAAAGAGATCCATGTGAAGGTCTTCTAAGGGTTTGCTAGTGTTAATGTCTTTGATTGAGTGGAAGGAGGATTTGACTTGCTTCCCTAACTAGTAGGCATCACACAGCTGGTCCTTAGTGAACTCTAGTATTGGGACACCTCCCACTAAGTCTTTTTGGGTGATCTTCCTAAGGCTTTTCTTGCTTGCATGACATAATCTCCTATGTCATAGCCATATTCATTAACAATTGATTTTAAGCAAATAGCAAAATTAGCTTTAAAGCAATTTAGATCTAGCATGTAGATATTATTGATCCTTTTTCCCTGCAAAATAATTTTGTCATTTATGCTTATAATGCAGCAAGTTAGTAGAAATTTTATACTGAAGAATTTATCACAGAGCTGGCTAATACTGAGCAAATTATATTTCAATCCATCTATAATCAACATATTATCGATGATAAAAAATTTTGAATCACCACTTATACCTGATCCTACCACTCTCCGAGTGGTGTTGTCTATAAGTGTTACCTTGCCTCCTGCCCTAGCCTCTAGGGAAATGAATTGATTTGCATCTCCAGTCATATGCCTTGAAAATTTTCTATCCATATAGCACATTCTCTCATGAGGCCTTCTGTGAGAGCACCCCTAAGAAATCATCAAATGTCAAATTTGGGAACCCAAATAGGTTTGGTTCTCTTGTGAAGGAAAGAAGAATGCGATGCATACATATTATGCGGTGCATTTCATAATTTTGGTTTCCACACCAAATGTGTTCTATGGTGAATGGTGTAAGTGTGGGAGATATGTCCTAGCATACCACAAGAAAAACATCTAGCATCAGGAAAAGGGTTTACTAATCTATTTGAGTTATAGTGCCTCTTCTTAGGTTTTAATGATACATGCTTTGTTGATGTTTTATAAAACTCTACAAGTGCAGGTAGCCTTTTTTTTGCTCTAATGCAATGATCTATTTCTTTTAAAAACTCATTTACCTTTTTATAGCTCTCCACATATTGTTTCAATACATGCTCACTACTATCTAAATTGCATGCAATAGTATCTAGTTCTTTGGAAGCCTTTTCTAAATCAACATGCAATGTTTTCAAGGAATCATGCTCAGCAGTTAAATCAAGATGATTTTTGTTTAAAGAATCAAATTCATCAAGTAAATCCATGTGATTGCTATCTAGAGTTGAATGATCTTTCATTAGAATTTCATGCTCTTTCTACAAATTTAAAAACTCAATTTTTCGGCTAGCATGTGCTTTCTTGAGCTTCCTTTATGAAGAATGAATTCTTTCAGATACTTCAAATAATTGATCATATGTAAGCTCATATACCTCTTCTTGATTAGAGTGATCAAGATGATCTGCCATCAAGCACAAGTTGGTTACCTCATCTTCAGCTTCAGTTTCAGAGGAGTCAGATGCTGAGTCTGCCCAGAAAGCCTTTTGGATCTTTTTCATATCCTTCCTGAACCTCAACTTTTCTTTAGCCTTCTCCTTACTTGGGTGAGCTTTAGAGTTGGGCAATCTGACTTCAAGTGCCTTGGCTTCCTTCATTCAAAGAAAATAACATTAAATGAAGCTTTAGAATTTTTATTATTTTTACCTCTATTCCACTTCTAATGATGTTTTTTGTTTTTTCTATAAGAAGCTTTTAAATTGCCTAGTTATTAAGGAAATGTGATCATCATCAAAACTAGAACCATCAGTGTTAGAATCATTAGCCTTCAAGGCTACAGTTTTCTTCTTCTTCTTTTCACCTGCATCAAGCTGCCTTTGGTTCACCCCTTTCTCATAAGTAATTAGTGATCCAAGTAAGTTATCAATTGAATAAGTATTCAGATCCTTAGATTTAGTAATAGTAGTAATTTTTGCATCAAAGAAAAAAGGCAAACATCACAAAATCTTATTTACTTTTTAATAATTTGTAAGCTCTCTCCCTAAGGCATGTAGGGAAGTAACAATATGTGTAAACCTAGTATACATTTCAAAAATTAATTCACTAAGTTTCATGTGAAAAAGTTCATAATCATGCAAAAGAATGTTCAGCCTAAATTGTTTCACTTTATTTGTACCTTCATAGGTTATGCATAATCTATCCCAAATTTTCTTTCCAGTTGAACAGGTAGAGACACACATATAATCTTTAGATTTTAGGGTATAGAAAAAATAGTTTAAATATTTTGCATTCAGTTGTGCAAGGTCTCTATCATCAGTTATTCATTCAGAAAAAGGAATTTTAGTTTTGACACCATTGACAAGTCTATAAGGTGTATAATATCCTTCTCTAACAAGCATCTACATGCGATAATTGATCAATTATAAAAAGGTGGACATGCAAATCTTCCAAAAATCAAAAGGAATATTAACAAATAAAGGTGGTCGTATGATTGAATAACCTTCCACAGTATTATGATTACCAAAGTTAGCCATTGATCGTAACTCAAAGGCTTTTTAAAACTTGATTCTATGTATCGTAATTCGTGAGGGGTGTTACCCGAGGCTAACCAAGAGGAGTTGGTATTTTACAAATTCATTAAGCAAAAAGAAAAATATTTTTGAATTCTTTTTGAATATTTTAAACACAAACAGCAAAGAAAAAATAGATAATCAAAATTAGAAATTTCAATCACAGATCAGATAACAGAAATAAGTGAAATAAATACAAAAAATAAGTAGAAAGAATAATGTAGATTTATAGTGGTTTGGTCAAGTCTGACCTACGTCCCTCCCTAGAACCTCCCATTCCAAGTATTGCACTAATCAATTACTTTCTCTCCTTTTTCCCCCACAGTAAGGTTGAGAAGCCCTTATAAAAACTTTTTCACCGACCCAGTGAGGCAGAGAATCAAGAATCCTTTTACTCCCACCTGAAGTTGGTAGAGAACCACAGAAATCCTTATACTCCCTCCTAGAGTAGGTAGAGAACCTGCCAATTCTTTTACTCTCTCCTGGAGTATGTATAGAACCTCAACCTGATACTAATGATCGTCTCCTCAAAGCCACTAAGGAACCAAGGATGAAGAAGGAAGAAGATGATCAAATCCTTGCTTGGAGCAACCTTTGTCAATCCCCTTATAAACTCCCCCTCATAATATTCTCCCTCTCTCTCTCCCAAACTCTCCTTCTCTTATTCTAGGCTCTCTTTGGATTGGACTCAACAGTAAAGAAGGTTATCTAAAGAGATAATTAGAGAGCTTAAATAGAGAGGCTTCAAAAAAGTTCCGTAATTTCAATTTGCCGACAATATCATCCAGGATGATATGTCGTCCTATACGATCAATATAAATCAGCCCATCTAGGTAGGACGATTTGTGTTGCCTTTACAATTAGAATAATAATTATGTACTTATTATCCAGGATGATTTTGTGATCATCCTGTACGATTAGTTCAATTCAAAGCACATTATCCTAAGAAATCATTCAGGACATCCTGGCCGATTAGGATAAATATACTTACCATCCTTGATGATCTTACGATCATCCTGTATAATTAGTTCAAATTAATGAATATCATCCTGATAAATCAATTCAGACATCCAGTATGTTTAGAAAAAAAATCATGAATCATCCTGGATGATATATCGATCATCATGTACGATATGATAGTTCAATCTAACCATACGTAAAACCCTAATCACAGGTTTATCTTAGGCATGATTATCATGGATCGTCCAGGATGATGGGGATCATCTTGTATGATTAGTTCAAAAAATAAAAATTAAATATTACCTAAAATATGATTGGTGACTGATTTCTAGATTTTTACTGATTGTTATGTATGATAAAAATTATCCAGGATGATTAGTTAAGTAACTTAATTATCAGGAATGCCCTAATTAGGGTTTCTATGCTGAATTGATCATCTAGGATGATTTTGGATCATCCTGTACGATATGAGAACTCTCAAACTGACCAAATTTCTCCCCATGAGTGTGTGTGTGCAAGGTTACTTAGCTTGGGGATCCACCACATTACATTTGACTCAAGAAAGGAAAAAATTATAATGAAATGAAATTATAAGCAGACCTGTTCTTGAGCTGATTTATTTTTGTAAGTGATCTTTGAGGACCTAAAAATGTTAGTAGGTAGGGCAACCAAAAACAAATATATAATGATAGCAATATAAAGAAAGTAATGTTTATTATCATCAAAATTATAGTACTTGTATCCAGATTTGCAACAAGCTACTCTAGGCTCAATAACACTTGACGGTCTATGAGGTTATAATCTCATGAAATTTAATAAAAATATATCCATCTCATCAGATTGGGTACCAAAAACTTGAGTATGAGCCTCACCTACCAACTGTACTACCGAAACAGCAGTCTGGGAAATAACCTCAAAATTAATCATAGGAACTATACTATGAACTTGATCTACTTGGCTAGAGCTCTGACCAATGGTCATATCTTGATCTAATTAAGGTGGATCAGACATCTCAAAACATTGAACACTACCGAACGCAACACTGCATATGAAAATAAATAAAATGAGTGCCCAGAACTATTCAGAAGCATCTCACTATTCTATAAATTAAATCATATATCACAGTTACAATTTGCCTCCCAAACCTTACTCTGATACTAAAAGTGCATGTAATAACCCATCCCAGAATGACCTGATATCACATAGATCATACTATGCCTGATTATGGCAAGACTAACCCTAAGATCTGGTTGGAGAAATACTAAAATGAAAATTCTAATTTAGATATTACACAAAGCCATAATTGAATGGAATATAAAGAGCAAGACTACTGAATCTCAATATATATATATATATATATATATATATATATATATAATCTGAGGTATTTATAATAGTGCTTGAAAATAGATAATATCTAAATGAAAGCCAAGTCTGCAAAAATCAAAACTAATAAAAATATTCCTACATTATAGATCATATTCTTCTATCTAAAACTACTCAGCTCATCCGTAACCCTTTCCTTGGCCTATAAATGAAAGTAAAAATAGGAGTAAGCTAACATGGATCAATAGACTATCACAGCCTAAAATAAAAATTAATAACTAAAACCAAAATATATGAAAATACTATGATATAGTAATAAAATTAAGTAAGGTACAGAAAGCTAAAACTGAAACATATATTGATACTGAATGCATTTAATTAACCAATGAACTCTACCAAAAATTAAAATATAAATAATTATCTTATAATAATATTAGAATAGCCCTTAGATTCTAGTATCCTAACACATCTCCTATCAAAATCTTTCCTCAGTAACCCATCAACTCTGGCATATAGAATCCCACTTCGATCGCCAACAGGCACCGATATAATAGAATCCTACCTTGGTAGCCCACTGGCATCGTCATAATAGAATCCCACCTTGGTCATCCACTAGCACTGGTATGATAGAATCTCACCTAGGTTGTCCACTAGCGCCGACATCATATAATCCCACCTCAGTCATCCATGAGTATTGGAAAAATAAAATTCCGCCTCAGTCACCCACTGACATCGATATAATATCACATCATATCATATTTCTTTCATATTTTTAATGCATTACATTAAATTAAGAATAATTATACTCAATTAAGAAATTGCCAAAATGCATTAATGGTAGGTAATAAAAATATTACTAAGAAAAAATTCATAATTTCAAAATATAATCAAATTATCAGAGATTGTGTAAAAAAATATTCTGAAGTTCTAATTAAACTAAATAACTATATTTAGATGATTTTTTAAATAAGCAAAATGTTTTATTTTAAAATCAATAGGCAAAAAACTTTTCAGAATATACTCAAAATGTTCATAATTTCAATCTTTATAAGATATAAAAAGTTATGCTATAAAAGTTTTACAAAAATAAAGTTATCAACATTTTTAGTAAAAAAATACAAATTTGACCAAAAAATACCAAATTTAACCAAATCATTAAAAACTAAAATAGGCAAAATATAACCTTCCTCGAGATGAATAAATTTCCCAACTAGGCCTATAGACAAAAATGGCTCTATGACTACTAAACCCTAGCTTTCTTCGTCTCTCAACTCTATTTTCTTTTATTTTACCTTTTATTTTTCTTTATACCATTTCTCTGGCTTGGAAATGAATGAGCTAATGGATTTTATTTAAAAAGACATTTTTATGATATAATAATAAAAGATATAAATAAATTTATGTAATTTCTTTAGTTTTTAGCAAAAAATTTACATAAATCCTTTTATATATTCATATCTAAAAATAAAAAAAACTATAAAATAATATTTATAAATTAAATAAGCATAATTAGAATAATCAGGTGAAATAAGTTTGTAAAACAGACACTTAACAGTCCCAAAAAACCCACTTGTATAGATAAATATCAACTTCTTAAGGAATTATACCAATGCCCAAAATTTATGAAAAAATTAGTGAAACTAAAACACAATAATGTATATGTTATGGTGAAGATAGTTTGTGATTTGGACTTATAATGACTCCCAAAATAATTTTTGAGTGTTATAGGTAAGAAAATATCATTAATAATTTTTTGAGTTATAATAGACGCCACGGGGCATAACCCATAGAGGAGCAGGAGTTTGATGAGGAAGGGGAAGACCTTCCATCTTCAGCACTAGCACTAGCTTACTAGCCACAGTTTTATGATGCCCTTGTAGAGTGATTTGGCTGACTGGAGACACTCCTCAAGACTCACATTTATGTGTCTACCACTCACTGGGAATAATAGTAGCAACAACATGAAGTTGATATGGCATAGTTTGGAGAGTAGTTTGCTTCACTTCACTGATACTTCCAGCTACTGCCACCACCACCTGAATAGGGGCATTTATATGAGTAGTGTTTGTCATTATTTTGATTGAAAAAATATTTATAATTTTGAAAAAGGTTTAATTCTCTTTGGGAAATGTTGGATTTCTGAAATTTTAATATTTAAAATCGAACGCTTATTATGAATGACATATCACCTTAAAAGGTGATCATATCATTCCTTAATAGGTTCATATTATAAATCTTTGAATTTATCCCAATTATCATAGTTGAATTTGAGAAAGAACTACATATGACCCCGAAAGGTCAAAATGAGTATCCAATCAGATATTTAACTACAATAATTTGGATAAGAAGATCATTGATCTCATAATCAAACCTACGATAGTAATTGATATATCCTTCTAGAGAAAGAAGTTATCAATCACTATTGATAGTTTGAAAATGACGATAATGATTGTCGAGTTTGATTTTCCCAAAGAAAGTTAATCGAGGATTTTTTTAAAAGCTTAATTTTGAAATCTGGTCTAGGTTTCTAAATCTCCTACGAGCGCAAGCCCTCGTAGTTAATTACATCATAGGAAATCAGAAAATTTCCTATGAATACTCTCGATTAAAATAGCGATATGAATTTCATTTAAGAATTCAAAGCTTGATATCAAGGGAGGTAGCGACTGGAATTTCAACAGGGATTGGTTCGAGGTTGAACACTTATTTCTGGAGTCAAAGGAAGAAGAGTGAGAGGTATCTTGAGATTATGAATTACTTCAGAAATACCTCAACCTATCCTAAGTGTTGGGCTTGAATTTGATGGAAAAAGATTTAATGTTTAAGTGATTGATTTTATTAGATGTTGGGAATTAGATTCCCGGAAGTTGAGGTCTTAAGATTAAACATCTGCCTCATAACCTAAGTTTAAAATGGGTATTAAAAATCAGTGACCCGGAACCTAGCTAATGCAATGCAAGGTCTGGACTTACCACAGCTTGGATTGGGGAGCCGACTAAACCACCTAAACCCTTTAAAACCATGTGTCCGGTCTTTTATGAAAGAGTGGTTAGGGCATGTTATTTAAGATTGGTTTAAGGAGAGTGGAGCCTATATCTAGAGTAGATTCTAATTGCCCCTTGACTTATGTTGGGTGAAATGTCTAAATAAAATGCAATTAGGAATTTAGACACTTTGAAATGAGTTTCTAATGTAATGCATGCAAATTAACTCGATTGCTTAAATCAGGATGTAGAAGTTTTCGAAAAAGGCTTGAAATAGTTTTATCCTAGAGATGCACAGATCTCCTTGGACAGAACTACACCCTCATAGGCCAGGTGGTCTGCTAGAACCCGCAAGCGGGGAGGTGCCTAACGAAGGAAGAGAAGAGTATAACAAAATGAAATGAAAATCCCCGGCTGTCTCGGGCTTACTTCTTAAAGCGTTAGAGTTACTATGTTAGCTTAAATCTTTTAATTTTATTTAAGTAGAAAAAGTTTTAACGATCTCTCACGAGCCTCCGATCGGGTTCCAGGCTAAATCAAAATCAGCATGTAATATCGCAAAAAAAACTAATAAAAGCAGGCAAATCCTAATCGCAATCAACATCAATTGAATTAATCAAATAATTAAATTAATTAAATAAATGCTTAAACTGAAAGTCTATGTGATAAGTGCCACTTAATTATATAACCCAGGGTCTGCAGGAAAAGTAAAGTAGCCGGGCACCACTGAGAACAACCCGAATTTCTAATCCTAAGACTCAAGTGACTATGAGAATGGGACTTCTCGTTCTTCACTTCTTCATCTTCTTGTAGCTCCTTGGATTGTCGGGTCTGAATATCCAAGTGAAAAGAAACTCTCCCTCGAATGGGATGTTATCTTTTCTCCTTGGATATTTAAAATTATCCAAATTTAGATCTCCAAATGGAAAGAGACTCTCCCCTAAGGGATGTCTCTTCCTCTTTGGATTCCAAATTAGATGCTTAAACATCCCATTCTCAAAGTACTTAACAGTTACAACACGATTTAAATCAAATTACATCAATAGAAAATAAAAAAAAAATCTAGACTCAACAACCTATAGGGTTATCCTGATAATCAGCAGTTTATATTTGACATCCCAAGTATTTAATATTTTAAGAATTTAAAATTCTCAAAATCAGCCACACTTGGCCATGCTCTTTTAATTATTAAAGGGGGACTTACGTAAATTTCTGGAGCACCTGTGCAATTTAATATTTATGATTTTGCCCCCTCTAATTTAATTTCCCTGTACAAGCATGGCCACCTGCATAAGATTGAGTTAGTATAAATCTTCCCTAACCTAGGGGTAGATCTAACGTACAATCAATCACGATATAGAGTACAGTAAATAAATAGACAATCAAATCAATATTAATTACTTAAATCTAGTAATCCAGCATGCAATGAAAATCGTGGAAAACCCGGCACCGCAAGTAGCAGAAAAGTAAACACCGGCCAAGCCTAAGACTATAGTTGGTTATCCTAGAAAACAATCTAAAGTGTGTGAGGTAGGCTGTGTGGGCTTGATATGTCCTAAGTAGGATTATTAGTTAAAGTTGATCGATATTCTAGTTGGTTGAAAGACTTAAAGGAGTTTTAATTTGAGTTTAAATCTTAATGACTTGAAATTGATTTTAAAATTGGTTTCAATTATTTGTTGGACACCACCTTTGTTGTACATCAAGGCCGTGAGTTTATTTCACCTTCCTTGGGGCTAATTTAATAGCCTCGTAGGCCTGGGTTACCCGAGAAAATTAAGTGATTTGAGTTTGGTTAAATTTGAGGGTTAATTAAAATTTAATTAAAGTTGATTGGTTGCTGGTTTTGATGTTTTAATTTATTTAGATTTTCTATTAACCAGTTCGTGGCGTTGTGCCACCAGGCTCGAGGAACAAAGCCTCCTTAGGACACGTAGCCCCGCAGCCCGGAGTAGTCCAGCCGATAAACCAAGTTAATGTATTTGAATTAAGAATTTTAAATTTAGTTAAATCACTAAAAATTAATTCATTTTTAGTTTAATACTCCTTAGAATCCATTCGTAGCATTGCGCCACTAGGCTCGAGGAATAAAGCCTCCTTAGGACACATAGCCCCGCAGCCCGGAGTAGTCCAGCCTTAAAACTTCATTTCAGGAGTGGTTGTTATGCATTAAGGGGGTTAATTGAGTGTTCTAAACAACAATTTAATATTTTCTGGAATTTGAAATTAATTATTAAATTTTGGAATTTTTTGGATTATTTTAATCATTTAATTAAGGAGTCAAAAATTGACTTTTTGATTTAAAATGTTTTCTGGAAAGTTAATATTTTATTAAAATACTAGACATTAATACAATCAGTTAGATTATAAATACACTAAAATTGAATTTTTTTAGATTTTTTTATGAAGGTTTAAAGTTTTGACTTGATTTTGAACTAAGTTTGACCAAAAGTTGACTTTTTCAAATTTGATTAATTTTTGGAAACTTAATATTTTTGATAACTATTAGACCATAATATGAGTCATATTCCTTTGAGTTTGCTCAATTTGGAGTTTATTTGAATTAGTTATGAATTTTTGAAATTTGAAAATTATTTGAATTATTTAATTTGTTTAATTAGAGGCCTTTTGATGATTTGAATCCAAATGACCTCCAAACTCCTTCAAATAACCTCCAAAGGTCAAGAATGACTTAAGGAGTGATCTCCAAGTGTTTGGAAAATTTTTGGAATTTTTAATTATTTTTAATTAATTAAATTAATAAAATATTGAATTTCAATTAAACTTAAATTAAACTTAATTTTGAAATCCAGTCAAGGGGCTTTTATTTTTCACTCATTAAGGGTTTAATTTTGGTCAGTTTAAGGTATTATGTGTAATTTTTGGATTTAAACTTGATTTATTATATTTTCTTGAATTTTAAAGGCTTAATTAAGGTTTAGTTTTGATTAAATTAATGAAAGGGCTTAATGACTCCAAAATTCAGTGGGAAAATTTCCTAAGGCTGAGAATGTCACTATGTTTAAGTGTTCAAAGTTTTAAGTCAATAAGAGGTGAATCCTAATTATTGGGAATATTCTAAGTCCTCTAAATAAGGTCCTTAATTATTGTCCTTAATGATGTGACTAAGTTTAATAGGCTTGAATCAATATTCCTAACCCTTGATTAACATACACATGGTATGCACAAAACACAATCAATTCCTAAGTCTAAGAGAGACCTAGAGCTAGGTGGTGTGTGTATGTCCTTAAACATGCATGGATTGATACTTAATTAATTGTAAATAACAATTAGGTTAATGAATGATTAGAGCATAATCATTCTTTAACACTTCCATATGATTTATATTCAAATATGTTAAATCTATTTTTAGAATTTCAAAATAGATCTCTAAACCTAAAATATTTAAATATATGCATTTTATTTTAAAGTCATTTCAAATATATGTTTAATATACACATAGAATTATATATAAATATAAAATTTAAATTTAAAATACTTAAACATATAATTACATTAAATTCAATATCTAAATGAGAGATCTACTGATTATCAAAGATTATTTTAAAATAAAGTTTTAATTTTCAAAATATTTAATATAATATTTAATTAAATATTAATTAAATATTAAAGTAAATAAATAATTAATATTAAAAAAAATAAATCAAGTTTTGATCTCTGAAATTAGTCTCAAATTAAAGTACTCAATTTTCTAAAAATTTTGATATATTATATTAATTTTTTTGATTTAAAATGAATTTATTATGAATTTTTAAAGTTTAAATTACTTAAGAGGGTTTTTTTATTAATTTATAATTAATTAATGATTAACGTAAGTTTAAATTCAGTTAATTAAATCTTAAACATTTCCTGAAATCTTAGAATTATTTAAAATAATAAAACATTTTTTAATTAAATCATTAAAATTTATAATATTTAATCAATTATTAATGAGATATCATTTAAAAACATTAAAAAAAATAAAATATTTTTAAAATTAATTAAATTTTCAAAATAATAATATCTTAAAATAATTTTTTAATTATTAAATATTTTTTAATGAAATTCTAATTTTGAAATGTAATTTTAAATCTAATTAATCAATTATTTAAATATTTAAATAAACTTAAGTTATTTAATTAATATTAAATATATAAATTTGATTTTTAATTTTTTAAAAAAAACTTAAAGTTTATTTTATAATCTTAACCAAAATGTTTAAACATTTAATAATTAATATATGATATTTAAAATTCAAAATTTAATATTTACTATTTAAATAAAAGAATTAATATTTAATTATTAATAAAAAAATGGTTTAAAATAATTATTAATTAACATCTAAATAATTTCAAAATGTATTTAAGAATTTAAATTAATAATAAAATTAGATTAAGAAAATATTTAATTTAAAAAAAAATTAAATATAAAGTATTTTTTTATAATTTTTAAAATAATTTTTAAATATTTTTTTAGAATTTTCTGTATTTAAAATTAATTTTAAAATAATTTAAAATTGATTTTAAATAGGTGGCGGCACCGACAGTATATGTGGCACACGGTGGTTCGCTTTCCAAAACTACGGCCAATCATTATCTTGCGATGCAATCATTGCGCCGCCGATAATGATTGCATAATCATTAACCGCAAACGTGGTTAACTAATCCATGTCGGCAATCGCTGCAAGCCGTCGGATCTTCTGTCGTATCGATTCAACGGCTCAGATGATGCCAGACCGTGAGATCAAACATTAGATCAGATTTCTAGTTTATAAACGTGGCGAAAAGACTAGATCAAAGCTGCTAATCATGAAATCAACGGCTCCAATTCTATGTATGTATAAACTTACGTAAACCGAAGCCTAAAACAAATTTTAAGCTCGTTCTCAGTATTTAAAATAAGAAATTGAATAAAATTTTAAACACAACTTAAAAACATGAACATAAATCTTGTGGATTCAATTTGAAGGTTTGAAAAGCACTTTTTAGAACGTTATTTAGCTCTAAGTGTCTAAACTAGGGTTTGAGTTTTCAGAAAATCTTACCGTTGGATTTTTATGTTCTTGGGCTCTCTAAATTTGTAGTCTATCCAAGATTCTTTCTCCAATTGAAATCAAGGCCTAAAATCTCTCGAATTGAAAGATATTTGAGTTGGACGGAGTTGGCCTTCAACTTGTCAGAATCCAGTCGCCGGCAATATATGACCGGATGATTTGAACTTGGAAAAGGTATATCGATCTGTGGGGAGCTTAAACGAGAGAAGATATGGGCTTGAGGAGGTGTGGTTGGATAGAAAGAAGCTAGGGATTGAATGAGAGCTCCCTAGAATGTTTTGCCCTATTCAATCCATTCCAGATTTAATGGAGGGCTGAGATTGATTGCCTTGACTCCCTGATGGCTACCAAGTGTCCAAGGGGTTGTTGGGAGCAAGAGGAATCAAGGACAAAGGTACATCCTAGGTGGAAAGGGGTTTTTATCCTCTAGCAAGCACGTGGAAATGATCCAAATCATTGGATCCTGATCTAAGGGCTTAAGCTAACTCTAGAAAGGTTCTAGAGTTCAGTTAAAAAGCTGGAGAGGTTTAGGAAAAAGAGGATTAGGCTTAAAAATTCATTTGACCATCATTAACCTCTCCAAAGGTCCATGTGAACTATTTGACCAGTCAAAATGCCACATAAGCTGATGAGGTGGCATGGAGAATACTTTGCGCTGCTGGTTAGATGAGTTAGAAGGGTTTTAAATAATTTGTTTGGAGTTTAAATGAATTAAACATGTGCATATGAGACTTTGACCATCTAAGATGGTTTGACCAAGTCAAATCACCTATGATGGGACTCACCATTGGTTAAGGGAGTTTTGAATCAAACATTAAAGTAGGTTTAAATATTTAAAAGGATTTGAAAGGTTTGATTTGATTGAATGCAATAAAGTGACCTATATGGATCAAGTTTAACTAAATTTGGCTCAGTTGACCAAATCAAATAGTGACTAGGTCAATGGGTCCAATCAAACCCAAACCATTATGAGAAGTAATCAGGTAAAGTTAAGAATATCTAGAATCAATATGGAGTTTGATTAAATAAAAATAAGCTTAAGGGTTGAGTGGGTCAACCTAGGTTGACTTGGTTAACCAGGTTGACCTAGGACCTGGGTCAGGGTCAAACAAGTTTGAGATGATGAATCAGGTCTGGTAGAGGTGGTTTCAAGGTCTGGGATGGTTATCTAGATCAAATGACATGTTTTGGCTCTTAAATGGTTTAATGGGTCAACTGGGTTGACTTGGTCAACCAGGTTGACCCAAGGTCAGGGATTGGATGCAACTAGTTCATAATGACATTCTGAGTCTACTGGTGATGGTCTCATGGTCTGAGGAGATCATTTGGTCAAAATGACCTATTTGGGCTCTTAATGGGCCTTTTTGGTCAACCCTGGTTGACTTGGTCAACCAGGTTGGTCCAGGATCTAGAAATGGGCTCAATAGATTTGGTTTGACCTTTGGAGACCAATGAAGGTGGTCCCAAGGTCTGAGGAGGTCATTTGGTCAAAATGACCTATTTGAACTCTAAAGGGCCTTCTTGGTCAACCTAGGTTGACTTGGTCAACCAAGTTGACCCAAGGGCTGGTTTTGGGTCCAATAGGTTGGGTTTGACATTTGAAATTTGTAGGAGGTGTTTGCATCTAATTTGGAGCTCATTTGATTCAAAGTGACTATTCACACCCCATATGGGTATTTTGGTCATTTTGACCCCTGGTCAACTGGGGGTCAAATTGAGTCCAAAAAATGTAATTTATTGCTCAATGGGTCATAATCAAGGGTCTGGAAGTGATTTGAGGGTTTGGAGAAGGCTCCAAGGTTAAGATTCACTGGGTAGCAGGTCCAGTGGCATAGATTATAAATAATTGAAGGTTTCACAGCCTTTGGATTTCAATTCAATTTTTGGGGTTAAAAACCTCAGAATGAGCTCAAATTTGGAGGGTTGCCTCTATAGACATGACACATCAGTGTGGAACTGATAGACCTTGAATCAGAGGTCATTTGATAGGATTTTGAAATGTTTAAAGATTTGCTAGAAAAGGCTTTTAGGATTTAGACCTTTAGCCTTTGAATTTTAGTTTGAATTTTTAGTTTTGAGCTTGATTTTGAGTTTGAATGATAGGGTTTGAACTACCTAAATCATTTATAATTATTTAGGTGATTATAGATGATTAGATAGAATTAAGGTCAGGTCAAAGGCTGTGACAACTGGATTTGAATTGTTTAAAGGTCAGGATTGGTCAGGGGTTTGAATTGAATTAAGCTCTAGATTGATTTGAGTCTTGAATAGATTGATTTAAAGTCTGGGTTGGTCTGGAGTTTGAATAGATTTGAAGTCTGGATAGATCTAAGGTCTAGGAGAATCCAAAGACCTTGATTGATCTAAAGTCTGGGGAGATTTTAAAACTTAAAGCCTAGGAAGATTCAAAAATCTAGAAGTCCTAAAGTCTAAAGTCTAGGGGGATCCTAGAGTCTAAAACCTAGGAGAATTCTAAAGTCTAGAAGTCCTAATTTCTGAGATTTAAAAGGATCCTAAGATCTAAATAGATCTAAGGGTCTAAAATAGATCTTAAGGTCTAGGAAGATCCTAAGACCTAGATTGATCTAGAGGAGACTTAGGGTCTATAATAGATCCTAGGGTCTAGATTAATTTGAAGGAATCCTAGGGTCTAGAGTAGATCCTAAGATCTGGAGTCCAGGAAGAATTTAAAAGAATCTTAGGATCTAGATAATTCCTAGGGTCTGGATCTGATCCAAGATCAGATTGATCCTGTGGTCTGGATTAATCTTGAATCTGGACTGGGTCCTAATGACCTCATACAAAAATGAGGTCAACAAATGGACCCCCAATATGTGTAATAGAATATAATTCTATTGTACATATTGGTGTTGATCGAATTGATTGGTCAAGTCTGGAGTTTTGATTATAAGGGACAGAGAAATTTATCTCAGGGGAATCAGGGTTTGAATAGATACTAGGGTAGTGCTAGAAAAAGTGTACTCTATCACTAGTGGGTCTGGTCCTAGGGGAAAGGAATAATCTATCCCTAAAGGTGAAGAAATTTTGAAGTCTTGTATAGGAAGGAAGAACTCCTAACTATAAAGGTTTGAATCTAGATTTTATTCTAAAGAAAAGGAAATCCTAATCTTAGAAAAGTGGATTTGAAGGGATACTAGGGTAGTACTGGGGACAGCATACTCTACCATTAGTAGATCTGGTCCTAAGGGAAGAAACATCTAACCCTAAGGGAAAGAAGGTCTTATTGATCGTATAGGAAGGAAGAACTCCTGACTATAGATGATCGAATTGAAATTTGATACCATGGTAGTGCCACGAGGGGCATACTCTACCACTAGTAGATCTAATCTTAAGGGAAGGAAGAATCTATTCTTAAGGAAAAGAAGGACTGATTGTAGATTTGAGAATGAATCCAGGACGGTGCCACAGGGGACTTATTGCATCACTGGGAGTCTAATCCTAAAAGAAGGAGAAAAGCCTAACCTTGAGGAGAAGAGAGTTTGATTTTAGAATTTTGAAATTGAATCCAGGACGGTGCCACAGAGGATTTATTCCATCACTAAGGGAAAGAGAATACTTACTCTCAGGAAAAGAGAACTTGATGATCTCATAGGAAGGTAGTATTGCTTCCTATAGGAGATCAAGCTTAAAGTTTTGAATTTTGAAACTAGAATGGTGTCGTAGAGGGCGTTATCCATCACTAGTAGATCTAATCCTTAGGAAAGAAAGAACAATGACTCACATATGTCCTTAAGGAAAAGAAGACTGGAGGACCCCGAGGGAAGGAAGCATTACTTCCCACAGAAGGTCGGATCTGGATTTTTAATCTAGGATGGTGTCACAGAGGGCGTGCTCCATCACTAGAAGATTTAATCCTAAGGATAGAAAGCACGATGACTCACATCTGTCCTTAAGAAAAAGAAGACTGGATGATCCTGTGAGAAGGAAGCATTTCTTCGCACAAAATCAGGTCTGGAGTGATCGTATGTAAAGGAAACTTAATTTACATAGAGGATCCGGTCTGGATGATCGTATATAGAGAAAACTTGCTCTATATAGAGGATCAGGTCTGGAGAGATCATATGTGAAGGAAACTTACTTCACGTACAGGATCGAGTCTGGATGATCGTATATAGAGGAAACTTACTCTATATAGAGGATCGGGTCTGGAGTGATCATTTGTAGAGGAAGCTTGCTCTACACAGAGGATCGAGTCTGGATGATCATGTGTAGAGGAAACTTGCTCTACACAGAGGATCGAGTCTGGATTATCATATGTGAAGGAAACTTGCTTCACGTAGAGGATCGAGTCTAGATGATCATATATAGAGGAAACTTGCTCTATATAGAGGATCGGGTCTGGAGTGATCATGTGTAGAGGAAGCTTGCTCTACACAAAGGATCGAGTCTGGATGATCACGTGTAGAGGAAACTTGCTCTATATAGGGGATCGAGTCTGGATGATCATGTGTAGAGGAAACTTACTCTATACAGAGGATCAGGTCAGGAATGATCGTATGTGAAAGAAACTTGCTTCACATAGAGGATCAAATTTTAAGTTTGAATTTTGAAAATAGGATGGTGCTGCAAAAAGCATTATCCATCATTAAAGGATCTAATCTTAAGGTGAGAAAGCATATTGACTTATATCTAACCTTGAGAGAAGAGAACTAGAGTTTTAAAATGAAAAACTTGAACAAGACAGAGTTGAAAAGATTCAAAATTTGAATATTTTATTGATTTGAAATTCAAGCTACATCAAGCATAGTATTTCTTCAGAAATTGCCCATTTACAGGAAGCATTGGGTGATTTCTTTTACAATCCACTAGCTGATATGAGCCTCCTTCGTAGATTGTTTCTACTACGAAGGGTCCTTCCCAGGTTGGTTCAAACTTCCCGTCGAGCTTTTGGTGGGCTAAGATAGGCCTCTGAAGAACCAAGACTAAGTCGCCTACTCGGAAGGTTCTAGGTCGCACTAACTTATCATGAGCTTGAACCATTCTGACTTTATAGAGTTCTAGATTTTGCTGGGCTAGCAGACGATGTTCTTCAAGACCCTCAAGTTCTTCAAGTCAAAGTTATGCATTCTATTCTATTGTGATCTGATTCTAGACTACAGTTCTGAGTGAAGGGATTTGAATTTCTAGAGGGAGCACGGCCTCAGACCCATACACTAGTGCAAATGGTGTGGATTGGGTCGGGTTCGATATGTGGTCCTGTAGGCCCACAAAGCTTCCACCAACCTCTCATCCCACCAACGTTTATTATCTTCCAGGGTCTTTTTGATGATTTGTACTAGGGTTTTATTAAAGGCCTCAGCCAATCCATTAGCACGTGGGTAATAGATCATTGAGTATCTCCAATCAATACCGTGGCAATTTATAAAGTTGTTCATTTTTGTAGACTTGAAAGTGGACCAATTATTGGATATGATTTTATGGGGTACGCTGAATCGATATACGATATGGTCACGAAAGAATTTCATTATATGGTGTGATGTTACATTTCTTAGTGGAACTGCTTCTGACCACTTTGAAAAGTAATCAGTCGCTGCTAAGATGAAGCGATGACCCATTGAAGAAGGAGGGTCAATTGGCCCGACAATATCCGTGCCCCAACTTTCGAAGGGCCACGAAGCTATCGTGGGATGCAACACATTAGGCGGCTGATGTAAGACCAAACCATGAACCTGGCACTGATGATAATATTTTACAATTTTCATGCAATCATTAATCATCGTAGGCCAGTAGTAACCAAATCTTTTGATTTTCATTTTCATCATAGGACCCATTTGATGAGCACCGCACAGTCCAGCATAGAGTTCGTTAAAGATCTTCACGGCCTCTCATTTGTCTAAACAATGGAGCCACATTTGATCGAATGATCATCACTATAATGTATCGTTGACTAGTGCATATGACAGGGCACGTTTCTTGATTTGATTGGCAAGAGACCTGTCGTGGGGAAGCTTGCCTTCTTGCAGATATTTGATTATAGGTTATCTCCAATCTTCTTCTTCATCAACTGTTGAAGAGGTAGAAAGGACCTGGGGAGATTATTTGTTGAGGTACTCCATATCTACAGGAGACAGGACTTGACGACCCTGAACTTCTATAGGGATGAAGTCTTCTTCTAGGTAAGAAAATTCCTTTGCAAGCTTTTCTAGGGCATCCGCCGAGGAATTGCTTCCACGAGGAACCCTATACATAGTTACAATGGGAATTTTCTCAAGCAAGTGCATTGTGTACTGGTGATATCTCAGGAGTTTAGGATCCAAGTCCTAATAGGTCCCTGCAATCTGGTTGATCACCAGTTGAGAGTTACCATAGGTCTTAATCTCTTTAATCTCCATTAGGATTGCAAGTTCCAAGCCAGTTATCAAAGCTTCATACTCAGCCTCGTTATTCGTATAAGGTTCTGATAAATGGTAGGAAAAGTGCATCATTCCCTTATCTAGTATTATGAAAACTAGACCGACTCCGACTTTTCTAGAAATAGTATATTGTGGTGTTTTGCCCCATTGAGAAGATGCTGCACCATCAAAATATATTTCCCAGGTTTGAGTATTGGATTCCTTAAAACTCATGATTTGCTCGTCAGGTAAATCATCATTTATAGGAGATTCTGCCGGTAGCGGGTGTGCCGTAAGGAAGTCGGCGATGGCCTGCCCTTTCACAGCACGCAGGGGAATGAAAGTGATTTCAAATTCAAGCAGTATCATAGACCAATGAGCCAGACATCCTAACAACGTGGGCCGGGTCATGAGATATTGCAGGGGGTTGACACTAGAAATCAAACTGACTTGATCAGAAAGCATGAAATGTCTTAGTTTTTGTGCTGCAAAGACTAAGGCAAGGCAATGTTTCTCAATCGTAGGATAATGGATTTTCGTTGGAAGTAATCTCCGACTCAGGTAGTAGAGAGCATTCTCTTTCCCATCATCATTGATTTGAGCTAGAAGGGCCCTGAGAGATTCGTCAAGGGCTGCAGTGTAAAGGATTAAAGGTCTCCCCGGAATGGGGGCTGGCAAAACTGGCGGATTTGTCAAGTACTGTTTGATATTTTTAAAAGCATTTTGACATTTCTCATCCCAAATGAATTTGGCATCCTTTTTAGCCAGGATAGAAAATGGTTAACATCTTCCGGAAAGACTAGAAATGAATCTTCTTATATATGCCAGCCTGCCAAGAAGAGATCTCAGTTAGGTGAGACTCTTAGGAGGCGTCATATTTAAGATAGCTTTGATTTTGGTAGGATCAATTTCAATTCCGTGGTACCTGACTACAAAACCTAAGAATTTCCCTGACGTGACGCCGAAAGCGCACTTCAAAGGATTTATTTTAAGGTCGTAGCGGTGCAACCGCTCAAAGACAGTTCTTAAGTCATAAAGATGAACCTCTTTAACTCTACTCTTAACAACTAAATCATCGATGTAACATTCGACTTGATTGTGTATTAAGTCATCAAATATATGAGTCATGGCCCGCTGGTAGGTTGCACCAGTATTTTTGAGGCCAAAGGGCATCACTTTATAACAAAAGATCCCTATAAGACTTCTGAATGCAGTGTTTCTCTCATCTTCTGGGGCCATCTTGATTTGATTATAACCAGACGAGCCATCCATAAAGGAGAAAATGACGTGCGAAGAGGCAATGTCCACCATGAGTTCTGGGATTGGTAAAGGAAATTCATCCTTATAACATGCCTTATTCAGGTCTCTATAGTCAACACAAACTCGAATTTGACCGTTCTTCTTTTGAAATAGCACGATGCTAGCTACCCAAGAGGGATATTATTCCTCTTGAATAAATCCAGCCTCAGCCAACTTCTTGATTGCAGAAATGACTTGTTGTTCGATCTGCAGACGCATGCATCGTGGAGCTTGCTTGACAGGAATGACATCATGCCGGATTCCAAGTTTATGGACTGCTACGTCAGCGGACAACCCTGGCATTTCATCATATGTCCAAGAAAAGCAGTCCTTAAACTCAGATAAAAGTTGAATTAGATCCTTAGATTCATCCTCACTCAACAAAGAACTTATGAAAGTGGGGTGAGGGTCATCCTTTATTCCAAGGTTGATTTCTTTAAGTTCATCGACTGTTGATTTAATCTCTTCTTCAAATTCAGGGGGTGCATCCCGAACCTGAAGTTCGTCAGAATCATCTAAAGTCTCCAAACAAAGTCCATCGAATGAATGAATGACTTTAGTAGGAACATTTTTAGATTCAATATGACTAGTTATCATTAGAAAAAATTCGTCATCGTCGAATGATCTAACGGTACCAAAGTCGATACCACTGGTCCAATATTTATTAAATTTTGAATTCCAAACACTTTCGTGGTATCTAGCCTGACCCTTAGTCCATTGACTCGGAGCAAAATCTTTAGAGATAAGAGATTTAACACCAGCAGGAAAGTAGCCAAAAGATAATTCCATTAATTCATTGAGATTTGCCTCCTCAAGGATTACATCATCTTCATTCCTTGAGGAGGAAGGGCCAGGGAAAAATTTCTGAACTTTCCTCACTTCACCATCTAAGTTAGGGGCATCCTTAGTCACTAACCCTGAGACCCTGTCAGCAGACAGTGGGGTTAAGGTTAAGGATTCAACCGTTCTATTAAGCTTTTCATATAGACTCAATTTAGGCTCATCACTTTGAACTTTTAATTTTGTACCCTCCTGGTCGCTATCCGATTCTAAAGTGAGATCAAACTTCGGAGGAGGATTGATTTTTTGATAGTCAAAAGCAAATCTGGTGCCCCTTTTTCTTGAGTTATCATCAGAACTTGTTTCAAGTTTGATGTAGATCGAGAAATTTCTTTTTTCAACTGAAGGAAGGCCTCCTCCCACCTCTTTGAGGCAAAATGTTTGGAGGCCTAAAGATCACACGCTCGACGTCGTCTTCACTACTTGAATTTTTTTTCTTTTGATTTTTGACTTTTTCTTTTCTCAATCTCTGAATTGGTTTTAAACTTTGACTTTCTACTTTTCCCTCCTTGACGTTGATCTCTACCTTAGAATAAGTGGTGGACCCTTTAGGTACGTAGTACACCGCATCCTCGTAGATCCCGACCTCGTGAATAGAGAATAGTTGCAGATCACCCTTAATTTCAAACTCAATGCCATTTCATTGGTACTTGATGCATTGATGTAGGGTAGAAGGAACCATCCTGTACTCATGGATCCAGGGCCTTCCTAAGAGCGCATTAAAGGACATCGTCGAATCAATTATATGAAATTTCACTTCAATTTTCAATTCTCCTATCTCTAGAAGAAGGGTAACTGAACCTAAACCTTCTCGCCCTTTTTATTGAACCCATGAAGCACTAACTTATCAGTTGAGAGCTTGCTAGTATCAATTCTAAGGTATGTGAGAGTCTTTATGTTCATCACGTTGACCGATGCACCCGGATCAACGAGAACTCTTGAAAACTTAAACTTGCCCACATTTACGGTGATGTAAAGTGGACGATTGTGGTCAGCAGTTCCAAGGAGTAAATCTTTGTTAGAGAAGGTAACCCCAGGGATTTCCTTAAAGTAAAAAGCTTCTTCCTCAGAAGTTAAAGCTAATTGAGCTAAGCAAATCTCTAGGTCGAGAAGTGCTTTAATTAGAGTCTCCCTCATCTCTTTTGAAAGGATAAGGGCATCATAAATGCTCAACTTAGTAGGTAACTTCCTAAGGTGAGCTAAGATATTATAATCAACACTTCGAATGTTAACATTAGGACCCGGTGGATTTGAAAGAATTGGAGTTGATTGTTGAGCAGGGATTTGAATTGGATCATCGAAAACAACTTGTTTTCCTTTATCTTGAGGAGGTAGCCTAGGGCGTAAGACTTTGCCACCATGTAGTTATACTTACACGACTTCATCAGAAGAACAAACTACAGGGGAATCTATGCTCTCCTTAGGCGATTGATTGTCATTATCTAAACGAGAGTCTGAATCTAAAAAGTTTATCATGAAAGGACTCCCTTAAAAGTTAATTCAGGGGTTTCACCATCTGATAAGACATCAGATTCGTTTCTCTCTTGAAGAGTCAAATTTAGAGAGCTGAGTGTTTGAATTTCTTGATTAATCTCAGCTTGTTCTTGATTATTCTCAATAGAAGAGTCATTTTGAATTTCATTCTCAACATTAATCATCAAACTTTTTGCAGAAGGATCGGATTTTTTATTCAATTTACGACCCTTTGCCTTTGATGGGGCAAAGTAAAAGTCAGATAATTTCAGTGGAGATAGTGGTTTTGAGCCACCATCCACCACTTGTACAGATCTCTCATCAACAAATTTTCTCTCTACAGAAGATTCACTCTTTTCATTTTTATTTGATACAGTAGTTCTTAAGACTACTGGAGAGGAAACTGTCCCAACGTCCTCCTACGAAGCCTCGAGGTCAACCTCCCAAATCGGGTCCCGGGCTCTCATCGATAACTGTTGAGAAAGATAAAAAGATTTATTAATTGACTTTTTAAATTCCCGGGATAGTGCTATATCACAACCATCTTCAATGGACAGAGAAGAGTTAGAATTTTTACCTGAAATGGATTTGACAGACCCCTGATCCAGATCGACCAGTACTCCTTTGGAATTATGATGTTACCTTGATGAAAATTCTTTTCTAACCAGTCCTTGAAGATAATGCAATCTTCTATTGTGTGGCCTAACATGCGATGGTAGGGACAAAAAGTTGGATCATCCTTCTTATTTGCCTCTTCCAGCTTCTTGGCCTCCGTCAATCAAAAATTTGGCTTCGATCTTTCTTATCGACTCCCTTTTAAATGGATATGTATGAGCCAATCTCTCTTTAAAAGAAATCAGGTGAGAATCTCTTGTAGGTTGAGAGGTTACCTGAAAAGGTGGAGATTTCTGAGTTTATTGCATTGGAGGGTTACTGGACTGAACATTCACTAGTTTCTTCCCCATATCGACAGCTGAAACCTTTGCTATTCTCTTTTCAAAGGACTTCAATGGTTTACTAGCTTTCTTTTTCTCAGTAGAATCCTTCAGGAATGGCATTTTAGAAGCCTCTTCCTGTAGATTATTAGCCTTATTCAAAAGTTTTTTAAAGGTTGTGATAGTGAAACCCTTCAGAAGAAAAGCAATAGGCCCGTGGATATTCTTTAAAAGAATCTCCACTACATGTTACTCTTGCAACTAGGGTTCAAACTTCATCAAGACGTTTCTCCACCTCAAAATGTACTCAACCAAAGACTTTCCTAGCTTTTGTATTTCAATGACGAGATCACCAACGGTTACGCGCTGCTGAGCTCCTGAGAATCTCTTTAAGAATAGACTCTTGAGCTCTGTGAATATTTTTATTGAACCATTAGGTAGATCTGCATACCACTCAAAAGCAATACTGGATAGACTACTCACAAACTCGCAAAAGAGTAGAGCATCTGACCCTCATGCGTTGCAATAGCTCACTTAGAAGTGGGCCAGGTGGTGTCTTGGGTTTTCTAACCCACTAATAACTTTGAATGAAGGTGGCACAAAGCCTTTAGGATAAGAGACTAAATCATATTCTTCAGGGTAGGGTCTACCCTTTGGAATGGATGCAGTCCCTTGAGGGTGGGCTAAGGCCTCCCTTACCTGGGTTTCGATCATCTGGCGGATATCTTTGTCGGCTGGAGAGGTTAGGGAAGCAACCGCTGGTGTTATAGGGCTTGATTCTATCTTCCTGCTGTGCTCACCCATTGTATGTGTTGTAGGTTACAACTGCTCAAATTGAGACTGCTGAGCTTTAATCATCTGATTCTGCATCTGTTCCATTCTGAGCATCATCTGTTCAATCTTGTTCTCCAGACTCTTGATGTATTCATCTTTCTCATTCAACTTGATTGATCCATCAGAGTCTGAATCTATAGTTGCAGAGGCTTCTTCCTTACCAGATCAGTGTCTTGACGGCTCAACATCTTTATTTGATGCTCTAGTTTCAACCATACAGATGTTCCCAGCTGAGTCTTCCTCCATCAAATCATCAACTTATAGATCAAAGGCTTCAATTATCTTCTTCTTAAGTATATCTCTTATCTCCTATACCACCTCATAGACTGGTCTACCCTCAATTGATTCAATGTCGATTGGTAGGTACCCCTTGTAGTTAATTATTTCTTCAAATTCCTCATCTCCTAGCATGGTAAGGACTTCTTGAATCTTCAGATCATCAGCAGTATGTTCTACTACCAACTGATCTAGCATTTCTTAATCATCATCAAGCTCTATCCCCTCCCCTCCGACTGTACCGGGGTCAGTAGTCGCGAGGGTGACATCTTCAATAGGGTGAGGGATATTTAACTTAGCAGGTGATGAAGGAGTTTGATAGGTGGGAACTCTAACATCAATCTGAGGAGAATCCTCACATCCCTAAATGAGGAGTCGGGGGACTTTAACAGGTACTTGAACTGGAGTATCTCTTATCTGGATCCCAATAGATCTGCTTATCTTCATGGGTACATATGGTTCATCCAAAGGCATGGGCCTCTTGCCCTTAACATTCATTGGTTGAAGCTCTTTCAAAATTTCTTTTGACTTGGCTATCACAGGGGATAACTTGGAAAGTCTTGCAAGGGGAACTGGAGGTCGACCACTGGGAGGGTGACTCCTACCAGATCCAGTTAAAACTATCTCCTCTATTTTTACAGTCAGGAGACGAGGCACCCAATGATATTCGTCCACTAACACTAAAGCCATAGGTTACTTAACAAACTTTTTATTTCTCCTCACTGGCTGAGGAGTCAGGTTTTTTGCTTCAGATTTTTCTTCTTTTAAAACTTTCTTCTCAAGTTTGTGTGAAATCACCCTCTTTAGGTGTCTCACATACTACTCTTTATTTTGACCTGTCTCAGCAGCACAGGTGTAGATTATATTTCTCAATATTCTTATTCTCAAGATATTCTTTTCCTTTGTGGTATTCTTCACATAATAGTCAATCGGGCTAGGTGGAGAGCTAGCAATCTGTGTGACTCTCTCCTCACCTGCAGCAGCTGCGAGGGGGTGAAAATGACTCCCTTTTAGGAGTGGAGAAGAGGCAGGGATAGGCAGCTCCTCAACAGCCTCAGGCTCAACTACACTCAGAGCCTTCTGCTTAGCAATCTTTTTAGACTTAGTGATTTTCTTTCTCACCCTTCTCAAATAGTTCTACCTGGCACTCGTAGTGCCAAATAGTGCTCCTGAGCTAGAAGACCCTTTCTCAACAGTAGACTTAATCTCAGTTTTCTTGTCCTCACTCTGGACTAAGGGTACATAAGGTGTGAAGGTAGCTCCTACTGCCAGCTCTTGCATTGGGGGAAGGTCACTTGTTGCCCCTACAGCTAACTCAACAACTGGGCTATTCTTGCCCTCAGCAGCGAGGTTTATGATTATTCCACCATTCACAGACAATTTTAGAGTCTTGAATCCCATTCCAAACTGAATAGTGCTGCTATGGATTAGCTCTTCAACTTGAAGGTCTCGGTCAATTGAGAACAGAAGTTTGCCAACCATTGCTGAAGGTTTGATTATCTGAAATTTGAAAGAGAAGATTTGGATCAAATTTTTGAACTTGAGAATTTTGACAAAAAATTTTCTATATTTTATCATATAATTCGAATTATAAGAACTATAATCTGATATATAATGATATAGTATAGACATCAATTTTGACTTGAAGAAAATTTTAATTTTTGCTGTATATGTTTAACTACAAGAGGATGTTATAGAAAATATATAACAACAACGATCTGGATTTGATTTGAATGGATTTGACTAGATGTTTGAATTTTTGATAATTGAAGGATTTTTCTTGAAACCAATAAGTTAAGTTTGATATCAACTTTAATAGTTAACAAATTTTAAAGGAAATCATGAAATTTCAACTCGACTCTCTTACCCCACTGACTAAGCTAGGGATAAGATGTCAGAGATTTGATTTGATAAAAAGATGGGATCTTTAAAATCTAGATTTAGAAATGATTGAATTTGTATTGTACTGCCATACTACAAGAGAATGTTGTAATAGTGCATGTAACAACGAAGATTGAATTTGAATTGAAAGGGATTTCAGTGACTCAAAAATCTGGCAGCATTTCCCTTTATTTTAAAACTTGAAGTGTTGAGCTTTCATTCAACACGACGGTTTATAAATGTTAGGGAAGATCCTTCAAAAATGGGCTCGACTCTTTTTATCTTGTCGAAGATAAAATGTCAGAGTTCAAAGATTTGAGGGATACTGAAATTAGACATTAGATTTGAGTTATCAATGTTAATCTATAAGAAGTATTATAGAAGAACATATAACAAGTGACGATTAAAATTGAAGAAGTCAAATGGATGTTTTTGAAAACTCGAATTTCCGGCAGCATTTCCCCTTTTTTTTGAAACGTGAGGTGTCGAATTTGCATTCAACTCAATGGTTTACAAATTTTAGGGAAGAGCTAAATTAAACAACTTGACTCTTTTCATTTCAAAAGAGTGATTCAAAATGAAATGTCACGGATTGATGTAACTAGAAAAATTTTAAGAGGTATTGCATATATTAAACTACAATGATTATCATAGAGAAGTATATAGCAATATAATTTAGACTTGAATGATTTCAAAGGAATATTTGGAAAAGTTCAAAAATCCGGCGGCATCTCCCCTTATTTTTGAAACTCAAAGTGTTGAACGTGTGTTCAACATAATGGTTTACAAAACTATAAGAGGGATATTTTAAATGCTCAACCTGACTCTTTCATCCTGATGAATGGTTCAAAATGAAATGTCAAAATTTGGAACAATCGGATTGATTGAAAATACATTGCATATATACAACTACAATGATTGCTATAGGAGGATATACTTGTAATGACTATTAAAACTAAAGGATGTTGAGATGGATGTTGGAAAAATTTGAAATTCTGACAGCATCTCCCCTTATTTTTGAAACTCAATGTGTTGAACGTATGTTCAACATAATGATTTACAAAAAGATTTTTAAATGCGGAGACACTAAAAAAGTTAACCCGACTCTTTCATCCCGACGAGTTATTTGGGGTTAAAATGTCAAAGGTAAACCTTGCTAGGAGGATCAAATTTTGAATTGAATTTGAAAATGACTTATACATTTTCTCACATATACTAATTTGTAAGGGTTATAACTTAATATATAGTGATCTAGAGTATATGTCATTTGAATTTTGAAAAAGACTTAAACTTTGACAAAAATCTTGAAAATTTGATTTTTGAAAATAAGGAGAACCTTCTATAAGTTATATAACTTAGCATGCTATTGATTAGTCCAAACATGCAAGTTTCTAACATTCATAAAAAAGTTTGTACAGGATTTGGCTTGACTCATTTGCTCTACCAATTAATTTGGAGGCAAAAATGTCAAAGCCCGACATTGAAGGAGGTTTTCTACACTCACCTCTCTTTTCACATGTCTTAATTGAGTTGGCCACACTCACCCAAGAGAGAAATGGGTAGAGGAACCAACAAAAGAAAGGTAGTCAAAACTACCGATCCAACAAAATTTGTAATGCTATTAAAGATAGAGAGAAAGATTTCCCCCAGCGGAGTCACCATTTTTTGTTTTGATTGAAAAAATATTTATAGTTTTGAAAAGGTTTAATTCGCTTTGGGAAATGTTGGATTTCTAAAATTTTAATATTTGAAATCAAACGCTTATTATGAATGATATATCACCTTAAAAGGTGATCATATCGTTCTCTAATAGGTTCATATTATAAATCTTTGAATTTATCCTGATTATTATAGTTGAATTTGAGAAAGAACTACATATGACCCCGAAAGGTCAAAATGAGTATCCAATCAGATATTTAACTATAATAATTTGGATAAGAAGATCATTGATCTCATAATCAAACCTACGATAGTAATTGATATATCCTTCCAGAGAAAGAAGTTATCAATCACTATTGATAGTTTTAAAATGACGATAATGATCGTCGAGTTTGATTTTCCCAAAGAAAGTTTATCGAGGATTTTTTTAAAAGCTTAATTTTGAAATCTGGTTTGGTTTTCTAAATCTCTTACGAGCGCAAGCCCTCGTAGTTAATTACATCATAAGAAACCAAAAAATTTCCAATGAATACTCTCGATTAAAATAGTGATACGAATTTCATTTAAGAATTCAAAGCTTGATATCAAGGGAGGTAGGGACTGGAATTTCAACAAGGATTGGTTCGAGGTTGAACACTTATTTCTAGAGTCAAAGGAAGAAGAGTGGGAGGTGTCTTGAGATTCTGAATTACTTCAGAAATACCTCAACCTATCCTAAGTGTTGGGCTTGAATTTGATGGAAAAAGATTTAATATTTGAGTGATTGATTTTATTAGAAGTTTGGAATTAGATTCCTGGAGGTTGAGGTCTTAAGATTAAACATCTGCCTCAGAACCTAAGTTTAAATGGGTACTAAAAATCAGTGACCCGAAACCTAGCTAATGCAATGCAAGGTCTAGACTTACCCTAGCTTGGATTGGGGAGCCAGCTAAACCACCTAAATGCTTCAAAACCATGTGTCCGATCTTTTATAAAAGAGTGGTTAGGGGACGTTATTTAAGATTGGTTTAAGGAGAGTGGAGCCGACATCTAGAGCAGATCCTAATTGGCCCCTTAACTTGTGTTGGGTGAAATGTCTAAATAAAATGCAATTAGGAATTTAAACACTTTTAAATGAGTTTCTAATGTAATGCATGCAAATTGACTCGATTACTTAAATCAGGATGTAGCAGTTTTCAAAAAAGGCTTAAAAATAGTTTTATCCTAGAGATGCACAGATCCACTTGGACAGAACTGCACCCTCATAGGCCAGGTGGTCTGCCAGAACTCGCAGGCAGGGAGGTGCCTAACAAAGGAAGAGAAGAGTGCAACAAAATGCAATGAAAACCCCCGGCGGTCCCGGGCTTACTTCTTAAAGCGTTAGAGTTACTATGTTAGCTTAAATCTTTTAATTTTGTTTAAGTAGAAAAAGTTTTAACGATCCCTCACGAGCCTCCGATCGGGTTCCAGGCTAAATCAAAATCAGCATGCAATATCGCCAAAAAAAACTAATAAAAGCAGGCAAATCCTAATCGCAATCAACATTAATTAAATTAATCAAATAATTAAATTAATTAAATAAATGCTCAAACTGAAATTTCATATGGCAAGTGCCACTTAATTGTACAACTCAGGGTCTGCAGGAAAAATAAAGTGGCCGGGCACCACTAACAACAACCTGAATTTCTAATCCTAAGACTCAAGTGACTTTGAGAATGGGTCTTCTTGTTCTTCACTTCTTCGTCTTCTTGTAGCTCCTTGGATTGTTGGGTCAGGATATCCAGGTGAAAAGAAACTCTCCCTCGAAAGGGATGTTATCTTTTCTCCTTGGATATTTAAAATCATCCAAATTTGGATCTCCAAATGGAAAGAGACTCTCTCCTAAGGGATGTCTCTTTCTCTTTGGATTCCAAATTGGATGCTTAAACATCCCATTCTCAAAGTACTTAACAGTTACAACTCGATTTAAATCAAATTACATCAATAGAAAATAAAAAAAATCTAGACTCAACAACCTGCAGGGTTATCGTAATAATCAGCAATTAATATTTTAAGAATTTAAAATGCACAAAACCAGCCACACTTGGCCATGCTCTTTTAATTATTAAAGGGGGACTTAAGCAAATTTTTGGAGCACCTGTGCAATTTAATATTTATGATTTTGCCCCCTTTAATTTAATTGCCCTGTGCGAGCATGGCCACCTGCATAAGATTGAGTTAGTATAAATCATCCCTAACCTAGGGGTAGATCAAATGTATAATCAATCACAATACAGAGTGCAGTAAATAAATAGACAATCAAATCAACATCAATTACTTAAATCTAGCAATCCAGCATGCAATGAAAACCGTAAAAAACCTGGTACACACAAGTAGCAGAAAAGTAAACACCGGTCTAGCCTAAGACTAGAGTTGGTTATCCTAGCAAACCATCTAAAGTGTGTGAGGTAGGCTGTGTGGGTTTGATATGTCCTAAGTAGGATTATTAGTTAAAGTTGTTCGATGTTCTGGTTGGTTGAAAGGCTTAAAGGAGTTTTAATTTGAGTTTAAATTTTAATGACTTGAAATTGATTTTAAAATTGGTTTCAATTATTTGTTGGACACTACCTTTGTTGCACACCGAGGCCATAAAGTTTATTTCACCTTCCTTGGGGCTAATTTAATAGCCTCATAGGCCTGGGTTACCCAGTGGTACCCGAGATAATTAAGTGATTTGAGTTTGGTTAAATTTGAGGGTTAATTAAATTTTAATTAAAGTTGATTGGTTGCTGGTTTTGATGTTTTAATTTATTTAGATTTTCCATTAACCGGTTCGTGGCGTTGTGCCACCAGGCTCGAGGAACAAAGCCTCATTATGACACGTAGCCCCGCAGCCCGGAGTTGTCCAGCCGATAAACAAGTTAATGTACTTGAATTAAGGATTTTAAATTTAGTTAAATCATTAAAAATCAATTCATTTTTAGTTTAACACTTCTTAGAAACCATTCATGGCGTTGTGCCACCAGGCTCGAGGAACAAAGCCTCCTCAGGACACTAACCCCGTAGCCCGGATTAGTCCAGACTAAAAACTTCATTTTAGGAGAGGTTGTTATGTATTAAGGGGGTTAGTTGAGTGTTTTAAACATCAATTTAATATTTTCTAGAATTTGAAATTAATTATTAAATTTTGGAATTTTTTGGATTATTTTAATCATTTAATTAAGGAGTCAAAAATTAACTTTTTGATTTAAAATGTTTTCTGGAAAGCTAATATTTTATTCAAATACTAGACCTTAATACGATCAGTTAGACTATAAGTACACTGAAATTTGACTTTTCTAGATTTTATTATGAAGGTTTGAAGTTTTGACTTGATTTTAAACTAAGTTTGACCAAAAGGTGACTTTTTCAAATTTGATTGATTTCTAGAAACTTAACATTTTTTATAAATATTAGACCTTAAGATGAGTCATATGCCTTTGAGGTTGCTCAATTTGGAGTTTTTTTGAATTAGTTATGAATTTTTGAAGTTTTGATAATTATTTGAATTATTTAATTTGTTTAATTAGAGGCCTTTTGATGATTTGAATCCAAATGACCTCCAAACTCCATCAAATCCACTCCAAAGGTTAGGAATGACTAAAGGAGTGATCTCCAAGTGTTTGGAAAATTTTTGGAATTTTTAATTATTTTTAAATAATTAAATTAATTAATTATTGAATTTCAATTAAACTTAATTTTGAAGTCCAGTCAAAGGGATTTTATTTTTCTCTGATTAAAGGTTTAATTCTGGTCATTTTAAGTTATTATGTGTAATTTTTGGATTTAAACTTGATTTATTATATTTTCTTGAAGCTTTAAAGGCTTAATTAAGGTTTAGTTTTGATTAAATTAATTAAAGGGCTTAATGACTCCAAAATTTGATGGGAAAATTTCCTGAAGCTGAGAATGTCACTATGTTTAAGTGTTCAAAGTTTCAAGTCAATAGGAGGTGAATCCTAATTATTGGAAATATTCTAAGTCCTCTAAATAAGGTCCTTAATTATTATCCTTAATGATGTGACTAAGTTTAATAGGCTTGAATCAATATTCCTAACCCTTGATTAACATACACATGGTATGCACAAAACACAATCAATTCCTAAGTCTAAGAGAGCCCTAGAGCTAGGTGGTGTGTGTACGTCCTTAAACATGCATGGATTAATACTTAATTAATCGTAAATAATAATTAGGTTAATGAATGATTAGAGCATAATCATTAATTAACACTTCCACATGATTTATATTCAAATATGTTAAATCTATGTTTAGAATTTCAAAATAGATCTCTCAACCTAAAATATTTAAATATATGCATATTATTTTAAAGTCATTTCAAATATATGTTTAATATACACATAGAATTATATATAAATATAAAATTTAAATTTAAAATACTTAAGCATATAATTAAATTAAATTCAAAATCTAAATGAGAGATCTACTGATTATCAAAGATTATTTGAAAATAAAGTTTTAATTTTCAAAATATTTAATATAATATTTAATTAAATATTAATTAAATATTAAAGTAATTAAATAATTAATATTAATTAAAATAAATCAAGTTTTGATCTCTGAAATTAGTCTCAAATTAAAGTACTCAATTTTTTAAAAAATTTCATTTATTATATTAATTTTTCTGATTTAAAATGAATTTATTATGAATTTTTAAAGTTTAAATTACTTAAGAGGGTTTTTTTATTAATTTAAAATTAATTAATGATTAAAGTAAGTTTAAATTCAGTTAATTAAATCTTAAACATTTCCTGAAATCTTAGAATTATTTAAAATAATAAAATATTTTGTAATTAAATCATTGAAATTTATAATATTTAATCAATTATTAATGAGATATCATTTAAAAACATTAAAAAAAATAAAAGATTTTTAAAATGAATTAAATTTTCAATATAATAATACCTTAAAATAATTTTTTAATTATTAAATATTTTGTAATGAAATTCTAATTTTGAAATGTAATTTTAAATCTAATTAATCAATTATTTAATTATTTAAATAAACTTAAGTTATTTAATTAATATTAAATATATAAATTTGATTTTTAATTTTAAAAAAAACTTAAAGTTTATTTTATAATCTTAACCAAAATGTTTAAACATCTAATAATTAATATATGATATTTAAAATTTAAAATTTAATATTTAATATTTAAATAAAAGAATTGAAATTTAATTATTAATAAAAAAATGGTTTAAAATAATTATTAATTAACATCTAAATAATTTCAAAATGTATTTAAGAATTTAAATTAATAATAATATTAGATTAAGAAAATATTTAATTAAAAAAATTGAATATAAAGTATTAATTTTATAATTTTTAAAATAATTTTTAAAATTTGTTCTAGAATTTTTTGTATTTAAAACTAATTTTAAAATAATTTAAAATTGATTTTAAATAGGTGGCGGCGCTGGCAGTATACGTGGAACATGGTGGTTGGCTTTCGCAAACCACGGCCAATCATTGTCTGGCGGCACAATCATTGCACCGCTGATAATGATTGGATTATCATTAACCATAAACGCGGTTAACTAATCCATGTCGGCAATCGCTGCAAGCCGTCGGATCCTCCGTCGTATCGATTCAACGGCTCAGATGACACCAGACCGTGAGATCAAACATTTGATCGGATTTCTTGTTTATAAATGCGGCGAAAAGACTAGATCAGAGCCGCTAATCATGAAATCAACGGCTCCAATCCTGCGTAAGTATAAACTTACGTAAACATGAAGCCTAAAACAAATTTTAAGCTCGTTCTAAGGATTAAAACCATGAAATTGAATAAAAATTTAAACACAACTTAAAAACATGAAAAGAAATCTTGTGGATTCAATTTGAAGGTTTGAAAAGCACTTTTTAGAACGCTATTTAGCTCCAAGTGTCTAAACTAGGGTTTGAGTTTTCAAAAAATCTAACCTTTGGATTTTTATGTTCTTGGGCTCTCTGAATTTGTAGTCTGTCCAAGATTCTTTCTCCAATTGAAATCGAGGCCTGAAATCTCTCGAATTGAAAGATATTTGAGTTGGACAGAGTTGGCCTTCGACTTGCCGAAATCCAGTCGCCGGCGATATATGACCGGATGATTTGAACTTGGAAAAGGTATATCGATCTGTGGGGAGCTTAAATGAGAGAAGATATGGGCTTAAGGAGGTCTGGTTGGAGAGAGAGAAGCTAGGGATTGAATGAGAGCTCCCTAGAATGTTTTACCCTATTCAATCCATTCCAGACTAAATGGAGGGATGAGATTGATTGCCTTGACTCCCTGATGGCTGCCAAGTGTCCAGGGGGTTGTTGGGAGCAGGAGGAATCAAGGACAAAGGTACATCCTAGGTGGAAAGGGGTTTTTATCCTCTAGCAAGCATGTGAAAATGATCCAAACCATTGGATCCTGATCTAAGGGCTTAGGCTAACTCTAGGAAGGTTCTAGAGTTCAGTTAAAAAGCTGGAGAGGTTTAGGAAAAAGAGGATTGGGCTTAAAAATTCATTTGACCATCTTTAACCTCTCCAAAGGTCCATGTGAACCATTTGACTAGTCAAAATGCCACATAAGCTGATGAGGTGGCATGGAGAATGCTTTGAGTTGCTGGTTAGATGAGTTGGAAGGGTTTGAGATAATTTGTTTGAAGTTCAAATGAATTAAACAGGTGCATATAAGACTTTGACCATCTATGATGGTTTGACCAAGTCAAATCACCTATGATGGGACTCACTATTAGTTAAGGGAGTTTTGAATCAAACATTAAAGTAGGTTTAAATATTTAAAAGGATTTGAAAGGTTTGATTTGATTGAATGCAATAAAGTGACCTATATGGATCAAGTTTGATTAAATTTGGCTCAATTGACCAAATCAAATAGTGACTAGGTCAATGGGTCCAATCAAACCCAAACCATTATGAGAAGTAATCACGTAAAGTTAAGAAGATCTAGAATCAATCTGGAGTTTGATTAAATAGAAATAAGCTTAAGGGTTGAGTGGGTCAACCTAAGTTGACTTGGTCAACCAGGTTGACCTAGGACCTTGGTCAGGGTCAAACAAGTTTGAGATGATGAATGAGGTCTGGTAGAGGTGGTTTCAAGGTCTGGGATGGTTATCTAGATCAAATGACATGTTTTGGCTCTTAAAGGGTTTAATGGGTCAACCAGGTTAACCCAAGGTCAGGGATTGGGTCCAACCAGTTTAGAATGATATTCTGAGTCTACTGGTGATGTTCTCAAGGTCTGGGGAGGTCATTTGGTCAAAATGACCTATTTAGGCCCTTAATGGGCCTTTTTGGTCAACCCTGGTTGACTTGGTCAATCAGGTGGGTCCAGGATCTAGAAATGGGCTCAATAGATTTGGTTTGACATTTGGAGACCAATGAAGGTGGTCCAAAGGTCTGAGGAGGTCATTTGGTCAAAATGACCTATTTAAAGTCTAAAGGGCCTTCTTGGTCAACTTAGGTTGACTTGGTCAACCAAGTTGACCCAAGGGCTGGTTTTGGGTTCAATAGGTTGGGTTTGACATTTTAAATTTGTTGGAGGTGTTTGCATCTGATTTGGAGCTCATTTGGTTCAAAGTGACTATTCACACCCAATAGGGGTATTTTGGTCATTTTTACCCCTGGTCAACTGGGGGTCAAATTGAGTCCGAAAAAATGCAGTTTATTACTCAATGGGTCATAATCAAGGGTCTGGAAGTGATTTTAGGGTTTGTAGAAGGCTCCAAGGTCAAGATCCACTGGGTGGCAGGTCCAGTGGCATAGATTATAAATATTTGAAGGTTTCATAGCCTTTGGATTTCAATTCAATTTCTGGGGTTAGAAACCTCAGAATGAGCTCAAATTTGGAGGGTTGCCTCTATAGATATGTCACATCAGTGTGGAACTAATAGACCTTGAATCAGAGGTCATTTGATAGGATTTTGAAATGTTCAAAGATTTACTGGAAAAGGCTTTTAGGACTTAGACCTTTAGCCTTTGAATTTGAGTTTGAATTTTTGGTTTTGAGCTAGATTTTGAGTTTGAATGATAGGGTTTGAACTACCTAAATCATTTATAATCATTTAAGTAATTGTAAATGATTAGATAGAATTAAGGTCAGGTCAAAGGCTGTGACAACTGGATTTGAATTATTTAAAGGTCAGGATTGGTGAGGGGTTTGAATTGAATTAAGCTCTGGATTGATTTGAGTCTTGAATAGATTGATTTAAAGCCTGGGTTAGTTTGGAGTTTGAATAAATTTGAAGTCTAGATAGATCTAAGGTCTAGGAGAATCCTAAGACCTAGATTGATCTAAAGTCAAGGGAGATTTTAAAACTTAAAGCCTAGGAAGATTCTAAAATCTAGAAGTCCTAAAGTCTAGAGTCTAGGGGGACCCTAGAGTCTAAAACCTAGGAGAATTCTAAAGTCTAGAAGTCCTAATTTCTGAGATTTAAAAGGATCCTAAGATCTAAATAGATCTAAGGGTCTAAAATAGATCTTAAGGTCTAGGAAGATCCTAAGACCTAGATTGATCTAGAGGAGACTTAGGGTCTATAATAGATCCTAGGATCTAGATTAATTTGAAGGAATCCTAGGGTCTAGAGTAGATCCTAAGATCTGGAGTCTAGGAAGAATTTAAAAGAATCCTAGGATCTAGATAATTCCTAAGGTCTGGATCTGATCCAAGATCAGATTGATCCTGGGGTCTGGATTAATCTTGAATCTGGACTGGGTCCTAATGACCTCATATAAAAATGTGGTCAACAGTCATACTATATTTTTCTTTTCTGCATTATGCTCTGTTGTGTTAATATGTATTAGTGTCAAGCTTGTACATCTCCTTTTTGGTGATGTCAAAAGGGACTGTAGGTTGTTGTTGGTTTGTACTAGTTATTTTCATCATTAGTGCAGTTTATGTTAGGTTTCATTACTTATTATGCTCTTATTATTGATTGTGTTTCAACTATTATTAAAAAATAAATAAATAAAAAATTTATTTTAATTAAAAATAAGGGTTATCTCCCTAAGTTTTTAAGGATATCACTTAATAAGGGGGAGAACTTAGGAGAAAAAAAGTAGCTTTTAATCTAGCCAATAATATTTACCATCATAAAAAAGGGAGATTATTTTAATCAGTGAGCCTGAGCTGATATTTTGGTGATAAAAAATATTATTGGATGTTATTTAGTTTCTCCTATTTGTTATTACTGAATGAGTGGATTGAACTAATCGTACTATATGATCTTCATATCATATTGTATGATGCTCATATTGTATTGTATGAATAGAGATAGCTAAATTAAAATTTTAAGGTTTCATGAATCATAGTATTTAAATTTTCTTAATAGACTTTTGGTTATCTTTAGCTGTCAGAGTGAGTGTGTTCATCTGTAAGTTAGGGTTTAAAGAAAGAGTTTGAGCAAGGGGGAGAGAGAGGTGAGGTTGTGAGAGGGAGAATAGCCTTGCAAGATTAAGGGAGTGTGAGAGAGAATCTACAAAAGGAGACACTAAAAGAGTTTAGTGCAATACCCAGAGACGAGGACTCTAGAGAGTGAAAGTAATTCATGTTTTGATCGAACAACTATAAATTTCTAGGGTGCTCATTCTTGTTTCTTTTATCACTTTATTTTTTGTATTTTATATTCTTGCTGTTTTATTTCTTACAAAATCTGAGTTTGAAATTGTTATCATTGTGATATAAAAATTTTGAGATATCTTTAAAATTATCTTATGTTAGAAAATGAAAAGAAATAAATATTTTGAAAATAAAAAGAAGAAAAATATTTTTCTATTCATTTTTCTACAAAATCAAAAGAAAATTTAGTATTTGATTTTCCTATTATTAGCTTCGGCATCACAAAATCTGGCCTTGAACTTAAGTTGTGAATTTAGCTTTAGTTTTAAAATAAAATTTTTTAAAAAGAATTTTTTTAAAACACCAAATCACCACCCTCTTGGTGTGACTTTCATAGTTCAAGTGGTTTAACAACCATACATTGAACTTTTAGTTTTATGTGACCAAACCATCTAAGGGGACTCTCTCTAATCTTATATGCCACCGGAGCTACTCAAACCTTTTTATACATATGCTCATTTCATATTCTATCTCTAAGATTAAAGCCACTCGTCTACCTGAGCATCCTCATCTCTGAAACACTTAACTTAATAGTAAGTTTATCTTTTAATGGCCAACATTCTGTGCCATAAAGCATTGCAGGTCTCACCACCATCTTATAGAATTTTCCCTTAAGTTTTAGGAGTAATTTTCTATCACACAATAGGCCCAATGAATTCCTCCACTTCAACCATCCAACTTAAATTCTACTAATAACATCCGCACCTATTTTACCATCACTTTGGGCAATAAACCTGACATATATAAAATGTGTACTCTTATTAGTGGCTTGATCACTCAAAGTCACTAATAAGTAGAATACACAGACTATACTTTTAATATAAATATATTTAATATGTCAGGTTGACATCGATAATTCAAGTTTACCATTGACTCCATTTCTAGTCTTATTAAAAGAAGAATATCATTAGCAAAAAGCGTACACCATGGTACATCCTCCTACAAGTGTCTAGTAACAAAATCCATGACAAAAGTAAAAATATATGGGCTTAAAGTTGATCCTTTATATAATCCAACTGAAATAAGAAAGTACTTGGTTTAATCTCCTTGTGTTTAAACACAAGTAATAGCTTCTTCATGCATATCCTTAATGACTTGAGTATAAGCATTATTAACCACTTTCTTTTCTAAAACTCTCCATAGCACTTCCATTTAAACTTTATCATAAGCTTTCTCTAAATCAATAAATATCATAACTAGATCCTCCTGATTCTCCCTACACTTCTCCGTCAAACCTCTCAATAAATGTATAGCATCTATAGTAGACCTAACTATGGACAAATTTTAAATTTGTTGTCATATAATTTGCTATAAAATATTTCCATTAGTCAAATTTGAATAGATTAATAATATACTAACCTGAAGGATAAACTAATATTTTACTATCAAATTGAAAAGAGAAATTCTTTTTTTTAATCAAATAAAACATAAGGAATATTAAATTCATCCAGAATGATAAAATAAATATTCATGTAGCATTTTGATTAAGAAACTAAATCAATGCATTTATTTTTATAATATAATACTATAAGAAATATTCTATTCAACTCAAAGGATAAAAGGAATATTCACCTATCATTTTGATTATAAAAATAAACTAATGTTCAAAGCTAGGTCTACATCAATAAATTAATCCCCTAACTTAGAAAGGAACAAAGATAGGGTTTACTTTAACACTTGGTTCTAAACTTTCTATAAGGATAAGTCCTTATAGTTAATTACATCTCTTAAGAGAATACTCTCGGTTAAAGTGAAGACTAAAGTTTTCACATTCATATAGATTTACAGAAAGTCTTGAGCTATCAAGATTTCAGTGAATACATGCTTTATATTATAAATCATTGACTTGGATTTCAAATTCAAATTTAGACCTTAGATTTTGGATTTTGGAATGATAAAAAATGAAAAGAATGTGCAGAGACTAAGGGGTGTATACAATCTAGACTTACACTTATCTAGAGTGAACTGCCAATTAACAATCCTAAGCATAGTCAATCATCATATAAATGCAGTACTAGATAGCTATATTCTAGGAATCATGGAATTATAATTTACACTATTATCAGGACTTTACAATATATACATGATCTTATAATAAAATGATGCATAAATAATAATGTATAAATAAAAATCTTTTATTCATTAATGATTTCTCAGAGTACATGCCAGGGGTCTGCCAGAAAACAAAGGTGGTCAGGATCCACCAACAATAAGCATAGAATTTTATTCCTATACAAATGTTGATTTAAATTTGATTATTTATCTCTTCTTGGAATCTTTTAGCTTCTGGATCTTCTATAGAGTTATAAAAAATAATTATATTCAAAGGAAGAAGAATCATTTCCTTTTAGAACCAATCAATGTATATAAATAATCATTTTCAAATCTTTTATAACTCTTGATACTATACAACTTAATCTAGCTATAAAAGTATCTAAAATATTTATATTTACATCCTTCACATCTATTTTTACATCATTTCCTAGGTACATTCTCTATTGTAGGAATATAAAATATCATTTTATATATATAAGAAATATACATATATAATGCTTCTGTGAGTGTATAAGAAAAGTAAAGTGTCCTAAGAGCCAACTCCAAATATACACCAATAGAAATGTAAATATAACATCCAGAGTATAGAAAGTAAACACTCCAAATAGGAGTACCCTTTAGGCAAGGCACTCCACATGCATACTAAACCAAACCACCGGCCTAACCTAGGCTAACGTTGGTTATCCTAGCAAACTATCTAAGTGTGTTTGTATAAGGCTATGTGGATTGGATAGGTCCTAGGTTTTATTAGATTAAAATTATCTATAATTGATTTTATTTGTTCAAGGTCCTTAAAGATTGGTTTCAATTCAAGTTCTAGTATTTTATAAATCTAAGATTTATTTTAAAGGTGTTTGGATTGTTGTAATTATTTAAATTTAAGTTTTAAAGAATATAGTGCTTAATAACTTCTAAGTGCTAGAAGTCATTAGCAAATTCTTGGCTCATATTTGTAATGCTACCAATGCTCCAAATTGAGAAATATAGGTTGCATAGAGTCTTTGCATTTTAATTAAATATTTTAGTCCTTAAGATTTCCAATCCAATTCACATTTGCCTTCCTAAAACGAGTCAAGCAAAAGGGTATGAAAGCTTTAATATCTATGTGTTTTATTACTTATTTTTAATTAATTTAGTTCATTAATTATTGATTTATAAAATTTATAATTTAATATATACATTATAATAATTCTTTCATGGCATTATCATAATGGGCACGAGGATTAAAGTCTCCTTAAGACACACAACCCTACAACTTAAGGTATTCTAGCCTAAAAATTATATTGATAGAGTATTAATTATTTATTAATTAAATTCATTAAATATTGATTTATAAAGTTTACAATTTATAATTAACATTCAATCAATTTGTTCATGGAGTTATTATAACGGGCATGAAGTTTAAAGCCTACTAATTTAATTCATTGAGTTATATATTTGCTAAATTTTTTGGGATTTATTGATTTTTTGTATTAATTAAATTATTTAATGAAGTAGATTTGACCAATTATTGACTTTTTTATTTTAAATTCTAGATTTCTTACATTTTCATGAATTCTTGACCTATATATGATTTCAATGCCTTTGAGTTTGTATCAATTGAAGTTTTTTATAATTAGTTATAATTTTTACAAGTTCATCACATTTTAATAAATTAAATTTGACCAAATTTTGACTTTCTAATTTATATTGAATTCTAGCATTTTTATATTTTTCAAAAATGCTAGACCCAATTATGAATTCAAGTTTGTGTCATTTGGAGTTTTATATAATTAGTTTTGATTTTTACAAATTCAATACATTTTAATGAATTAATTAATTATTTAATTCAGAGGATTTTTTTATTTTTGTACCAATTCTACTTTAAACCTTTTAAATCTTTCTCAAATGTCACTGATGACTCTTAGGAATGATTACAAGTGTTTAAAACTATTTTAGAATTTTAATATTTTTTAATTATTTAATTTAATTTAATAATGGATTTTCTTAATTTTTAAATTATTTATTATTCTCAATGAATTTCAAGGGTCTTTTAATTTTCCTCTATTAAGCCTTTAATTCCTAGCAATGATACTTAAAATATATTTTTTGGATTTAATCTGAAGTTTTTATGAATTATTGAAAATTTTAGGTCAATTATGTGTGTTGAATTTAGATCGACTAATTGACATACCAAATGAACTCTAAATGTATTGAAATTTGAAATATAGGTTTATCTAAATGTGTGTTTCAACCCCACTAAATTTGAGCTCATTAATCTTCCTATGTGTTATAATCAATCATCTAATATAAATATAACTATTCTTTTGATGATTTAATTTGGGCAATCTATTGACTGGATTTGGGTGAAATCAATGGCATTCTAACCATTACATAAACATAAAAAGATCACAAAAAATTAAGCCCTAATTATATGTAGATTGAGAGTTTATTTTATGGAATTTTTCCACATCAGTAGCCGACATGGCATGAGCTGGCTATGACAAGTGTAAGGAACATTTTAGAGTGCAATTCAATAGTTTATTGGGTCCAATTTTGGTTGGGTTATCCATGGGCCCATGAAAGTAGGTTTTGGAGAGTTTGGGTTAGCCCAAATAGTTGACTTGACCCAAGTTAACCCATGGGTTAGCCTTGCTGGGTCATGCATATGGGGTCAAAAGGAACCTATTACAATCATTTATGCAATTTAATTCTATAAGGGTTGGGATTTGGTTCAAAAAATCCCTTTGGGTGCACTTGGTTCAACCCATATGGCTAAACTAGGCTAGCCTCGGCTAGAATTTTTTTGGGAGACTCATGATGACCCCATGGATTGTCCCCATAAGTTTAATTCATTAACCCCAAGGACTATCACCATGAATTTGGTTCATTGGTTTGGTTAAAATCATTAGTTTTGAATTTTGTAAGTGTTTATATATATTTTGGTCAACCAAGTTTGACCAGGGGTCAATGTGGGCTCTAATTCATTCTAAATATGATTTAGAACTTGCTGGAATAGGTTTCATGTAATGAGGAGGTCATTTCGTGTAAAATGCATGTTTAAGGGTTTAAGGGACCCCTTGGTCAATAAGGGTTGACCTAGTGTTAGAATTTGGTTCCATCCCAAATGATATTTTTAGTTTATTGGAGGTGGTCCCACAGTTTGGTGAGGTCTCTATTTTGAAATGCAATTTCAAAGGCTTAAGGGGCCTTTTGGTCAACCTAGGTTGGCTTGGTCAACCATTGTTGACCATGGCTTGGGGTTAGGTTTAATGCACTCCAAATCACATTTGAAATGTGTTGAAGTAGTTTTTAGGGTTTGGTTTGACTGAGCAATGTTGAAGTTTAAAGTAAATTTAGTCTTTAGAAGGTTTTGGGGTAGGGTTTTTAGGATTTTATGGTCAACCATGGTCAATCAAAGGTTCAATGTTAGTTTAATGTATCATACTCATGACAATAATCATGATCAATGGATTTGGGGAGGCTTCCATGGTCAAAAACTATAATATGCTATTGTAGTGGTATAGGATGTAAATATTTGGAGGTGTTGCAACCTTGAAATATGCTTTGAGTTTATTGGGTTAAAGGGCTTTGGATGCCTCCAAATTGATGTGGTTGACCCTAAAGACATTCCTAATCAATATGTAACTGACCAATCATGTATCCAATGTAATTTGGTTTGGTTTTATGGTAATTGAAAATTGTCCAAAAATAGGTTATGGACCAAGGAGTTTTGGGTTTAGATTTGAGCATTAGATTTTGAAGTTTGATATTTGAATTAGGTTTAGTTAATGGATTTGTTTTATATCTAATTTTATTAATGATTTGAAGGAGGTTTTGGTTTGAAATGCTCTGATCATGGATAATCATTGATGATTGTTAGTTATTGGACAGATGATCAGGTGACCATCACTAATGACTATAAACTACAGGATTTAAACTTTAATTTTGTAATGGATTATGAAATTGATTGTTGAGGTCAATGATTAAGAGGGGTTTTGCTTTTAAAATGTTCATATTATTGACAATCATTTGGTGATTATCTGGTGAATGATTAAATGATCATATAACAATCAAAGGTGATTGTCAATTGAAAGATTTTATGTCAGTTATACTGATCACTATGCCAAAACACAGTGATGGGTTAGATTTAAAATTTGGAATGAGGTTCAATGAGATATGTGTGGAGATTTGATTTTTTTTATATTTGGAGAATTGACCTCATTAAAAAATGTGGTCAACACTAACCAACATGAATCCAAATTGATTTTGAGAAACATTAGTATCATGTCGTAACCTATGCTTAATAACTCTCTCCCAAAGATTTAAAGTATGACACATTAACTTAATTCCTCTATAATTCACACACTCTTATGTATCACCTTTATACTTAAAAATAGGAATCAACACATTCTTTCTCCACTCATCCAGCACCTTTTTAGTCTCCAAAATAACATTGAAAATTTTCATACGCCAAGAAATTTCTTCATCTCCTAATAATTTCCACACCTCTATTGGAATATCATCAGGTCCTCCATCTTTTTCACACTTCATTTTCCTTAAAGCCTCTCAAACTTTGCTTTACTAATATGCCAATAAAAATGAAAATATCTATTTTTATTTAGGGTGCTAAGGTCAAGAAATTCAATTGTATTCTTACAATCATCATTGAAAAGATTATCAAAATATCTTGTCCACCTTTGTTTAATATCCTCTTCGAATAAAAGTACTTTTGATTTTCATCCTTAATGCACTTCACTTGAACTAAATCCTTAATTCTCATATATCTTTGCTTGGCTAACTTGTACATTCATCTTTTTCCCTCATTAGTTTCTAATCTATTATATAAATCACTAAAAGCTAAACTCTGCATCACACATTACTTTCTTAGACTCCTTATGGGCATTTTTATAACTTTCTTAATTTTTTGAGTTTTTACATCTAAACTAGTTTTTCTAAAAAAGCTTCTTATTTTTTATCTTTTCTTATACATTCTAAATCAACCACCAACTATTTTTATTTTTAGGAGCTTTTCTTTTGATACTCCAAGAACATCCTTTGCAACATTGTTAATATCATTAGCTATTTTTCCCATATATCATTAGCTTCCTCATGTACAGTCATAATCTTAAGCTCTTGAAACCTACTCTCAGAAATATTATTATTTGTGTTATTCAAATGCCCCCATCTAATCCTCAGATAATATTTTACTTTTTTTATATTCTACCCTTTTCATCTTAAAGTGTAAAACTAAAAAATGATGTTGGGTACATAAACTTCCTCTTGAAATCACTTTATAATCTTTACATTCTGAGTGAGCTGATTTTCTTATATGAAAATAATTAATCTACATTTTATTATATCCATTCTTATAAGTGATGAGATGCTCCTCCCTATTTTAGATATGGTGTTAGCAATTTTAAATCATAAGCTAGAGAAAAATCTAATATAGTCCTACCATATTTATTAGCCACTCCAAACCCATAACCGCCATGAATGCTTTTAAATTCTTCTACATCCCGACCAATATGTCCATTTAAATCTCATCCAATAAAAATACTTTCTTCAAGAGGTATCATTTGTATTAATTCTTCTAAGTCATTCTAAAATTTTAATTTGAACACATATCGAAACCGACTTGAGAAGTATAAGCACTTATGATATTAATAATATTAACATCAACAGCAATCTTTAAAGCTATAATCCTATATCAAGTTCTACTAATTTTTGCCATATTATCTTTCAAAATCTTATCTATAATCACACCTACCCATTTTTAGTACGACTCCTACTTGAATACCATAGTTTAATCCCTAAACTATCAATCTCATTAGCTTTCTCTCCAACTCATTTAGTATCCTGAATATTTAGAATATTTATTTTCCTATGAATCCTAATATATATTAATTTCATTAATTTTCTTGTAAGAGAACCAATATTCCAAGTTCCTATCATAATTCTACTTTTATGGACTAGCTTCTTTGACGACATTCATCTGTGATATGGGAGCCTTTGCTTATTTAACACTATACAAGGGCACTAGTGTAATAACCCTTTCACACTTCTCATTGTATTTAGGGCATACAACGTGTCACTTTTAGGGAATGCCCTAGCATAACACAATGTATTATAGGATTCATGTCATGATTATTTGATATATTTTATGCTAGCTCTCAACTACCTAATATAAGCCTCCACTTTTCTCATCCAGGACTTGGGACCTGGCAACGATAGTGTTACAAGTATCATATAGTGCTATCATAATTAAGATTATTATTTTAAAATCATATGTCATGTGGGGGAATTATATCATATCAAAATTAACCCAAGAAATTCATATCAACATGTATATTATAATATATATTGAGCAAGTTAGATGTTCTGACTAATCATATCATAGTATATGGTGTTTTCTTGTATTTCATAACAAGTATGACATAGTAAATATTTGATATTATACTCAATATTTAACTCATTGTATTACTTTAAGTGGATATAATAATTACATGTAAATAAAAAAATTTAGAATTCATAGAAACTTTGGTGTGTTTAATTTCACATCTCTATAACTATAATAGTTAAACTTTAGTAAGTATGCATATTATACTCTTATATTCACATATTTTGACCATTATTGATCAAAGTTTTAAATTTATTTAAACTACACAAATTAAGAAATTTCTCTCAAAATATAAAAATATCTAATAAAATTTTAATATGATCATGTTAATATATGCATAATCATTAGAATAATAAAATACTAAAACTTACATAGTAAAAGTTGATTAAATATCAAGATTTCATAATTTTTTTAAGTTTTAATCAAATTAAAATTTTAGAGAATACAAAATAGAAAGAATCATTGAAATCAAAGGCAGTGCAACAGTAGCATACCATAAGCTGAATAATTTCCCCAATTGACATGTCTAATGAAAATGACTTCATGACCCCCTAAACCCTAACTTTATCTTGCCTCCCTGTCTCATTTTCTTCTCTTTTCCCTCTTTTCATTCTCTATTTAGTAAAATTAAGTGGGCTTTGGGATTTCCTAGAAAGTGGAAATTTATATTTAAAAGGATAAAGGTGAGGGTAATTATGTAATTATACAAATTATATATTTTAAAAATATCTTCAAATTGGAAGCTATAAAATTATGAAAAAAAAATCTATAGAATTGTGTATCATGCCTAGACACTTTGGTGAAAATGTTTTACAATATGGACACATGATGACTCCAAAAAACTCATTTGTATTAACATGTATAAATTTTATAAGGAATTTCAGTTGAATAAGTAGCCTCTTATTTTCATATCCATAATGTCCATAAAAATATGAAAAAAAATTATAGATAGAGCATAATATTATCTATGATGTGGTCAATACTCATTAAACATCAAACTTATGACTACTCTAGAAATATAATTTGAATGTTGTGGGTCAAAATATTTCTTATAAAATTTTAAGGAGTCGTACCTTTATTTCTTAATAAAATAGTCTTAACAATTTTCAAAGATCAAAGAAATTTAGAGCACCTTATCAATCAAACTTCTATTTAAATAAATATTTTTAAAAGAATGGATGTATGAGAGCCTTGTGGTTATTTCTTGATCAAAATTTAGCATATGGGTATTACAAATGAGTTCCATGAGCCTATATTTAGTTGATCATAAATTCCATGCATCAAACTCTCCCATCTTAGAACTCATGCACACAAGAATTCTAAAGGCATATAATGAGAAAAAAAATAATGTTTCATTAGGGACATTTTAATGTACAGGTACAAGGAAAAGAAATTTTCCCACATGGATAAAAATTTTCAATTCATCAGCACTCCATGTCCTTGATACTTTCATTTATGAGTATGTTTATAATTAATATGTTTGTGTGGTAACATGCTTTTCAATGTTGTTGGGGCCTTTCCACATTGACCCTGGCTTGTAGAGGATGGACTAGCGAGCAGCAGCATCTACCTTCTTGAGAACAGGGTCATCAAGTGGATGTTGACCTTATTTTTGTATGAGGTCATTAGGGACCTCATCTAAACTCTAGATCAATCCTGACCTCAGCTCAATCTAACCCCCAGACTAATCTAGACCATAGGATCATCTTAAAACCCAAACCCTAGGACCTACGCTAGACCCTAGGATCAATTTAGATCTTATATCAATCTAGATTCAAATTAATCCTAACCCTATATCTATTCATGTTCCAGATCAACCCAGACCTTAAGTCAACCTATTCAAAACTCATATCAATCCAGATCTCAAGATAATTTTAACCTCTGATTAATCTAGATCTTAGTTCAATCAAGATTCAATCTCCAAGACTTATCTAGGACTTTAGGATCTATTCTAGACACTAGGATCCTGCTAAAATCTAGATGTTATGATCTACTTAGGTCTTAGGATTCTTATAGACTCCAGACCTCAGGACCCCTATACTCTAGGATCCTTTTAGGATTCAAACTTTATGATCTACTCAAGTCCTAGATCTACCTAGACCTAGGATTAATCCAAACCTCAGATCTATTCAAATCTAGACCATTCTAGATTTTAAATCAATATATTCAAGACTCAAATCAATCTGGATCTCAAACCCATTCAAACCCTTAATCAATCCTGACCCTTGAATAGCCTATATTCAGTTAACTCAACCTTTAATCTGAATCTAATCCAACGCAGTCATCTATAATTATTCAAAAGGTTATAGATGATTTAGAGAATTCAAATTCAAGTAATCAAACCCAAAGTCTAGTTCAAATCCAAAAATCCAGACCCAAATCCAAGGCCAAAGGTCTGAGTCCTGAAAGCCTTTTCCAGTAAATTTTCAAACCTTTCAAAACCCAGTCAAGTAACCTCTGATTTAGAGTTTGTCAGTTACATACAGATGGGACATGTCTCTAGAGGTAACCCTTCAAATTTGAACTTATTCTGAGGTCTCTGACCCCAGAAATTGAATCATTTTTCAAAGGCTGTAAGACCTTTAAATATTTACGGCCTATGCCACTAGACCTATCACCCAGTGGATTTTTGACCTTGGAGTTTTCTCCAAAGCCTTGAATCACTTCCAGACCCTTGATTATCACTTATTAAATATTAAACTGCATTTTTTTGGACTCACTTTGACCCCCAGTTGACCAGGGATCAAAATGACTAAAACACCCCTTAGGGGTGTGAATAGTTAACTTTGATCAAATGAGCTCCAAATTGAATGCAACCACCTCTTGCAAGTTTCAAATATCAATCTCAATCTGTTGGACCCAAATCCAACTCCTGAGTCAACCTGGTTGACCAAGTCAACCTGGTTGACCAAGTCAACCTAGGTTGACCAAACAGGCCTTTAAGGGTTAAAAAAGGTCATTTTGACCAAATGACCTCCCTAGATTATGGGACCACCACCATTAGACTCAGAATATCATTTCAAACTGTTTAGACCCAGTGCCTGACCGTGGGTAAACTTGGTTGATCAAGTCAACCTAGTTGACCTATTAGGCCCATTAAGGGCCTAAATAGGTCATTTAACCAAGATGACCATTTTGATCCTCCAAATCACCTCTAGTAGACTCAAAATATATCAAATTAAACCCATTGAGTTCAAATTTAGGTCTTGGGTCAACCTGGTTGACCAAGTCAACCTTGGTTAACCTAAATCCCCTTTAAGGCTTTAATGGGTTATTTAAACCCATTTAGCCTATCAAATCCTTCTCAAGCTTCAAAATAACTCTTAATCCATGGTCCAATCATATCCTTATGATTGACCATTAAATCCAAATCAAAGTTGACCAAGTCAACTTAATGTATTTAGTCAAATCTCATTAAACTTTATATGTTCATTCAAGTTCCACCCTTTGATCTTTGAGCATTTTTAATCCCTTAAAACATCTCTTTAAGACCTCCTCATGCCACCTCATTAGCTAATGTGACATTTTGACCAATCAAATCAATCAACTCAAGTTTCCAAATGAGTCAAAAATGGTCAAACCTTAATTCCTTTGTGTTCATATATTTCAAATCCAATCCTATTGCTTGGGATTTTTCAAAACCATCTCATTCAACATCTTAAACACCTTTTAGCTCAACCTAAGTCAAATCATAATCAAGTTGACCAAGTCAACTATAGGACTTGGCCAAATCATTTCAAACCTCCCTCCAAACTTCAAATATATTATGCTAAAACTTTGGGACCCATTCAACCAACTCAAGCATCCTTTCATGCCACCTCATCAGTATTTGACTGTTTGACCAGTCAAATAGTCAACACAAGGTTTTAAATGGGTCAAATATGGTCTAATACCTCTCCAAACTCATTTCACTCTATCTCCAATCACCCCAACAGCTCAAAACAACTCAAATTCACTTCCCCCATGCCAACTCAACTTCCATGTGGCATGGGGACCAGTCAAAGTGTCAAACCTAGGCTTTAAGGTGGTCAAATCTAGTCAAAGCCCATCTTAAGCTTAATCCATTATAATCTAAATCCTCCCAACAGCTTTACTGGGCTCTAAAACCTTCTTAGTGCCTATCACATCCATTAGATCAAAATCTAATGGCCCTCAATCAGTCCCATGTGCAAATAAAGGATAAATGAGCTTTACACCTCATGTGTCCTTTTATCCTTGATTCCACTGCTTCCAACTACCCTCCAGGCTAGGTGTCATTCATCTGGAGTCCAGATAAATCAATCTTAACCCTCCAAATTTGTTGTGGATGTTTGAATAGGTTAGGTATTCCAAATGGAGATTCATTCGAACCCTTACCTTCTCTCACTAGCCTCTAGCTCCTAGACCGCAACTTCAGCTCCCTTGAGCTCCCCAGATCATTTCCTGCCTCCCATCAGTTCAAAACCACCGTTTAAAACCAGCCGACGGCAAACTTTTTGGTGAACCGAAGCTAGAGGACATCAAGAGACCATAGCCCTCGATCCACAGCTTTTTAGACCGCAGTTTCTGAAGGAGAATCATACGTGGACAATCTACAAATTTAGAGAGACTAAAATCGATCGAATCTAACGGTTAGTTTCCCTAAAATCCCTTACCCTAGGTCACTTAGCTTAGACTAAAATAACTTTTCATTAAGCTCATTTTAAGTCGAACCAAACCTCCCACATAAATTTTGTTCATATTCTTAGTCTAGGTTTAAATTTTCAAATGATTTGATCCATCCGTTTGAGTGAACGAAGCCAAAATCGCTTCTAGTGCGTCATTCATAGTCTCCTGTGAATTTATGCTTTCTGGACCGTTAATCATCTGATCAATGGTCTAGATCACATCCTTATGTGGTTCTGTTCGACCGTGGATCTGCTTCAGTGGTCAATTTTCCCATCTGGCAGCATCCAGGCCGTTCATCACAGACCACGGATGATCCAACGACGCTGGGGCTTTGCTGATGTGGATAAGTCAAAAATGCGTGGGACCCACGCATTTTTTCAATCAACTGGCAATGATTATATGGTGGCATAATCATTGCCAATGATTGAGTGCTGCCGCCGCAGTTTTACTTGCCCAATCAGAAGGTGCCACGTGTCTAGAACTGCCGCCGTCGCTGTAAAACTATTTAATTAGTTTTAATTATATTAAAAATTAATAGAACTTCAAAAAAATGTTTAAAAATCAAATATTAATTCAAAAATATGTATAATATATCGAATTGATCGTATTTTAACCCTCTTTAATTTAAAATTAAAATCATTCAAAAATATTTAATACATTTTGAATAATTTTAAAACATTAAAAATTTGATATTTTAATTATTAATTAATTAAAATAAATCAAATGAATTTCATAGTTTTAAAATTATTTCAAAAAACACAAAAAAAATACATTCAAAAATTAAATGTTTTAAAATTAACTAAGATTTAAATATTTCTATTTTAAATATTTTAAATACTTTCAATAACTATACATTTAATTAATATTTAAATACATATTAAATTAAGTAATTTTTTTAAAATCAAGAATTTTATTTTAAAATATTTTAATGAATAAAGGGTTTATCTTAAAGCATTTTATTTTAATTTGAAATAAAAAATTAATCTAAGATATATATATATATATATATATATATATATATATATATAAGATTATATTTACTTAATTAATCATTTAAACATTAATTAATATTAGATTCGAATAATTTCAAAAATTCAAAAAAAATTATTGTTAATAACTTAAAATTTCAGAGATGATTAAGATTTGATTAATTCTAATATAAGAAATAGTTTAAGTATTAATTAATTTTAAATTAATTAAAAATTTATCTAATTAACTTAAACTTTAAAAATTTAAATAAAATTCATTTTAAATAAAAAAAGAAAATACAAATTATACCTTAAAATTTCTAGAATTTTAAATATCTTAATTTAAAATTCATTTTGAGATTTAAAAATTAATTTCTTTTAAATAATTTAAGTTATTTGATTATTTTAATATTTAGTTAAATATTAAACTAATTTTTTTTAAAATGGAATATTTATTTTCAAATTATTTGAAATAATCAAAGGATCTCTCATTAATATGTTAAATTTATTTTGATAATATTTTTTATTATTTTAATTTAAAACTTATATTTATATATAGGCTTATATATATGTATATATTTTTAAACTATTTTAAAATTATATATATATATATATATATATATATATATATATAAATCTTTAGTATACTTGAGAGATCCCTTTGAAATCTTAAACATAGCTTAAGTGTGTGAACGGAATTCATGGGGGAATGATTAATGAATAATTTTATTTTAATTATTCACTAATCATCATTAGTCATTTTTGTTTAATATTAATCATTGCATGCTTAAGGTGCACACACCACCTAGCTTTAGGGCTCTCCTAGATTTAGGAATTGATGGTGAATGATGTGTAATGCATATATGTTATGTTCAAGGGTTAGCAAAACTTTGATTCAAATCCCACTTAACCTAGTGATATCATTAGGGACAATAATCAAGGACTTGTTTAGAGAATTTAGGAAAATTATAATAATTAGGATACATTTTCAATTGACTTGAAGCTTTGAACACATAAACTTGGTGACACATACAGCTTTAAGAAAAATTTTCATTGAATTTTGAAGTCATTAAGCCCTCTAATTTACTTAATCAAATTTAAATCTTAATTAAGCATTTAAACTTCTAGAAAATGTAATAAATCAAGTTTAAACCTAAAATTTATGAATAATACTTCTAAATAACCAAAATTAAGTCCTTAATCAATGAAAATTAAAACCACTTTAATTTGACATCAATTTTAACAATAATCTAATTTTAAGTGAAATTAAATATTTAATTAAATTAATTAATTAAAAAGAATTAAAAATTCCAAAAAACAAATTCTCAAACAATTGATAATCCCTCCTTAGATCATTTCTGATCTTTGGAGGTGATTTCAAGAAGTTTGGATTCAATTTGGATTCAAATCATCAAATGCCTCCTAATTAAGTTAATTAAATAATTCAATAAAATACATAAAACTTTGAAAAATCATAACTAATTGAAATAAAATCCAAATTGAGCAAACTCAAAGGTATTCAACTCATATAAAGGTCTAATAGTTATCAAAAATATCAAATTTCCAGAAATCATTCAAATTTGAAGAAGTCAACTTTTGGTCAAATCTAAGTCAAAATCAAGTCAAAATCTTAAACCTTCATAATAAAATGTTGAAAAATACAAATCCAACGTACTTATAGTCTAACTAATCGTATTAAGGTCTAGTATTTTAATAAAATATTAACTTTCCAAAATTTAAGTTTAATCAAAAAGTCATATTTTGACCCCTTAATTAAAGGATTAAAATAATCCAGAAAATTCCAAAATTTAATAATTAATTTCAAATTCCAAAAAATATTAAATTTATGTTTAAAACATTCAACTAACCTCTAGGACACAACAGCCACTGCTGAAATGAAATTTTTAGGCTGGACTAATCTGGGCTACGGGGCTAAGTGTCGTAAGGAGGCCGTATTCCTCGAGCCTGGTGGCACAACGCTATGAATGGATTCAAAGGAGTGTAAAACTTTAATTTTAATTGATTAAAAATTATTTAACTAAATTTAAAATCATTAATTCAAATACATTAACTTGGTTTATAGGCTGGACTACTCCGGGCTGCAGGGCTACGTGTCCTAAGGAGGCTTTGTTCCTCGAGCCTGGTGGCACTACATCACGAACTAGTTAATGGAAAACTTAAGTAAATTAAATCTTAAAAATTAGCAATCAATCAACATTAATTAAAAATTAATCAATCTTCAAACCTTAATCAAAATCAAATCATTTAATCATATCAGGTACCACTAGGTAACCCAGGCCTACGAGGCTATTAAATTACCCCAATGAAGGTAAAATAAATTTTACGACCTTGGTGAGCAACAAAGGTGGTATCCAACAAAAAATCAAAATTAATGTTAAAACAAGTTTCAAATCATTAAGATTTAAAGTCTAACTAAAATCTCCCTTAAGCCTTTCAACCAACCAAAATATCAAACAACTTTAACTAATTGCCCTATTTAGGATATATCCAAACCACGCATCCTACCTCACACACTTCAGATGGTTTGTTAGGACAACTAACTCTAGTATTAGGCTAGGCCGATGTTTACTTTTCTGTTACTTACGTGTGCCAGGTTTTTCGTGGTTTTCATTGCAAGTTGGTCATTAGATTTAAATAATTAATTTATTGTTTACTTATTTCGTGCATTCTATATTGATTGGATTATACGTTAGATCTACCCCTAGGTTAGGGATGATTTGTACTAATTCAATCTTATACAGGTGGTCATGCTCGTATAGAGCATTTAAAATTAAAGGGGGTAAAAATTATAAATATTAAATTACACAGGTGCCCCAGAAATTGCTTAAGTCCCCCTTTAAAGTTAAAAGAGCATGGCCAAGTATGGCTATGAAGTTGAGCATTTAAATTTTAATATATTAACTATATGGGATATTTATATAACTGTTGATTATGAGGATAACCCTGTAGGTGCTAAGTCTAGATTTTAATTTTCATATAAATATAATTTGATTCAAAATTGAGCTATAATGTTTAAAGTACTTTGAGATGGGATGTATATATCATACTTAGATTCCAAAGAGGAGAGGAAATCCCTTAGGGGAGAGTCCTCCTCCATTTGGAAGCCTAAGTTAGGATACTTTCGAAGTATCCAAAGAGAAAAGATAACATCGCTATCTAAAAAGAGTTTCTTTTCATTTGGATATCCGGACCTAATGATCCAAGGAGTTCTAGGAGGATGAAGAAGTGAAGAACGAAGAGAAGAATCCCAATTCTTAAAGTCACTTGAGTCTTAGTAGTAGAATTCGGGTTGTAGTCAGTGGTACCTGGCCACTTTACTTTTTCTGTAGACCCTGGGTTGTAATATTAAAAGGCACTTGCCTATGGACTTTCAGTTTGAATTTTAAATTTAATTGACTTAATTATTTAATTGATTTAATTATTATATTGATTGCAATTAAGGATTTGCATGCTTTTAGTAGTTTTTTGGTCCTCATTGCATGTCAATTTTGATTTAGCCTGGAACCCGATCGGAGGCTCGTGAGGGAACATTAAAATTTCTCTATTTAATTAAAATTAAAAGATTTAATCCAAAATAGAAACTCTAACATTTTAAGAAGAAAGCTTGGGACTGCTGGGAGTTTTCATATGCATATTTGTTTCATTTCTGCTCCTTTTGTTAGGCACCTCCCTGCTTACGGGTTCTGGAAGACCACCTGGCCTATGAGGGTCCAGTTCTATCAAGGGGATCTGTGTACTTTAGGATAAAAATCTATTTTTAAACCATTTTCAAAAACCGCTTCATTTTGATTTAAGCATTCGAGTTAACTAGCATGCATAACATTAGATACAAATATAAAAGTGTCAAAATCTTTAATTGCATTTTACTTAAGCATTTCACACAACATAAGTCAAGGGGTCAATTAAGAATCTACTCTAGATGTTGAACCCAACTCCTTAAACTTATCTTAAATAATGTCCCTAACCACTCTACATTAAAGACCGGACACATGGTTTTAAAGCATTTAAATTATTTAGCTGGCTCCCCAATCCAGGCCGGGGTAAGTCCAGGATGGCATTGCATTAGCTAGGATCCGGGTCACTGAGTTTTAGTACCCATTTTAGACTTACGATCTGCGACAGATTTTCAATCTTAAGACCTCAACCTCCGGGAATCTAATTCCCACTTTCTAATAAAATTGATCAATTAAACATTAAATCTATTTCCATCAAATTCAAGTCGAATACTTAGGATATGTTGGGGTATTTTTGAAGTGATTCAAAATCTCAAAACACCTCCTACCATTCTTCCTTTGACTCTAGAAATAAGTGTTCAACTTTGAACCAATCCCACTTGAAATTCCAACCCTCACCTCCTTTGATATAGAATCTTAAATTCTTAAATAAAATTCGTATTGCTATTTTAATCGAGAGTATTTATAGGAAAATTTTTGGTTTCCTACGATGTAATTAACTATGAGGGCTTGCGCTTGTAGGAGATTTAGAAACCCAGATCAAATTTTTAAAATCAAGTTTTCGAAACCCTCAATTAATTATCTTTGGGAAAATCAAACCTGACAATCATTATCGTCATTTTCAAACGATCAATAGTGATTGATAACTTCTTTTTTTTAAAGATATATCAATTACTATTGTAACTTTGATTATGAAATCAATGATTCTCTTATCCAAATTATTGTAGCTAAATACTTTATTGAACACTCATTTTAACCCATCGGGGTCATATGTAGTTCTTTCTCAAATTTGACTATGATAATCTGGATAAATTTAAAATTTTGAAATTTGAACCCATTAAGGAACGATATGTTCACCTCCTGAGGTGATTTATCATTCATAATGACGTGTTCAATTCTAAAACAAAAATTCCATAAATTCAAATCTCCCAAAGAAAATTAAACCTTTTCAAAACCAAATTTTTTTTCAATCAAATAGTGGAATGCTTTTTTCTTAATGTGAGAGTTATAGAACTTGGCCATGCTTCTCTTCTTATTTTTTAAGGGTGTCTTGTGCTCTAATATCCTTCAAAAGGTCAATAGCTATCTCCAAACCTTTATAATTCCCTGCCACCCATCTTTCCAATTCATTTTCTTTGTGGTTGGCAGTGGTGACCACTCACTAGCCATGCAACTCAAGCTCCATGATTAGTGATGCCTCAGCACCATGGGAAAGAAAGAATGGTGCCTTCCTAGTAGCTGAGCAGGGAATTATCCCCAATGCCCACAAACAGAAGGAAGTGCCCCCACCTACTTCCTTCTTTCTCCATCCACCTTCTTCCTAAGGAGGTTTAAAATTTTCTAGTTTGTTGCATCAATCTAACCATTGATCTATGGGTAATGAACTGAGGAAAAATTGAAGTTAATACCCAATGATTAGAAGAAGTCCATGAGGCTCTTATCAAATAAATTGAGACTCATTATCAATAATAATTATGAGAGGCAATCCATATCTATAAATTATATTAGTTAATAATTAGTTATAACAATAACAAAGGTCATACTGGTAAATTCTTTAGTTTTTATCAACTGGGTGAAGTTGTTAAACATGACCAGTATGAACTTTTTCTACCCAGTAGAAGGTGGGAATGGACCTTGCAGTCCATTCCTCACATAATGATTTGTTAGGGGTACTAATGCATTGGAGATTGTGAGAGGGCTTTAGCTACATAGTGGAAAGTTTTTTACACTGATGGAACCTCCTTAAGAACTCCTCTATATCCTTCCTTAAAGTCAACCAAAACACCTCTACCTCAAAATTCTATGGGTGACTACCAAACTCGCCCAAGTGGACTTTCATCAAGCACTACTTCTTTAGCATACTCTCTTAGACATCTCAGGTTGAGTGAGGTCACCGATCTCCTGAATAACTTGCCTTTAATTTTAAATTACCATTGGTCATCAACCTCAGGGATTATTATTCTTATCATCAAATAATCTAAAAATGGGTCTATCGAACTGGCTAGGCAGCTTCCCTCCATCTATGTGACTTCTTCTTCATCAATTATAGACATGATTATCTTTATAGCAATTAATCATCTAAGTTTTTCTATTTTGAGGGGAGGCCTGTGAGTTAATTTTACTCCTTGGATATCAAATTATTTTGAAATACACCAATAAGCTAATCTTTTCCTTCACCTTGAAAATATTTTTTAGCAACATCTCATGTGTACTTCATACTTAACATTTATTTGGTTCACCATTAGTTATGAGTTGGAGTGCACCACCATGTGCTTCACCTAAGACTTACAATAATTCACAAGCTGGTGAGTGTTGCAAATCTGGGTCTAAGGACTATAATTTTGATAATAACAAATAATATTATTTTCTTATAACTGTTATGATTGCATATATGTTTTGTTGCCCTACTTACTAACATTTCAGCTCCACAAGTCCACTGGCAACATCAAATAGCTCAAGATTGAAAAAGCTAGGGTTGTGTTAGTCTTTAATTTTATTTTCTATATATTTTTATTTTTCCTAAGTCATGTATTTGGTAAACACTAAGCTGAGTAACCTTGCACACACCCACTCAAGGGAGTGAGTTGATGAGTTAGAAAATTTCTATTTTTTGAACTGATCGTACAGTATAATTTATATCATACTGGACAATCTTTTTTTTTAAGGGGAAACCCACGGAGGGGCCTGCATGTTAATATAAAAATAAGGTTACAAGGTCCTTAAAGGAGACCTTCAACTCGCTAATGCTAGACAGAGCTACAAGAAAATTCAAAATAAAACCTAAGAGCTTATGGTCCCCAATTCTAAAAATTACAAAATTGGCTAAGAACATTCTAGGGCTGCAAGAAAATAGAACCCAAAAAAGGAAGGTCAGAAAAGAGGCATTCAACACGATCTTCCTGCAAAAAATAGTCCACTTGCCCCCAAAAAATTTAGTCTAGATAACCTGCAAAACATATGGACTACAAAAAAAAAGAAAATAGCAATACAAAACATAAAAAGAACAAAATAGTTTGTCAAAATGTAGAAGTTGATCGTAGTTAAAATTAAATAAAATATAGATAAAGTACTCCCAGATAGCCACAATGAGAGATAATCTGTTTCTAGTGAAATGTAGTCTGACATTACAAAACTTGCAATCAATACTCATAATAATACTGTACTCAAGTGCCATAATGAGAGAAACATCATCAAAATAAGTTAAGTGTAACAACTCAAAATAGATCGAAGAAATAACCAAAACATCACCCAATATGGGTGAAATAAGGCTCTCAAACCAACCAATCCAGTTCTGATGAATGTTACATCAACACTTGTATGCTAAAAGTAAATAGCAGCCAACAAACAAAATAGCCAAAACTGAGTAACAGGTAATAACACCCCCTCAAATAGCCAAAACCATGATCAAAAAATTCCCCAACATAATGTTAATGATGAGACCTTGCCACAATAAAAAGTGTGACACACTAGCAAAGATATGAATATGAATAGAACATAAGGAGTAACAGCAAATCCAAATACTAGAACGAAAAATACCATCAAAATTTTGGATAAAGAATCACCAGAAGTAATAATAGAATTATAGGCAAAGTGACACCCATCCGGCCAGCACATCCATAGGTGATAAAAGAGGGAATAAACTAGAAAAGAACCACTCAAACTGTGCATCAGCAGAGTACAACAAACCCACAATGCACCCGTAGCAAACCAAACATTACAAATGATAACCATCAGATGATTCCAAAAGCAAAAATAAAAAGACCCAGAGAGGCAAGACTAACTGTAGTGCCCTCGAATAGCATGGCCAACATCACCACACGAAATAGCACTCCCCACACTAGAGCACAAGGCCACATGAAAAATATAATAGTAAATACTACAACTGTAGTAACGAGCACTAGGTAAATCAGCACAAGTGATAACCACCATCACATTCCAATAACATAAGTAACCAGCATTAGAAAACCAAGACCAAATATAAAAACTCAGACAGAAGAAACTGCAATAATCAGAAGAGGAAATAAACAGCCAATTAAAACCATCAGAATCAAAATTTCCAAACAAAAAAGGATTGCCATACAAGCTCAGATGTGTAGTATCCATGATGCTACCAAACACAACACTCAAATGCCACTCCAATCTACTCCTAAACCCACCCAAACTTGCAAGGATCCTGCACAGGAAAGTGTCACTGGAATAGAAGGAAACACATTTGAGTGAAGAAAGAAATAGCACACAACCACACATTTTTACCCGAATAGCCCAACAAAATTTCATGATAAACTGAAAGAAAGCCTTAAAATCCATCAGAATAAAATTGACCTGAACAGAGCTAAAGCAGACAATGCAGGAATAGATCACAGACAGACTCACCCAGTAGATACGGCTAAGACCAAAAAAGACAGAAAACCAATTTGGAATAACCCAGGGAGTAGACGAGCAGCACAAAGAGTACTGAATAACATAACTAAATTTCCAATCATAGTTCAAAATAGGCCAATCCCAACAGTTAGCATCGAAATAGAAATCAAGAGTGCTTATATGCAGATTGCCAAAAATAATGAACGTAAAAAATCAACTTTCTACAATAATTATAAGCCCTATGAAGATAAATAGTAGGGAAATGGCAAATCCTAAAATCCATAATCTAGGAAAATAACAGGTTACAGAACTCATTCCCATCCATACTTAGGAATTAAAGAAAACGAAGCACTTATAATTAAGGCTAAGATTCAAATCTAAAACCATATTTTCCTCATAATTCAGCCCACTATCAGAATGCAAGGGAAAGATGAGATAGACACCATTATAAGTATAAACCACCTGGATACAACCAACCATATTAAGCATAGTATCAGAAAAATAAGAAGGCCAAAAAAAGACCCAATAAAATAAAACACTTATTTCTAACATAAGGAAAACCAAGTTTATCAAATCTAATGATGCCTTTAACAGAAGAAGGGAGATGATTAAAAGAAAATTCAGTAAGGAATTGGATATCAGAACCATGATTAGATAACCAGTCGGCACAAGCATTGCCCTCTCTATGAATGAGTCAACTTTATATTAAAGAAAATGAAAAGTTGTTTAATTTCCCTAATAAGATAAAAAAATTCAGGATACAAATTTTCTCATCATTATCTTTAAGGTAAAATAGCATGTGTAAAGCATCAACTTTAATCCAAATATTGATCAGACCAAGGGAAAGACATAATTTCAATCCAAACAAGATAGCAAAAAGTATAGAATAAATAACAGAGCAAGCGGGAAGAGGACTAGCTAAAGCAACAACAAAATTACCATTAGAATCTCTAATGATTCCACCACAACCACAAGTCTCCCCTTTAACTGACCCATCACTATTAAGCTTGAACATGTTTTCAGGAGGTTTAATCCAATAAATCAATTTAGACCCCTCATTCATAACCTTATCATGAAGAACAATACCAAACTCCTTAGCCACATGAGAATAGCCTTTAAAATTCTTAGAACTCAGAAGATTCACATTAAATAACCTACAAACTTTATCTTTAAAATTTCTAATAATATGGTCATGATTCATAGAGATATTATTAAAAAAAGAGTTATTCCTGCCGATCTAGAGGTACCAAAGAATGAGGGTAGGAATAAGATTGACAATATGACCTTTCACATTAGTGAACCACAAATTAAGGATATCCTTAATAGAAATATTACCCTTAAAATAATTCACTTTAAAAATATCAATATATTAAAATAGGAAACCCTAATTAGGGCACCTCAGCTAATTAAGTTTCATTAAGCTAATCATTTTGGATGATTCAGATCGTACAGGATGATCAGATATAATCAGCATAGTAGCCGCCAATCATAATTTAGGCAATATTTTAATTGATAAAATTTGACCTGATCGTACAGGATGATATACATCATACGGGATGATCTTAGGCAATCATACCTATATTGATCTTGTGATTAGGGGACCAATTATAGTTAAATTAATCAATCACATCATATAGGAAGATCAGAGATGATCATACTGTACGATCTGATCCCTGTATTGTACGATATTTAATCATCACCCATCATATAAGATAAAAACCATAATCCTTCAACTAATCATCTTAGATGATACCCCTCCTTCATACTAGATGAATTGATTGTTGTATAGGATGATATTTAATCATCGATTATCATACTGGATAATCAATACAGACTCGTGAACTAATCATCCTAGATAATCAAAAGATCATACAGAATGATCCATACAAATACTTGAACTGATCATACACTGAAAGGGATGTTTAGAACTAATCATCCAGGATGATATCACGATCATACTGGACAATCTTTATCAGCAAATTGAAAATTAGGGCTTCTTTTGGAGGCTCTCTATTTAAGCTCTCATATGGTCCTGAGAAAAATCTTTTAATACTGAGTTAATCTGAGAGAGAGCTTAGAGGAGGAAGAGAGAGAGCTTGGGAGAGAGAGATCCTTATGAGGGATTTACAAAGGTTGCTCCAAGCAAGGTTTCCACCATCTTCTTCAAGCTGCTTGTCTGGTTCCTTAGTGGCTCTAGGGGAGACTTTCATCAGCATCAAATCAAGGTTGTCTGCCTACTCTAGGAGGGAGTAAAAGGATTCCAAGGTTCTCTTCCTACTCCAAGAGGGAGTAAAAAGATTTCCAGGTTCTCTGCCTACTCCAGGAGGGAGTAAAAGAATTCGAGGTAATCTGCCTCACCGGGTCAATGGAAAGATTTTGTATGGGCTTCTCCACTTTATTGTGGGGATAAAAGGAGAGACACTACTTTTAGTGCAATACTTGGAAAGGAGGTTTTCAGGGTGTGCACGTAGATCATGTAGATTGAACTACTATAAATCTGGTATGTTCTTTCTATTTACTATTCTATATTTAATTTTTGCATTTTTTTATGATTTATTATGTGTTTGAATTCTCTAATTTTTATTATTATGAAAGTGATCTACTTTTGCATCAAGGGGTTTTAATTTTTTGTTTTGTTAAAGAATTTTTAAAATAACTAATTCATCGCTCCCCCCACCCCCACCCCCCTCTTGGTTTGCCTCCGACTAGTTCTTAGAGGTTTAACAACCTTCACAAACGTTCAAGTGGTATCAGAGTGGGATTCATAAATAAAATTTTAGAAAAATTTTGAAAAAAGATCCATGGATAATTCGATAATCGTAATACTGCGCAAGGATATTCAATCACTCGACAACTTTTATTTGATAATATACCTTTTGATTTTTTGAAAATTCGCATGTCCACTTTCTTACAATCAATTGATTATCACATGTGGATGTTCATTCAGGAAGGAATCTTCTACACCCTTTAGATTAGTGGATGGCATAAAAATTGGACTTTCCTTTTCTGAATGGAGCATAGAAGATAGAGATTAAGCCCAACTAAACACTAAATCTTTGTACTATTTTTTCTATGCTTTAAAATCTAAAGATTACATGTGTGTTTCTACTTGTTTAACTGGAAAAGAAATTTAGGATAAAATCTGCATAACATATGAAGGAATAAAGGAAGTGAAACAATCTCGGCTAAACATTCTTCTTAATGATTATAAACTTTTTTACATGAAACCTAATGAATCTATTTCTGAAATGTATACTAGGTTTACTCAGATTGTTTCTTCCCTACATGCCTTAGGAAAAGAGCTTATAAATTATGAAAAAGTTAACAAAATTCTTTGTTATTTACCTTCTTCCTATGATGTAAAAATTACTGCCATTATTGAATCTAAAGATCTGAATGTTCGTTCCATTAATAACTTACTTGGGTCACTCATTACCTACGAGCAAGGAGTGAGTCAATGGTAGCTTGATGCAGGTGAAAAGAAGAAAGAGAAGTCTGTAGCCTTAAAGGCTAATGATTCTGACAGTGACTCTTTTGAACAAGATAATGATAACATTGCATTAATGAATAAGCAATTCAAAAGCTTTTTAAAGAAAAAGTAAAAATGTCATCAGTAATGAAATAAAAGTAAGAATGGTAAAAATTCTAAAAATACTTTTGATATTATATGCTTCGAATGTAGGAATCCAGGGCACCTAAAGTCTGATTGGCCAACTCTTAAAGCCACCCAAGCAAGAAAAAGGGTGAAGAAAAACCTGAATTCAAGAAGGGAAAGCAAAGAACTCAAAAAAGCTTTCTAGGTAGACTCAACATTAAACTCTTCTAAAATTGAAGCAGAAGAGGAGATAACCAACCTATGCTTAATGAAAAATGATCATCTTGATCATTCTAATCAAGAGAAGGTATGTGAGCTTTCCTATAATAAATTATTTAAAGTTTTTAAAAGAATTTAAACTACATATAGGAAGCTCAAGAAATTACATGCAAGCCTTAAATCTGACTTTTCAAATCTACAGAAAGAGCACGAATGCCTCAAGAAAGATCATTCCACTTTGGATAGCAATCATATGGCTCTATTAGATGAATTTGACTCTTTAAATAAAAAGCATCTTGATTTAACTACTAAACATGATTCCTTGAAAATATCGTATATTTAATTAGAAAATGTATTCAAGGAATTAAAAACTCTTGCATCTCAATTAGAAAGTAGGGATCATGTTTTGAAAATTAAAAATTTAATTCTTGAGAGTGCAAACAAATTTTTGGAAATTGAACTGACTGCTTTTAAAGAGAATAAAACACTTCCTACACCTGCAAAGTTTCATAACACACCATCACAGCATGCATTCAACCCTAGGAAGAGGCACCATAACCCACATAGATTAGTAAACCCTTTTCCTGGAGTTAGATGTTTTTATTATGGAATGCTAAGACACATCTCCTACACTTGCATTATCCACCATAGAACACATTTGGTGTAGAGACCAAAAATTGCATAATTCACAGTATAGCATGCAAGCATTTCATCCCACATTCCATAATGTAGAACCCAAACTTATTTGGGTTCCTAAATCTGACCACTATCAATTTTGTAGGGGTGCTCTCACAAAAGGTCTCATGAGAGCATATGGTACCTAGATATCGAATGCTCAAGGCACATGACTCGAGATGCAAATCAATTCATTTCACTAGAGGCCTGGGTAGGAGGTAAGGTGATAGTTAGATATAACACCACCAGGAGAGTGGTAGGCTCAGGTATAATTGAGAACTCAAACAATTTCATCATTAAAAATGTTTTACTAGTAGATGGCTTGAAATATAATCTGCTCAGCATCAGCCATCTCTATTATAAAGGATTCAGTATTAAATTTATGTCTACCAGCTGCATAATAACCTTAAATGTCAAAACTATTTTGCAGGGAAGGAAAATCAATAATGTCTACATGCTTAATCTTAATTGCATTAAATCTGATACTGCTCTTTGCTTAAAATTAATTACTGATGAATCCTGGTTATGGTATAAAGAGTGTGTCATACAAGTATGAAAAGCCTTAGAAAAATCACCCAAAAGACTTAGTCAGAGGAATTCCCAAACTAGAGTTCACTAAGGACCACCTATATGATGCCTATTAATTAGGGAAATAAATAAAATCCTCCTTCCACTCAATCAAAGATATTAATACTAGTAAACCCATAGAAGTCATTAATATGGATCTCCTTAGACCTGTCAGCACTACAAACCTAGGAGGGAAAGTCTTTGGGTATGTAATTGTTGATTATTATTCAAGGTTTACTTTGGTTAGATTCCTATCTCATAAAAGTGAATCGTTCGAGGAGTTTAGGTCTTTTTCCACTTGGACAAAGAGGAAACTAGGTTGTGAAATTCTAACCATTCATAGTGACTATGATGGAGAATTTAAGAATGAAAATTTTGAATCATACTGTAAGGAGTAAGTGATAAATCACAATTTTTTAGTTCCTAGGACCCCTCAGCAGAATGAGGTAGCTGAAAGGAAGAACAGAACCCTGGTAAAAGCTGCTAGAGCCATGTTAGTTGAATACTCGCTTCCTAAATACTTCTGGACAGAAGTGGTGAATGCAGCCTGTTATGTTCTGAATAGGGTTAATGTTAGATCCAAGCTGAATAAGACACCCTATAAAATCCTTAAGGGTAGGCACCCAAGCTCTCTCACCTTCATATCTTTAGATGTAAAGTATTTATTCTGAATAATGGAAAGTCTCAACTAGGAAAGTTTGACCCAAAATCTGAGAAAGAGTGCTCCTAGTTTACTCAAATGTTGGAAAATCTTATAGAGTCTTCAATAAAAGGACACTGGTAGTAGAGGAGACCAATCATATTATATTTGATTAATCTGATAATTCTAGAGGGTCAAGGGTGGAAGATGAAGAAGTAGTAGAAATTACCCAAGGAGTAGAATCTATAAATTTGGAGAAAAGGGTATAGCCTAAAAATAATCTACCTAAAGAATGGAGATGTTCTTCGAGTCATCCTAAAGAACTGATCCTAGGAGACCCATCTAAAGGTGTTAGAACTAGGCATGAACTTAGAAAAGAAGTAAACCACTTTGCCTTCATCTCAGTAACTAAACCCACCAACATAAATCAAGCTCTATCTGATGAATTCTGGATCCTAGCCATACAAGAAGAGTTAAATTAATTTGTATGGAATGATATTTCGGAGCTAGTTGAAAGAACTAAGGACCAGAGTGTGGTTGGAACTAAATGAGTTTTCAAAAACAAAATGAATGATTCTAGTGTAGAGGTGAGAAATAAAGTAAGATTAGTGGCTAAGGGGTATAATTAGATAGAAAGAATTAATTTTGAAGAGGCCTTTTTCCCCTGTAACTAGATTAGAAGCCATTAGGGTACTACTAGCCTTTGCTTATTTTAAGGGATTCAAATTGTACCAAATGGATGTCAAGAGTTCTTTTCTAAATAGAGTAATAAAATAAGATGTGTATGTTGAACAACCCCTAGGATTTGAAAATTCACAATTTCCTAATCATGTGTTCAAATTAAAAAAAGGTATTATATGGACTAAAACAAGCACCCAGGGCATGGTATGAAAGACTAAGCACATTCTTGCTAAAAGGAACCTTTGTTAAGGGGAGCGTAGATACCACCCTATTTCTAAAAAAGGTAGGAGATGAACTACAAATTGTCCAAATTTATATTGATGATATTCTATTTGGATTTTCTAATAAAAAACTGTGGTGATTTTACAAAAATGATGAGTAATGAGTTTGAAATGAGTATGATGGGAGAACTGACCTAATTTTTTGGATTTAGAATAAGGCAGAAAGATGATGGAACTTTTCTTAGTCAATCAAAATATATTAAGGACATCCTTAAGAAATATAAAATGGATAAAGTCAAGCCAATCAACACTCCCATGAGTTCCACTATTCAGTTAGAAAAGGATTCAAATGAAAAATCTATTGATTAAAAGAAATATGGAGGAATAGTTAGATCACTTCTTTACTTGACTGTTAGTAGACCTAATATTATGCTCAGTGTTTATCTTTGTACTAGATTTTAGGCTGATCCAAAAGTGTCCCACTTGACTGTTGTTAAGAAAATTCTTAGATATCTCTTAGGAACCCAAGACTTAGGAATCTGGTATCCTAGGCATAGCATCTCTTTTGAAATCATTGGATATTCTGATTCAAATTTTGCAGAATGCCGAGTTGATAGGAAAAGCACTTCTGGAACATGTTAATTCATAGGATAGTCCTTAGTCTCCTAGTCCAGAAGAAAATAGAACTCAGTTACCCTACCCACTACTGAAGTTAAGTACATAGCCTTAGAGAATTATGTGGCCCAAGTCCTCTAGTTAAAGTAATAAATTCTGGATTTAGGATTACCTATAGACACCATTTCAATCCTATGTGATAACCCTAGTGTCATCTACATTTCAAAGAATCCAATCCAACACTTCAGGACTAAACATATAAACACAAGGCACCATTTTATTATGGACCATATTACCAAAGGAGATATAGAGCTACACCATATAGCCATTGAAAATCAACTTACTGCTATCTTTACTAAACCACTAGCTTTTGAAACCTTCAGCACCTTAAGAACCAGATTAGGTGTGATTGATATTCATGCTTGAAATTGATGTTTTCTATTTCAGTTCTCTTTATTTATTTTATTCTATTTGTATGGCTGTTTCTTTTTATGTGTTTTAATTTTATGGTTTTGATTTTCTGTTATTTTCCTTCAGTATTTTTAAAGAATTAGATCAATGCTCACTTTAAATATTAAATTCTCAAATTGACATTTTTCCTTACTTTTGGTTTTAGAAATTAGTAAGTAGTGTTTGACTCCTCTAAAATAGTTAAAGGAAGAAAATTTGATGATTGTCACTCTTCCCCTAACTCCTTTAGTGGTGTATTTTTTTTTGAAGCAAAATCTATTTCAAATTAAAAGTTAAACTTTAAAATAGAGATCTATTTTATCTTCCTACAATAATCTATCTCATATTAATAATGCTCCAAGTCAATGAATCACTTTCAAGTTTTCTTAATTAGGTTTTCGCATTTATCATATGGATATGATTCTATTTTATGGTTTAATCTTCCAGTATTAGAGAGTGATCTTTTCTTCTCTTATATCTAGAAGATAATCTCACAACTGAAAGTCTTTAAAGGTTTTGAAGGAAAGCAAACTCGTAAAAATGATAAGAGGCACAAAATGAGCTAAAAACTGAAAAGATGCACAACGATCGCCAAGTAATTGCAAAATACATAAAGGTGTATCAAAAATCAAAGGATACACAAAGTGGCCAAATAACTAAAAAAAGAGGCACAAATGAGCCTACAAAGAAATAAGCTTCTCTCTCTTTCAAATCTTTAAATCTTAGAAGAATCTATGTGTCACTTGATATCTTCAAACACTTAAATTTGAAAATTATAATTTTTGGTTGATTACATTGCAATGTTATTCTATCAGATATTTTTCTGAAACGAAGTTTGAAAAGATCACTTTTCCTATCTAATTTTATTTTTTATTTATATTTTTGTTTCAAAAAGAATTTTGACCTATAAGGAGTCCGAGTTAGGGTTAACAAGATCAATTTTCTATATTTTCTGTATTTCAGCATTGTCAATTTATTTCTTACTAATTTTTTAATCTACTCACAAGGGAAATTTATCATTTCTTGGAGTTGATCGATTAAAAAATGTGTTTTTAATTTTGATTTATGATTATTTTTGGCTTATTTTTGTTTTGTTTTATTCTTTTTGTATTTTTTTGTGTTGAAACCCACCTGATCATCACATTCCATCTCCTGAATTTTTGAAGTTTTGCTCTCATCATCCAGGATGATCTATATCATCCTGTATGATCTGAACAAAAATTCTAATATGTGATCACAGCACATCCAACGGCTAATATAAACCAATTATTGGTGATCATCCCGTACGATTCATATATCATACTGGATGATCCACGTGGCAAAAGTCATTGGGTGACTTGAATGCAGTTGGGTCAATCCATTAAGACAAATCATCCAGGATGATCCACGTGTTCATCCTGTACGATCCACTTAGTCAAAGATCGTACATGCTGACTCCTCGGGATGACCGTCCTGTGTCTAATGATCCCGTATGATATATGATCGTACTGGATGATCAGAGAAACTTTTTTGATCGATCATCTGGCAGAATCAATTGCACCATATTATCCTGTATAATCTCAAGATCATCCAGTATGATATGAGAAATTCTATATAGACAGCCAAAATCTTTGAATTCTCCACACCATTCCAATTCTCTAAATCTTCTACTTTCCCTTGAGCTTTTCCCTCTTAAAATAGCTAGTGGTAAACAATCTCAGGCACTGGTGGGTAGTTCCTCTTGATGAACTATCAACCCTCGCTTCATTGAGGCTGCTGATGAAGAAGCCTATAAATGATACAAAAATGCTTGGATTACACCATCCAAAATTGTCAACCAGGAAGTTTTGAACTTTTAGGTACTCAATTTGTTTGCCCACACCACTCTTGGCTTCATTCTCACACTTGCCTATCCCTATAATTCATAACTTATTTTTGAATTTTTTGCCAACCTTCTCATTAACAGTGAGGGTACTACCCTCCAATCTTACGTTAATAGAATTCCTGTCGAAATAACTTATCAGGACTTCCACGAGTTCCTCCACCTCCCCACAATTGGTGAGAAAGTTCACCATATATCTTCTTATACTTAATATAATTGGACACAAGTAAATACTATCCTTAGGGAATCCAACGTTAACTACCACATACCCCATATCAACACCTTAGTTCCTGATGCCTGAATCATCCAACATATACTTAGAAACTCCATCATTCCTAAAGCTAGTGATAGGATAAACATTACTCCTACTCTTTCTCTTGCAACCTACTTCATTATGGCACAAATTGATTTTAATTTTGTTGACCTGATTATTTGCTATCTTTAAATTCTGACCATCATTAGAGATCCCTGCCATAAGAGACAACCTAATCTAGCCCTAGGACATCTCATTGCCTTTATCCTAGAATCCAAGTATAATTTTCAATACCTTGCACCACCAGATCATCTTCCAATTTTCTATTCTAATAGCTCTTTTCATGTTCTTCAAAGTGTCACACATCACCATGCTTGCAATCATGACCGTGAGCTAGAAGAATAAGAGGGAGGTTTAAATCCTATACCAGCACCCGTACTAGTAAACCAACAAACTCAGTATGATGCACTGGTTCAAAAATTTGATCAATGGGAGGCTTGATTTGATAGCTACATAAAACAGTAGCAGCAACATCATGACCAGGATATGACCTAGTTTAGGGAGCAGTTTGCTTCCATTCAATGCTTCTTTCAGCCACCACCACCACTTGATCAGGATCCTACATTTTTCTAGTTTATTTTTTTTATTTTGATTTATTTTGTTCATTCTTGTATTTGTGTTATTCTTTAGTTCTGCACTTTGTGATGTCCTTCTGTATGTCATTTTCTTTTCTATAGTTACCTCCTTTTTGTGATGACAAAAGGGGGAGTAGTAGTTTATTATTAATTACTCTCATATTCTATTTTAATGAAGTTTACTTCTTATTTACTATTCTGCATTTTATAAAGAAAAATAAAAAAATTTAAAAATAATAATAATAATAATAAATATAAACTCTCCTTACTTTTAGAATTTCATCTTCTAAGGGGGAGTTTTTGAGAATTTCGAAGGGCTTTGAAATTTTTTAATAATAATATTTACCATCATCAAAAAGGGGGAGATTATTGTAGATTTGGGTCCAAGGACTATAATTTTAATAATAACAAACATTATTATTTTCTTATTAATGTTATGATTGCATTTCTATTTTATTGCCCTGCTCATTAACATTTCAGCTCCACAAGTCCACTGGCAACATAGATAAGCTCAAGATCAGGTAAAATAGGGTTGAGTCAGTCTGTAATTCTAATTTATATATATTTTTATCTTTCTTGAGTCAAGTCATATATTTGGTAGACACTAAGCTGAGTAACCTTGCACACACACTCAAGGGAGTGAGTTGGTGAGTTAGAAATTTTTTTTATTTTTTGAACTAATTATACAGTACAATTTATATCATACTAGATGATCTGTTAAAATAGGAAACCCTAATTAGGGTACATTAGCAAATTAAGTTTAATTAAGCTAATCTTACTGTATGATGGAGATCATACAAGATGATCAGATATAATCAACACAGTAGCCACCAATCATAATTTAGGCAATATTTTAATTGATCAAATTTGACATGATCATATAGGATGATATACATTGTACGGGATGATCTTAGATAATCATACATAAATTGATCGTGTGATTAGGGGAATAATTATGGTTAAATTGATCAATCACATCATATAGGATCATCAGAGATGATTGTACTATATGATCTGATCCCTGAATGGTATGATATTTAATCGTCACCCATCATACAGGATGAAAACCATAATTCTTTAACTAATCATCTTGGATAAAACCCCTCCTTCATACTAGATGAATCAATTGCTGCATGGGATGATATTTAATCATCAGCTATCATATTGGACGATCAATATAGAATCATGAGCTAATCATCCTGGATGATTGAATGATCATACGGGATGATCCATACAAATACTCGAACTGATCACACAGGATAATGCAATTCATATTGTTTGAAAGGGAAGTATAGTACTAATTATCCTTGACTTTATCACGATCGTACTGGATGATCATTGTTGGCAAATTAGAAATTAAGTCTTCTTTTGGAGGCTCTCTATTTAAGCTCTCATATGGTCTTGAAAAAAATCTTTTCCTGTTGAGTTGATCTGAGAGAGAGCTTAGAGAAGGAAGAGAGAGAGCTTGGGAGAGAGAAAGAGAGAGATCTTTATGAGGGGGAGTTGTTAGGGATTCACAAAGGTTGCTCCAAGAAAGATTTCCACCATCTTCTTCAAGCTACTTGTTTAGTTCCATGGTGTTCTCTGCCTACTCCAGAAGAGAATAAAAGGATTCCAAGGTTCTCTGCCTACTCGAGGAGAGGGAAAAAGGATTTCTAGGTTCTCTGCCTACTCTAGGAGGGAGTAAAAGGATTCAAGGTACTCTGCCTCACTAGGTCTGAGGAAAGATTTTGTAAGAGATTCTCCACCTTGCTATGGGGGTAAAAGGAGAGACACTACTTTTAGTGTAATACCTGAAAAGAAGGTTTTCAGGGAGTGGATGTAGGTCAAGTTGACCAAAAAACTATAATTCTGGTGTGTTCTTTCTATTTGCTATTTCGCATTTAATTTTTGCATTTTTTTGTGATTTGTTCTATGTTTGAAATCTCTGATTTTTATTATCGTGAAAGTGTTCTGCTTCTGTATTAAGGGGTTTAATTTTTGCTTATGTTAAAGAATTTTTAAAATAACCAATTCACCCTCCCCCCCCCCCCCCCCCCCTCTTGGTTAACCTCAGGCTAGTTCTTAGAGGTTTAATAACCTTCACAAACTTTCAATGAGTAAAGCTTCACACTTGATAATTTATCACCATAAACTCAATGTTGGTGGCTTGATTGATAATTCATATTGGGATTTTCAAAATAATGTATGCACCCCCTCCTTACTCACTTTACCCATTAGTATAAAGGGTCTAATATACTTATCAAGTCTTCACTTCTTACTCATCACCCTGAGTGTTGAAGTCAGTAACTTGATGGTAGTCATTTAGGTGTAGGAGATCTATAGTTAACTTAGCTCCACTAACCACATCAATAGTCTTTCTGAATGATCAGGCTTGATGAGAAAGACTTTCAGGGGATGGTTTGTAACAACATCTATTGGATATTCTTTAAAGTATGGTTGCAATCAACTACCTAAGATTGCCAATACACATGGGAGTTTTTGCATAATTGAATACCTCTATTATCCTCCTGGCCTTATTATTTTACTTACATAATATATTAGCTACTACTTTTTTTTCATCTTACTTGATGAGAGTTGAATTGATAGCATCCTCACCCACTTCTAGGTATAGTATCAAGTCCCACATAGTCAAGGACTTTAGAGTAAAGGTGATAAGGATAGAAAAAGCTTTAATTGATAGAAGATGACCTCAAATTCTTCACTGCAGGCAACTTTCTTGGGGTTTTGGACCACCTTGAAGAATGAAGAGCATGTCTAGAAAAAAAGTGGCTGAGTCTGGTGACTCACCTAGTGAGTTGTTAAACCTCTTTAGCCATCCTTGGTGATGGCATCTCCAAAATTGCCTTCATCTTTTTATGATTCAGCTCGACGCCTTTAAGGGTGGGTGAGGAGGAATTCCAAGAACTTCCCTAAACCTACACCAAAATTACACTTTAGGAAGTGAGGTTCTTGTTATACCTTTTAAGAGTAGAGAATATCTCCTTTAGGTCTTCCATGTGTTTCTTGGTCGACTTGATCTTTAGCAACAGGTCATCCACATAAATTCAATGTTCCTTTCCTTTTGATTTTTGAACACCCAATCCATCATTCTTTGATAGCCCCCCCCCCCCCCCCCTCGGGGCCCATTCTTTAGTCCAAAGGGTAAGATCATAATATAAGCCTTCTATAGTGATGAAGGCAATCTTCTCATAGTTGGCCTAGTGTATTTTTATTAGGTGGTATCCAGAGAATATATCTAGGAAACTCATCACTAAGTACCCCATGGCTGAGTTGACCAATGAGATTATCTTGGCTAGAGGATGTCATGACTAAACCTAACATAACCCATATAAAAGGGTCACATCATGTTGGATCACAACAAGATAATTCCTAAGATTTATTTGGAAGGAGTTTCTTTTCATTTCATTTATTAACATAACATAGAACATTTAAACATCAAATTTAGATTTACATTAAAATAAATCATCAACATTTCATTCATCTCAAAAAGTTATACAGTTAAAATATCCATCTATATAACAATCATGGTACATAATCATTAGAACACCATGATTGCCAAAATAATATAATTGTAGAAAGCATACACAACTCCAGAAATCTATAACCTCTATCTACTCAACATGCCTTTTTTTCTTTTCCTTGGGTTGAAATTAACATGAGTAAAAAGAGCATGTATGAGCAAACAAAAATTCAATAAGCTCCATGGAATCTACAAAAATTTTTGATAATAAATAAAATAGTAAATAAATATATTATTCTATCATCACAAAAGTAGTAAAATATACCATCCATAAAGAAATATTCAATAGAAGGTTCAAAATAGTGTTACCTACCATACTGTCTCACACATCAAATGTTTAGCTATTTTTAGTTCAGTGTTAACATTACAAATTAATAAGATAGCACAAATAACACATATTCATAGATAATAAAAATAAGCACATCACATCAATCTTCAGTAACACATCACATCAATCCCTAGTAACACATCATGTTAGTCTCCATTCAAGCCTTTACACCTCCCAAATATTTCATATATATAGAATCATGCCCTAATGACTTCCAATCTATGACTCATAGTGCTTAACATGAAAGTATTAGGCCCTTATGACTCCCACTGTATAGCACAATAATTTTAATCCCTAATGAACCCCATTGCATAGCACCATTCACTCAATTAATAACATGCCCTTATACCTTTGCTAGGATGCTCACGAGCAATAATAGGCAGCCGCCAGCATTTTCTTCTACCACACAATATTAATCATCAAACATAAAAAACATCAATGCATTCAACATATAAAAATATTATCAAACACATCACAAAAATGTATAGAATTTCATATTTATAGCAAAGTTATCAAAATTTTGGGGTAAATTTATACACATACTTCACACTTACTAATCATAAAATTATTCACATATCCAGTTCATAATAGTAGTTTAAAACTTTTATCCCTTATAAAAGTATTCGTTAGTATCAGTATACCTCATCAAAATGCTTAAAATATCATACTTCTACAAATACTTGGTAAAAAATCTTAATAAATATGTCAAAATGCATTGAATAACAAGAACAATAACATACCAAAGTTATATAGAGAAAATTTCTTAAATATCCATTTATCCTAGTTTTTTTGTCATTCGTTCAATTAAAAAGACAAAAAAATTATAGAAGCTCATATTATAAAAAATAAAGGTAGGGTAAATGTAACCTACCTCGATTCAAATAACTTTTTGATGGGGGTTGTAGCATAACCTATAGAATTATGAAATGATTTAGGGCTCTATCAATCCCTAATAATGCTTTGGTTTTCTTTGATATAAAATTTTATAAAAACTCCACTTAATTTACATAAGTATATGTGTTGAATCAAGTAATATAGTGATAGAGAAGATTATCAATCCCGCGAGAAAGATATGCTCACTTGCAAACACTAGTACTATCTACTAAAATTATAACAATTATCCTACTCGATAAAAATAGAGGTGGTGGAGATTTAGTCACTTATATAAAATTAGATAAAGGTAATGATTACACTATATGGATATAATATTTTTGATTGATCAATGTAAATAATATATTTTCCCTATGAATCTCTTTTAATTGTGATGCTATTCAGAGCATATGTATTCTTAGAACTCTATCGAGCTTATAGGAACAAAGGATGTCCACTGAATTCATAAAACATAATATCTCCTTAAGAATTTAGTACATTTCATATGCAATTCCTAAGTATGACACATACTAATTCAATATTCCTGGTTATGTCTGCTTCCCTTCATTGAGGCCCCATATTACACCTAATTTTAACAATATATGTGGCCACTATATACATTAAATAAAGATCTGGTAATATTAAAAATAACTTTTTAATCATTTAACGAATAAGAGAATTTATTAGTACTATATATGATACTTACATAATCAATCCAAAATTAGAGAATTTAGCTTGACATGGAGTAGAATTGAAGCAAACTCATTTTCATTAATAGCATGATGGAAAGAAAATATAAGAGATAGATTTCACCAGAATGGTTCAATGGATCTCCTCTATACTCCTTCTATTTACATATAGATTTACTTCCACAAACACAAGCCAAATACTCTAATGATGGTATCAAGTACTTCTTTAGTAAGGGAGTTCAAAGAAGCACTCTAAATTGTATTAAAATTATCTAAGTGACTAAACTTCCTTACAAACCTAACATAGTAACTATTTATAGGAAAACAAAAAGTAGGCATCTAGCACTGTGGCACTTATAATATTGGCATCACTATGCCAAAAAAATAAACTAAGGCCAATGTAGTGCTTTTCTAGTTCCACCACAGTACTGGCTAACATGGATCCATTACTTAGTGAACAGTCACATCATTTTGTTGATAGATTGTGTCCTTAGGAAGTTACAACTACTACACCATGGCTTTACTGCCTTTTGAATGTTGTGGTGCTTGAACAGCAATTTAGGCACCTAGGCGCTATAGAGTTTGATGTTGTGGTGCTTAATAACAGAGAACATGACGTTGCATTAATGATATTTTGGTGCTTCGATGGTGTCTTTGATGGCACTGCGGTGTTGTTTGTTCTAACACTGTGGTGTTATAAGAAACTTAGAATTTTATACCTTTTCTGTATTTTTCTTGCACAAAATAACTAAAATAATACATTTTCACTAAAAATATAATACATAAAATAACACATTATTTACACTTATCAAATTCTCCCCAACTTAAACTATTGCTTGTCGTCACGAAATTAAATATATTGTAATTCTTATTAAATGATTAACCAAAGAAAAAATTGATAATTTAAAATGACTAAAATATAGATAATACATCACGCTCTAGAAGTAGTAAAAATGAGCAAGATTATAATTTTAGTCTAGAAAAAATACTAATAATTACACTAATCATTCATCCTTATTATTACTTAATTTGAATCTACAAGTTATAGATTTAATTATTAATTTTTAAAATTTAAATAAAATAATGAAGCATAATGATTAAATATATTTGTATTTAAAATTGAAACTTTATTAGTTCACTATCATTTGTACTGGTTTTCTTATTTTATTGTTTATGAATTTTAAGTAAGATTGAATCAAATTTTAAGCATTCAACTGATATCAATTTTTGAATGTACTTATTTTTTTTTCTTTTTCTTTTATTTTTCCCTTTTTCTTTTTAAAACTATTTTCACTGCTCTTTTTCTCTATAATTTATGAAGTATATAGTTAATGATTTTGAATATCAGTTTTTTCCTCGAATCCTTTTTATAATCTTAATAAGTTTTATGTAAGGATTTAATAAGGTTAATAATTCCAAATTTGAATTATTTATGATTTCCAATTTTAATTTACTCATATCGAATCTTTAATTCTAATTATTCATCTTTATTCAAAAAATTAATAAATAAGTATAACTTATAATTTCAAATTAAAGTAATAATTTAAATGATCTAAGTTAGATAACTATTAGTTTTTTTCACTCTATGAAGTATCAATAGTGTTTATTTAAATTATGATCTAGCTTTTTATTATTATCCTAATTTTATAAAAATTTAATTATCATTTTTACTAAGGTAATTAAATAATCAAAATATTAAAAAAATTATTATAAATATGAGGGGAATTTTAATGAAATGTAAATAAAAGAAATACAAACAATAATGAACACTACATATGAAAGTTCAAGATAAACCAAGAAGGGGTGAATTGGTACATTTAAAATATAATCCTAATAAGGAGTACTAATTTTTTATAAATTTTTCATACTTTTGAAATAAGCAATTTACTTTTTCAACGCTGAAGCTAACAAATTAACTATGATGTGAAAATAATAAAGATGAAATTCTGAATTGCACAACAGAACATTAATCTTCGATTATCACCAAGCAGTTATAACAAAAAATTAAATGCGAAAAGTAAAATGCTAAAAAAGAAAAAGCATACCAGAGATTTTTACAAGGGTTCAGTCAACCTTGACCTACGTCCACTCCCTGGAGTCCTCCACTCTGAGTATTGCATTAACACTTAGTGACTCTTATTTTTCTCCCTCAACAAGGAGGAGAAGCCTTTAAAAACTCTCTTCCACCAACCCAGTGTGGTAGAGGACCGGAGCTCCTTTTTCTCCCTCCTAGAGAAGGCAAAGAACCTTGACTCCTTTTTTTCCCTCCTTGAGAAGATAGAGAACTTTGACTCTTTTTCTCTCTCCTGAAGAAGGCAGAGAACCTCAAGGACTGAACTAAAAAGCCTCTCTCCTTAGGGAGCTTCCAAAAGACTCACCAAGGCCATAGGAGGAGTAAGGGTGTAGTAGCCCAGAGCAACCGTGTGATCTCCTCACACTATATCTCCCTCACGCTCAAGCTTACCTTCTTCTTCCTCTCACAAATCTTGATTTTCTTTTTAAAAGCTCCCTCTCAGAGTTCCTCCTTCAGTCACGTTCCTCTCCCATCATTATTATAAAAAGGATTAAAACATGGCTTTTATAACAGGCTTCAAGAAACCCAAAAATTTCAAGTTAGCCATCACTTTTTGTATAGTATGATCTAAGGTTGTACAGTACGATCAGTTTGAAATTAGTCACATCCAGTATTATATGAATAATCATTCAAAATGAACTATTTAAGATAAATTTACATATCATACAATACGATCACTACATCATCCAGTATGATCTGTTCAATTTCCTCTATTCGTATGGGATGATTTCTGGAATGACTGAAAGTTATCTCTATCACTCATCCTGTACTATTCTCATCGTATAGTATGGTTAGTTATTTTAAGTAAATCATCCAATATGATATGAATATCATACAGTATGATTAGTTCAAAAATCATAGCTTTATCTGGTGTGACCTTCGGGATGACCAAAATTGTCTCTTCCAGTTGTTTGGTATGATCAACATCGTAGAGTATAATTAGTTCAAAAATCATGTTTTTAATTGGTCGATCTCTGGAATGATCATATTTCATCTCTATCAGTTGTTTGGTATGATCGACCATATACAGTACGATCGAATATTGTTAATTAAACTATGATTTGATTGACTAATTACTGGAGTAAATTTTAGCAAGATTTTAAATATTTGTGCAGTACGATTAGCATCATACAGTACGATTAGTTAGAAAATTAATTTCAAAAATCTTAATTAAATTAATCTAGCAGTTAGGGTTTTCGGATCGAAACAAATCATACAGTATGATTAGTTCATAGAAACTAATTTAACTAATTAGCTGTTAAGCCTATTTTAGATAACATATCGTACAGTATGATTTAAAATCATACAGTATGATTAGTTATAAAACATTTAACATTAAAAATATTTTTCTTTCCCCATGTGTGCATTATCACCCAATTTGCATACACTCTTATGTGGCCAGACTCAAGAAATAGAAGATAAAGAAAAAATAAAAATTATAGACTTATTTACATCCTATTCTATCCAATCTTGAGTCTTTAGCAGTCTTAAGCTATGCATATCTTACTTGAAATATTAGAGCTCATAGACAAAAGAAATATCTAAAATATTTAGAAAGAAAGGAAGCAATTCAATCAATAAAGTTTATCATCATCAAAATCACAGACGAGGGATCCTAGATTATAATAATCTCCCCCTTTTTAATGATATCAAACATAATTCATTGATAGGAAAGATGAATATTCTTTTCTTGTAAGCTCCCCCACATTAGGTGATGAATTTAAAAATAGGGGTTGCAATTTTCAAAATCAATTTTTTTTTTTTGAAAGGACAATAATAAACAAACAAACAGAAAACCAAGTAACACAAAACATAAGATTTTAATAGAATATAACGAACAAAATATTACATTTTCTCCCCCTTTTAACATCACCAAAATGAGGAGGAATAGCCAAAGTAAGAAAATAGTACAAGAAAAAAAATAGAAAGATAAAACAAATAAAGACTACTGGTATGGTGGATCCTAATCAGGTGGTGGTGGTGGTGGCTGAATGAACTAATGGATGGAGGCAAATTGATTATCTATCGAGGTAAATCTTTCTCCAAACCATCGTATGTCATCCTCGTGCTGCTGGTGTTATTATTGGATATGATATTCTAATCAAGTTTCTAGTCCCTCGAGCCGCTTAACAATATCATCCTATGGGTAGGCAGGGTAGGTAAGTGCAGGTGGTGGTATTGGTGATAGTGTTGGTCCTCCTGTAGGAGCAGTATCCCCTTCTTCATCAAAATTTAGCTCAGCGTGCTCTTGCCCTTGATGAAAAAGGATACAGAAACAGGCATCCATATAGAAAATATGGACATTATCTAGTGGAGCAGGATAGGTGAGTTGGTATTTGTGATGAAGGATATAGCCTATGATATATCCTAAAGATATATTTTATTTTCTACGGGTGTTTGGGTGTCGAATATGAGTCATGTTATGGAAAAAGTTGTGAATTATTTGAGCTTCATTGAATTGAGTATTCAACATTATCAGGTAAGTAACAACAGAAAGAAGTGGGGTTATCTTAACATGATCTCCAGCTTTGGGTATAATAGAAGTACAAAGTACATGCTAGATTATACGATCATTTTGATTTAGAGTTTGGACTAGGTGTTGATATTGATTTGAAGACACATTCCTAATGGTTAAGTTAACAGCAGTCCAGTCAAAATTATGGGAGATCATAGATTGAGGGCGAGGTCCTTCAATAGAAAGACCTATGTCTTCTTCTAAATCAGCTTAGTAATTACTACATTTTGGCGGCACACAAAGAAGGTCATGGTGGAGACTTTAAGATTCATCCTAAGATTTGCTAAGAATTCATACAAAAGTTTAGAATTTTAAGGAAAAGCTAGGGTAAGGAGGAATTGGAGAGTAGTGGAGGCCAAAAGGCTTATCACCTTGAAGTTTAGGGCAGGTTGGCTTATCCCCTGAGTCATTCTTCCTTGCTTGCTTCCATCGACCATTGAACAGTAAGATTTAGAGAGTTAATTGTGAAAGAGGTTGAGTGAAGTGAACTATTCAAACCCTCCAATTTATAAATTTTTGGTTGTTCGTACAGTATGATTGAGGTTCATACATTACGATAAGGGAGTTAATTCATCTGGAGGACCGGTCAAAAAAAGAGGTCAAATCGTATAGTACGATCAATATTATACTGGATGATATTAAGAAATTTTGTTCATCCCGAGGAGTTGTTTGAACGGCATTTGACAAAAAGTATCATACAGTATGATCATGTGTTCATATAGTATGAAGTGTAATTATTATCATACCGGCCGAGTTAAGTTCGTCCTAATCCATTTTGACACGTGTATCGTATAATATGAAGAGAGGTATCGTATAGTATGAATGGAAATAATTTCATACCATACGGATTAAATTCCACAACGCTTAGTGACACGTAGATCATATAGCATGAATGGATGTTCATTCAGAATGATGTGTATATCAATAATCTAATCTGGACCATTGATTAAATAGAGGACTGTAATTTGAGCATATCGTACAGTACGAATGTGGATCATACAGTATGATCAGGGAAGAATTTTAGAGATTTTTGTGACTTTGTGAGTTGTGTGTGTGATGATTAGGAAACATCTAAAACCAAAAAAAATTATTTTTATTATTTTTATTTCTCTTAGATTAAGCATGAATGTCTATAACACCTAGTTTTGTCCTCAAGGTACTAAAGGTGTCATAGGCTAGCAGTTTTGGAAATATGTCTGCCAATTGATCTCTTCTAGCTATATAGTGAAATTCTATATCTCTATTGGCTACATTATCTCTTATGAAGTGATGCCTAATATCCATATGCTTTGTGTCAGAGTATTGAATTGGATTTTTGGATATGCAAATTACACTAGTGTTGTCACACATAATTAGAATGGTTCTTACAAGTAGTCCAAGATCTAAGAGTTGTTGCTTTAGCCATAAGACTTGAGCAACACAGCTCCCTAATGTTATATATTCTACCTCAGTTGTGGAGAGTGCTATTGAGTTTTACTTTTTATTGGACTAGGAAACTAAGTATTATCCTATGAATTGGCAAGTTCCAAAAGTTCTTTTTCTATCTACCCTACATCCTGCAAAATTATAATCTAAAAATCCTAAGATTTTAAAAGAAGTGTTGTGTCTAGGATATCATATTCATAAGTTTGGGGTACCTAATATATATCTAAGGATTCTCTTAACTTCAGTTATGTGGGATTCTTTTGGATCAAATTGAAATCTAGCAAATAGGCAAACATGGAATATTATATCTGGTCTGCTAGTAGTCAAGTAATGAAGTGAACCAATTATTCCCCTATACTTTTTCTGATCTCTTAATTTTTCATTTGGGTCCTTATCTAATTGAACATTAGAGCTCATAGGAGTATTCATTACCTTAGCATTATCCATTTCATATTTTTTAAAAATATCCTTAATGTACTTAGATTGGCTAAGGAAGGTTCCATCATTCATCTATTTTACACTGAATCCAAGGAAATAATTGAGTTCTCCCATCAAGCTCATTTCAAACTCATTGCTTATTATTTATGAGAATTCATCACATAGGTTTTTATCTAAAGATCTAAACAAGATATCATTTACATAAATCTGCAAAATGAGTATCTCTTCTCCTACCTTTCTTAGAAAGAGGGTGGTGTCTACACTACCCTTAACAAAGCCTCTATCTAAAAGAAATGCGCTCAGCCTTTCATACCAAGTCTTAGGTGCTTTCTTTAACCCATACAACGCCTTTTTTAAATTAAACACATGGTTTGAAAATTGTGAATTCTCAAATCTGAGGGGTTGTTCAACATAAACATCCTCTTTATTTATCCTATTTAGGAAGTCACTCTTAACATCCATTTGATACAATTTAAAACCTTGAAGAAAGCACAGGCTAAGAGCTCCCTAATGGCTTATAGTCTAGCTACTAGGGCAAAGGTTTCCTCAAAGTCTATTTCCTCAATTTGGTTATACCCCTTAGCTATTAATCTTGCTTATTTCTCACTACTATTCTAGAGTCATTCATCTTATTTTTGAAGACCCACTTTATTCCAACCACACTTTGCTCCTTAGGTCTCTTGACTAATTCCCATACATCATTCCTAACAAATTGATTTACTTCTTCTTGCATTGCTAGGATCCAAAATTCATCCCCTAAGTCTTGATCTATATTGGTGGGTTCTATCATCGAGATAAATACAAAATGACTAACCTCCTTCCTAAGTCCATGCCTAATTCTCACACCTTCAGATGTGTCTCCTAAGATCAACTCTTTAGGAATACTAGAAGAATATTTCTAATCTTTAGGTAATTGCTCCTGAGTTTCTACCCTATCTCTTATGGCAATGGTTTCTTCCCCCTGAATGACATCCACTTCTTATTCTTCTTTAGGTTTAGATTCAAAGGACTTATCTGATTCATTAAATACCACATGGGTAGACTCTTCTACTACCAGGGTCCTCTTATTGATGATTCTATAGGCCTTACATACAGATGAGTAACCTAAGAAGATGCCTTCATCAAACTTAGGATAGAATTTTCCTAAGGGTGATTTCCCATTAATTAAGATAAAGCATTTACATCCAAAAACATATAAGTGAGAAAGATTATGTGTCCTACCCTTAATGAGCTTCCACCAAAGTTCTATTTTTTCTTTCAGCTATTTAATTCTATTGGGGGGTCCCTAGGGGAAGAAAGATTATGTTTTATTCCTATCTTGACAGAAAGATTCAAACCTATCATTTACAAACTCTCCACCATGATCATTATAAATTGTTGAAATTTTATATCCTAATTTCCTTTGAATCTAAGTGGATAAAGTTCCAAATTCCTTAAGTGACTCACTCTTATGTGATAGGAATCTTACCTAAGTGAATCTAGAGAAGTCATCTACTATCACAAATCCATAAGTTTTCCCTCCTAAACTGGCTATGCTAATGGGTCCAAATAGGTCCATATGAAGAATTTCTAGTGGCCTAGAGGTGTTGATATCCTTAATTAAATGACATGATGATTTTAATTATTTTCCTAGTTAGCAGGCATCACATAGGTGGTCCTTAGTGAAGACTAACTTAGGTATGCCTTTAACTAGGTTTTTTTTAGTCATATTCCTAAGTGTTTTCATGCTAGCATGGCATAGTCTTCTATGTCACAGCCAATAATCATCTATTATTATTTTTAAACACAAGGAATTCGGATATTCAATACAATTTAAGTCTAACATATACATATTATTCAACCATTTTCCTTCTAACTCAAGTTTATCATCTAAGCTAATCATACATTTGTTAGAAAGAAATTGTATATCAAAGCCTTTATTGCACAGTTGACTAATACTTAATGAGTTATGCTTTAAACCATCAACTAATAAAATATTTTTAATCATAAGGTGTTTAGAGTTTCCAATTATATTTGAGCCCACCACTTTCCTAGTAGTGTCGTCTCCTAATGTCACCTTGCCTCCTAACCTAGCCTCTAGTGTGATGAACTACTTTATATCACCAGTCAAATGCCTCGAGCAGCGACTATCCAAGTACCACATGCTCTCACTAGGCCTTTATGAGAGCACCCCTATAATGTCATTCAAAGGTTAGATTTGGGAATCCAAGTGAGTTTAGGTTCCACCTTATGCTTGAATGAATGAGATGAAAGCATGCTATCCTGTGATAAATGTAATTTAGGCCTCCACACTAGATGTGTCCTATAGTAGATTGTGTAAGCATGGGCTATGTGACCTAACATGCTACAGGAGTAACACCTAACACCAGGAAATGGGTTCACTAACCTCTGTGGGTGATGGTGCCTCTTCCTAGGTTTGTGTGATGCATGCAATGTTGAGGGGTTATGCCACTGAGCTAGTGAGGGTGATGATCTATTATTTTCTAAGACTATGACCTTTGCTCTTATGAATTTATTTTCACTTGCATACCTTCCTACTTCTAGTTTTAATGCATACTCATTGCTTGACATGCAAGTCCATCTAATTCCTTAAATGAGTTCTCTAGTTCAATATGTGATGACTTCAAGGAATCATGTGTAGTAATTAATTCAACATGCTTCTTATTTAATGTATTAAACTCATCAAGTACGGACATATGATCTCTATCTAAAATATAATATTTATTTACTAAATCAGCATGCTCCTTTTGTAATGTACTAAAATCAGTGTTAAGACTATCATGCATTTTCTTTAATTTCCTATACAAGTCATGAATTTTTTAGAAATAACTAATAATTTTTCATAAGAGAGCTGACATACCTCATCTTGATCTGATTGATCAAGATTATCATTAGCCATAAGATGCAGATTTGTTACCTCCTCCTCTGCTTCTTCTTCTGATAATTCTGAGGCAAAGTCAGCCCAAAATACTTTTTGTCTTTTGCTTGCCCCAATTATACTTTGGCATCTCTTCACCCTTCTCCTTGATTGGGTGAGTCTTTAAATTGGGGCAATCATCTCAGAGGTGACCTTGTTTCCTACACTCAAAGCAAATAATGTTAGATGAAACTTTAATATTCTTGCTACATTTACCTTTATTACAGTTATTTTGATGAGACATTTATTTCCTCTTCAGGAAGTTCTTGAACTGATAGGTCATTAAGGTGATGTCATCCACCTCCACCACTGCAGAACTATCACTATCCAAATTGTTTACTTTTAGAGACACAATTCTCTCCTTCTTCTTCTCTTCTACATCACTTTGCCTTTGACTCAGTACTTGCTTGTAAGCAATGACTGACCCAAGAAAATTATCAATGGAATAAATATTTAAGTCTTTAAACTCAGTGATTATAATTATTTTTGTATCGTAAGAACTAGGTAAACATTGTAGAATCTTATTGATCTTTTCAGAACTAGATAATTCTCTACCTAGTGCATACAAGGATGTCACTATCTTGGTGAACCTAGCGTATATTTCAGATATGTTCTCACTAGGTTTCATGCAAAAAAGTTTATAGTCATGCAGTAAAATATTTAACCTTGACTGTTTAACTTCATTGGTTCCCTCATAAGTGATACATAACCTATCCCAAATTTCCTTCCCCATATTGCATGTGGAAACTCACATATAATCCTCAGATTTCAAAGCACAGAAAAAATAATTTAAGCACTTAGCATTTAATTGCACGAGTTTCCTATCCTTATTACTCCATTCATTAAAGGGAATATTAGTTTTCACACCATTAACTATATATGATAGAGGTGAATAACTAGTTTGAATCATATGCCAAATTCTAAAGTCAATGGATTGCAAAAATGTATACATGCAAATTTTCTAGAAATTGAACGGGATGTTTTCAAATATAAGGTGGACAGGTTATTGAATAACCCTCCATAGTGTTACGATTACCAAAATGTGCCATTGATCATTTTTCTTAAGGTTTTTTAAAATACTATTTTTTAGACCCGCTTTGATACCACGCAAAAGTTTAAGATGTGCTAAGAGGGGGGTGAATTGGTTCTTTTAAAATATAATCCTAAATAAGAGTACTAATTTTTTATAGATTTTTTAGACTTTTGAAATAAGCAATTTACTTTCTCAATGCGGAAGCTAAAAAATTAACTACGATGTGAAAATAATGATGATGAAATTCAAAATTGCATAACAAAAATTAATCTCTAGTTTTCACCAAGCAGTAATAATGAAAAATTAAATGCGAAAATTAAAATGCTGAAAAATAAAAGCACACAAGAGATTTTTATAGTGGTTCTGTTAGCCTTGACCTACATCTACTCCCTAGAGTCCTCCACTCTGAGTATTGCACTAACACTAAGTGACTCTCCTTTTGCTCCCTCAGCAAGGAGGAGAATCCTCTACAAACTCTCTTCCACCAACCTAGTGTGGCAGAGGATCAAAGCTTCTTTCATAGGTAGAGAACCTTGACTCCTTTTTCACTCTCCTAGAGAAGGCAGAGAACCTCAACTCCTTTTTTTACCTCTTGAAGAAGACAGAGAACCTCGACGACTAGACTAAGAAGCCTCTCTCCCTAGAGAATTTCCAAAAGACTCACCAAGGCCATAGGAGGAGCAAGGGTGCAGCTAGCCTGGAGCAACTGTATGATTCCCTCACACCTCCTCTCCCTCACGCTCAAGCTCACCTTCTCCTTCCTCTCACAAACCCTAATTTTTTTATCAAAAGCTCCCTCTCAAAGTTCCTCCTTCAGTCACGTTCCTCTCCTATCATTTTTGTAAAAAGGATTAAAATATACCTTTTATAATAGGCTTCAAGAAACCCTAAAAATTTAAGTAAGCACTATTCATATAGTACAATCCAAGTTCGTATAATACTATCAGTTTGAAACTAGTCCAGTCTAGTATGATATGAACAGCCATTCAAAATGAACTTTTTAAAATAAATGTATATATCATACAGTACAATCACTAGATCATCCAGTATGATCTGTTTAATTTCCTCTATTCATATGGGATGATTCCTGGAATGACTAAAAGTAGTCTCTATTATATGTCCCATACTTTTCTCATCATACAGTATGGTTAGTTATTTTTAAGTAAATCATTCAGTATGATATGAATATCATACAATATAATAAATTCAAAAATCATAGCTTCTTCTGGTATGATCTTCAGGATAACCAAAATTATTTCTTCCAGTTATTTATATGATCGATATCAAATATTACGATTGTTCAAAAATCATAGTTTTGTTTAGTATGATCTCTAGGATGACTAGGTTTTGTCTCTTTCAGTCGTCTGGTATGATCTACATCATATAGTATGATCGACTATCATTAATTAAACCATGATTTGATTGATTAATTATGGAGGTCAATTTTATCAAGATTTCAAATGTTTATAAAGTACAATTGACATCGTACAGTACGATTAGTTAGAAAAATAATTTTGAAAATCTTACTTAAATTAATCTTGTGGCTAGGGTTTTCAGATCAAAATGAATCATATAGTACAATCTAGATTATACATTATGATTAGTTCACAAAAACTAATTTAACTAATTAGCCATTATGCCTATTCTAGATAACATATCATATAGTATGATTAGTTATAAAAAATTTAACTTTAAAACTATTTTTCTCTCCCCTTGTGTGTGTGTTTGGTCACCCAATTTGCATACACTCTTATGTGGCTAGACTCAAGAAATAGAAGATAAAGAAAATAAAAGTTATAGACTCTTTTACATCCTATTCTACCCAATCTTGAGTCTTCAACAGTCTTGAGCTATGTATATCTTACCTAAAATGTTAGTGCTCACAGACAAAAGAAATATCTAAAATATTTAGAAAGAAAGGAAATAATTCAATTAGTAAATTTTTTCATCATCAAAATCAAAGACTAGGGATCTCGGATTGCAACAATGTATGCTTTCATATGAATGATAAAAGGTGCATAAAATACGTGTTAATAGAACATAACAAAATATTGAATATAGGATAACTAGTGCACTAAGCACCATATAGATCATATCAATTAGGTTGCCTCCCACAAGCACTAAGTTTAAAGTCATCAATCGGACTATATGATCATAAATAAAATAAAATTCAATCAAATAATAGTAGCCTCCAGCTCTCTCTCTCTCTCTCTCTCTCTCTCTCTCTCTCTCTCTCTCTCTCTCTCTCTCTCTCTCTCTCTCTCTCTCTCTCAAGTCAAAGAAAAATAGCATCTCTTACCTTTCTGAGTCAAGGTCTTCTTCTTCCTCATCATCATAATCCTAATGACCTTTCTCTTTAGGCTGCCACACAAAAGGCTGATAGATAGGTGTAGGGGTAAACTCAAGCTACTCATGATGCTCAACAAAAGGGCTACTTTTAAATATCCCAGCAAGGGCTTCATTAAAATTAGAAGATTATTTATAATATTGCTCCTATTGGTCCATGCTATTGGCCATCCTTATTTTCATCTCGAATTTCCAATCACTAGATTACTCACAAAAGTGAGTTACCTCTTTAATCTTTCCCCTTAACTTAGCCACCTGCTCTGTTTTAGGAGCTCTTGTACTATTGTTGATGCCTGGTCTACTAGATATTCTTGTCTCACTAACATCACTCTCCTCCTCCTCCTTTTCTTCTTTCTTAAAACTCAAAATTTTTCTATTTGTTAGGGCTTGAATAGGGAAGAGTTATTCTCCATTCTAATCCCTCCTAACACTAGTTACGACACAGAGAATAAATAAGAAAAGGTTACCCTAACCTAATAGATGTGGTACCTCTAATAATGTACATGAGAGATGAAAATATAAGTTTCCCTACATCAATTAAGTATCCCATTTGAATTAAGTAATTCAATAGGGCTCGGTCATGAGTGACTTCACTTATATTTTGACAAGGCAATAGTCGGGCAGAAATGAAAGAAGAGGTTTGGTTCATAAATGAGGCAGGAAAATTAATAATCCTATTTTCTTTCTTCTTCCAACTTTCTCCACTATTAGGTCCACACAAGACATTCAAAATATCATTCGGATTTATCGGAGTATTGATAAAGGCATTATACTCACCAAATTCAAAATCTTTAAGTTGGTAAACCTTATTAATGGCTATAGAATCAAAGGAAACCCACTTACCCCTAACATAACACTTATTATCAACGGCCTCTTTCCCATTTGCAAAAATTTCATGCACTACATTAATAATGGCAATTGCAAAATCTTTCCCAACCTCTACTTGCTATAATTTGCATAATAGGTGGAGTAGGAAGCTTAAAACCTTGCTCAGGAATCAGTTGTTTGTTAACTATTGAACTAGCAAATTTTGATTCAGCATCTGCATAAAAAAATCTACTCTTATCGAAAGCAGAAGATCTCTTCTTACCAAACATCTTTGGAACCATCCTTTCTAATTGATTTTCAAAGAAAAGACAAGATTGAAGGAAATGGATGTTATGAATAAAATGAAAAATGGATCCCCTTTTTATAACACAATGAAGCACTGCAACGCTATGAGATATGGTGCTATAGTGCTTAATGCAAAAACTAAATGATAAGATGGTCAAACGATAAATGTTGTAGCAGTTTAGGCCATATGGCACAGTGGCACTGGTTTTTAGGAAATTGGAGTGTTGCTTTGGGACAGGCCACTGTCGTGGCATGTGACATGCGTTAACCCATAGTGTTGATGTCTAATAATCATTGTGCACTTTAATCAAAACACTTATGGCACTTAATAACTCCATGGTGCTGAATAGTAGTACTGTGGCACTCACCTAACAATAATAATTAAAGTTATATCTGTAAACTGATTTCTTAAGTTTTGGCAGACCACACTTTTTGATTTAATTGACTAAATGCTACAGCACTCAAATGGCTACCGCTGTGGAGCTATACATTAAATTTAAATTACTAATTTTTTAAATTATAATTATAATTATTATTATAAAATAAAATGCAAAATGATGTAAAATAATTGCTAATGCAATATTGAATGTGTAATCATGAACAACACATAAAATAAATAATATAAGTAAGTATAATCATGCAATTAATTCAACAAACTTGAGAAAATTTTGCTAAAAATAAAATACTTCCCCAATGACGGCTCTGATAACTTAATGGGGGCTATAGAGTAACCTATAGGATTACAAAATGATTTAGGGCTCTATCAATCCCTAACAATGCTTAAGTTTTCTTTGATATAAAAATTATAAAAAAAAAACCCACTAAATATGTGTAAGTATACATGTCAAATTAAGTAATATAGCGATAGAGTAGAGTATCTAACCCACAAGGAAGATATGCTCACTTACAAACACTAGTACTGTCTACTAAAATTATAAGTATCCTACTCGATAAAAATAGATGTTGTGGAGATTCAACCACTTATACAAAATTACATAAAGGTAATGAATACACTATATGGATATAATGTTTTAGATTGATGAATGTAAATAATATATTTTCCCAACAAAACTCTTTTAATTGTGATGTTATTCAGAGTATATGCATTCTTAGATCTCTATCGAGCTTAAAGGAATAAAGAATGTCCACTGACTTCCTATAGATATTTCATCTCCTTAAAAATTTATTATATTTCATTCCCTATGCCTAGGTATGACGCATACTAATTCAATATTCATGGTTATGCTTGCTTCCCTCCCTAGAGGCCCCATAATACACTAATTTTAACTACACATATGGCTACTATAAGAATTAAATGAAGATCTGGTAATATTGAAAACATCTTTTTAATCATTTAAGGAATAAGAGCATTTATTAGTACAACATATGATACTTATATCATCAATCCAAAACTAGAGAATTTAGCTAGAGATGGAGTAGAATTAAAGCAAACTCATTTTCATTAATAGCATGATGGAAAGAAAATACAAGAGATAGATATCACCATAATGGTTCAATGGATCTCCCTACACTCCTTCTCTTTACATACAGATTAGCTTCCACAAACATAAGCCAAACACTTAATGATGGTATCAAGAACTTCTCTAAATTCTATTAGTTGTCACCCTAAGATGGTTTCAAAGAAGCACCCAAAAATATATTGAAATTATCTAAGTGATTGAACTCCCTTACAAGCATAACATAGTGACTATTTATAGAAAAATATAAAGTAGGCATATGGCACTGCGGTGCTTGTAAGATCAGAGCCGCTATGCCCAACAAATGAAATAATGCTGATGCACTACTTCTTTGGTTCGACCGCGGTGCTTGTTGACATGGATCAGTTACTTAATGAACAATCATGTCATTTTATTGACAAATTATGTCCTTGGGAAGTGACAACTGCTATGTCACGGCACTGCAATCTTTTAAATGCTACGGTGCTGGAAAGGCAATTTATGCATCGGGGCTTAATAGAGTCTAATGTTGTCGGGCTTAACAATAGAGAACTTGGTGCTACAATGTTGATATTTTGGTGCTTCAACAATCTCTTTGATGGCACTGCATCGTTGTTTGTTCTGATGCCGCGGTGCTATATGAAACTTAAAATTTTATGCCTTTTATGTATTATTTCTACACAAAATAACTAAAATAATATATCTTCACTAAATATATAACCCATAAAATAACACATTATTTACACTTATCACTTTTCAAACTATCATGATGGCAAAAATGACCTGAAGACAACCAAAATGAATTTTCTCTCTCTAAAATCCTCCTTATTCTCTCTCTAGCCAACTAATCAAATGATGGAAATATTTTGGATAATAGAATTTGAGTCGATTATGATATTTATTTAAAAATTCAAAAAATAATACTGCAACACCCAAAAACCCAAAGCCACAATGTTCCCAAAAACCCTAAACTTTATTCAGAATATAGAGAATCCAACACCATAAAAAAAATCCAGCACCATAATGGATCAGATTTGAGTGGTAGCTGGTATTTAGGCTTCATGATATACATGATACTACACTCCAGAGCTAGAAGTTGTCTACTTACTATCTTCCATATCTTATTATTTTGTTATGTTTTCTTTTTTTTGGTGTTTGCAATTATAATTTCTATAATCCTCTTATTATTATGACTGGGCTATTTGATAGCTGTGGGTGGATTTCAATTATATTTTCTTTTAAAGGAGTGTGTGGTTATCTCTGTATGCGTCTTCTCATAATTAAATGTTGGCTGGCTCATTTGTTGAATGTGTATTCTTCTATTCTGTCCTGGTTTCGGTGGGTCTTTTCTCCTAAATTTTCCTAGATTGGGAGGGAATTTTATATAATTGATTACTTTTATCCTTCTCTTTGGCATATTTCTGCTTGTAGCAGCTGTGGGCTATTAAACTTGATTAAATTTGTTGGCAGGGCTACTTGATAGCTTTACCAGTTGTTGGTGGATATTAGTTCCACCTGCTTTTAGCCTTTTCTTGTATGATTGTTCATTATTATTGCAGTGGCATATTCTTTGGATGGGGTTTTTGATAATGTCCGTTAGAGGTTTACTTTTTGGCACTTTATCACTTGTTTCAATGATAGCATTTGGTTGGATATGGATTGCTTGTTCTGGCAAAACTGTTAAAAATTTTTTATAATTAAGAAATAGTATAATGCTCTATCTAATCCTTTTGATAATTTCAATCATGATGATGGTTGATTTTTGGTTTGTATCATTACTTGGCTATGGAATTTTTGCTTGTCTTCTTTATACTGGTTCAGTTCAGTTTGCTGGTTATGGCTAGATTTAATTTTCAACAGATTATCTCCGAAGAACTCTATACATGAGAATTTTCTTCTTAATATTTCTGTGATTATTTTCTTGCAGGTTCCTTATAATGCAGGTTTCTTGACTTTTTATTTTTTGGACGAGAAGATGGGTACAAATGACTATATTATGATCTTCTCTAATTTTTGGGTGCTGGCTACTTGCCACCCTAGATTATATCTAGGTTATTTTATACTTGTGATTAGTAGGGACATTGAGCTCTTAGGCTTTATTTTGTCTTTTTTTGTAGCTCCTAGGAGCAGTTGGGAGCTTGAGGTCCCATTAAGGACCTTGTAACTTTTATTTTTATCAACGCGTAGACCCTCTGTGGGTTTCCCTTAAAAAAAATCCAACACTAAATGCTCTAACAATGAGAACCAAGCACTACAGTACCTAGAATCCCATTATTTAGCACTCCCAAAAAACCTCTTATACTACCAGAATAAAGAGAATGCAGCATCATAGTGCCCAGATTATAGTGTTGTAACACTCCTAAGGAATTTTGTTACACATATAGATTTTAAATTCTAATAAAATCCACTAAACTCTTCAAACTAATTTCAAATAGAAAATTATGTAAACAAATTCACAAAAAATTCAAAAATTGTCAAATTTTAAACATATCATTCTTAACAAATTAGTTTAGATCATTATAGGTAACTTAGCACTATTGCGGTGAACCTTACAATCTTCCCTCCTTTATAAAAATATCATCTTTGACATTTTAGCATATATATTAGTCAAACAATCACGATAAAATTGCATCATTTCAAATTCTTTCACCTAAGGTACTTCTCTATTAAATATATGCCTCTATCATACTTTCCCCATTAAAATTTGTTTCTCTCATAATTGCTTAACATCATTGACCAAAATATGATCAGGTTCTTCTTTGTAATTCAGATTAGGCTATACATCCATTTCAATTTTTGAGACTATGGTTTCAACATTAGTAACCATTTTCTCAGAGACAAAATATCAAACCCATCATGAATACCTAACGTATGGCAATATCAAATGATATGTAAAGTTTTTTTATTATTTCTATCACCACAAAAAGTTTAATATACTTAAGACTCAACTTTTCTTCTTTGCCAAATCAATTCACACCCTTCATAAGGTTAACTTTCACATACACAAAGTCACCAGTCTAAAATTCTACATTCCTATACTTTAAGTCATATTAATTCTCTATTTATCTTGTGCTTATTTCAACCTATTTTTCATCAATCTAATCTTGTCAATGGCAACATCCACTAGAACCAATCCTAACAAACTTACTTTTCCCATATCTATCCAAGACAAAGTTGTTCTATAATTACAACCATAGAAAGCCTCATATGGCGCCATTCCAATTATAGGTTGGAAGCTATTATTATAAGCAAAGTTAATCAATGGAATATAATCTTACCAGCTTCAACCAAAATCAAATACGAACAATCTCAGTAAATCTTCCAACAACTAAGTGGCCCTTTCAAACTAACTATTTGTCTGCCAATAAAAAGCATTACTAAAATTCAACCTAATTCCTATACATTCCTTGATACCTCTCCATAATCTTGAAGTATATCTACCATCACAGTCAAAAATAATCACTTTCAATATTCATGCAATATCTCAATATAACACACATAAATTTGTGACAATTTTTCACAGAATTTGTTTACCTTACCGGAAGAAAATGAGTGGATTTCATTTATCAATCAACTATGACACAAACTGCATAATGACCCTATCTAGACATCAAAAATCCTATAGAAATCTACATAGTGATCTCCTCCCACTTCCTCAGGAATGGGTAATAAGCAACTTGGTCGGGAATGTTTCAATTTCACCATTTGGCAACCTTCATATTTTGATAAAAAATCACGTACTTCACTTTTTAATCTAGGCCACCGGAATATTTATTTTAGATCATGATACATTTTACTACTCCCATGGTGAATTATATATCTAGAATAATGAGCCTCATACAAAATTTATTTCCTTAGGCCTACACCACTAGGAACTGACAATCAACCTTTACATTTTTACATTTCACTATCATCTACCTATAACTCATACCTCCTTCCAAATTGAATATTATCTATCAATTTTGTATACTCCTCTTCAAACTTTTTTGCTTCCTGAATCCCTTCCTATAAGGTAGGCTATACAATCATCTAGGAAAGCATATATTAGAATCCATATTAACTAATCTAACCACTTCTAGTTCTAACATTTCCCTATAAAAAATTAGAGAAACATCAAATATAATCATACAACTAGGAACTCATGTAGATTTTCTACTCAGAACATATGTTACTATATTAGTCGTTCCTGGTTGATACTAAATATTGAGATCATAGTTTTTCATTAATTCTAGCCATTTTTGTTGACTTAAGTTTAATTCCATCTGAGTGAAAATATATCTTAGACTCTGATAATTAGTGAATTTCATATCTGACACCGTACATATGGTACCTTCAAATCTTCAATGTAAAAATAATAGTTTTAATTCTAGATCATTAGTCAGATATTTATTTTTCATCTAGATTTAACTATCTAGATGCATATGTAATCACTTTATCATGTTGAATCAGTCCACATCCTTTGCCCTTAAATAATGTATCATTGAACACCTGGAATCCTTCAGTATCAAATAGTAAAATTAGAATAGGAGCTCACACCAAATAATTCATTAACTTTAAAAAACAATTTTCATACTCAGCTGTTATTCAAATAGTATTGCTTTTTGAGTCAACCTAGTCAAAGGAATTGAAATCTATGAAAAATAATTTACAAATTTCTGCAATACTTTGCCACACCAAAATGTTAAGCACTTCATATACATCTATGGGTCTAGACTAATTTGCAACAATCTAAACTTTTTGGAGATATATAAATATACCATTAGTATTCACTATATGTCCCAAAAAATGAGATATCATTTAACTAGAATTTAAATTTCAAAACTTTTGCATACAATCTATGTTGCCTCAACATTTTTAGAATAATTCACATATAGGCTGCATGATCCTCCTCACTCTTTGAATATACCAAAATATCATAAATAAAAATAATCATAAATTTATCCAGATATAACTTAAATATTTTGTTTATCAGATCCATAAACATCACAAGTGCATTAGTCAGACCCTAAGGCATGATTAGAAACTCATAGTGGACATATCGGGTACTAAAAGTTATCTTTGCCACGTCCTCCTCCTTCACTTTTTGTTGGTTATACTCTGAACTAAATTCTATCTTTAAAAATATAGATACACCTTCTAACTGGTCAAACATATCATAATTTCTATGTAACAAATATTCATTTTTAACGGTCACTTTATTTAATTCTTTATAGTATATAGCATTCTCATTATTCAATCCTTCCTTTTCAAAAAAAGTATAGGTGTACCCCATAGGGAAACATAGGGCCTAACAAAACCCCTATCCACTTATTCTTATAACTGGATTTTTATTTCTTGTAACTATTTAGTTGTTATCCTATATGAAGTTTTAGCAATTTGTATTGTACTATGAAACACCTCAATAAAGAATTATATCTTAGAAAAATATTAGAGAAATCTTTTACAACAAAAATATCCTTAATTGATTCAAAATTTATTTTCATATCTCTCACATACACCAGATATATCACATTTCACGTTTTCCATAAATTATCAATCTATAAAGTTAATATTAGTGAAGTTAACATTCCTCCAACTCCTTAAAAATAAAAACTTTACTACCCAAAAAAAGAGTTACCCTCTTTTTCAAACAGTCAATATAAGCACCATATTTACTTAGCCAATTCATTTTATGAATAACATTAAATTTAGTTAAAGGCAATAAAGTTAGTTTAAATTCTAGTCTCCAATCCAAAATTACTATTTCATAAACACGCGCATAACATACTACCATAGAGTCCCTCATGGATAAAATAATAAATAAATTAGATTTCAATATAATAGAAGATAAATTTAATAATGCAAAATATTCTTTAGCTATAAATTAATGGCTAGCTCCATAATAAAATAAAATTTATAGAGTCGAGCCAAAAAAGAATTCGTACCTACTACCACATCATATGTATCTATGGCCTTATGTTGAGTTAGATTATACACTCTAGCTATGCAAAAGCTGAACTAAGTGGAGCATCAAACCGTCTCATAATCAACTCTACTCCACCTTTACTAGAAGATCCTTCACTAAAAGCTCCAAGTGGGCCTGCCCTCATTCTCCCCATCTATACGTCAGATCAACTCTCTAGTACATCTATGGGCAATCTGCTACTCAATGCATAATGTGACCACATCTAAAATATTTTCTTATAATCCTATAATATTGGCCCAAGTGTCTCCTTCAACATGTCGAACATGCAGGTACTCCACTAATAAAACCAATTGAATTACCACTGATAAATACAGCTGGGCCCCTTCTAAATTCTCTGACTGAATCTACTCTTCTTTCCACTGATAACGCTTCAAGAAGCTTCTCCATCAAATCTTTTCTTACTAGAAATCCAATGTTGTTAAATCACTGTTAAATTATTTTCTACCATTCATGCCCTATCCACTAACTCAATAAAATAAGAAATTCTAAATAGAATCAATGGCTACCTCATACTATCTTTGATTCCTCTAAGAAAATCTAGAATATCTCTCCTTAGAAGTATAGACAAGCGATGGAGCATACATGCCTAGTGCAGTAATTTTTTTCTTATACTGCATCACTATTTACTTCCATGCACTAGCCTCAGAAAGGACTTCAGTATTTAATATCAAGTAGAAGGAGGTACAAACCAACCCTTAAATTAGAGCATTTAGTTTACCATGAAACTTCTCTCTACTGGCCTAACCACCAGTGCCTAGCTTCCCCATCTAACAAAAATGCTATTAAAAATACCTTGTAGTCCTTTGGACACTACATCCCTCAAAAGACTTTTTGAGCCTAATCAACCACTCCTTTACTACCTAAGATTCGACAACATCTTCAAATTAAAGAGTAATCAATCTTAGAAATAATTCTAGATATTTATCAATATCCACTGTTCCGACAACAGGCATCTGTTATGATTTGTGTAAATCTGTTCGTTCAAGTGAATTATGATACAAGTTATTTTTTGATGATTACAAAAGCTTATTGTTTGTTTTATTCTTCTCCAAACAAATATTTAAGTTTTGTTGTTGTATGTACTAAAATATTTTTTAGGAAATTTACACTCAAGATTGTTGAAGACTTCAAGTTCATTTGTTCACTATAAATGAAGTCTGTATTTTTATTTTTCTTGAGTCTGAGAAAGTGTGATTGTAAGTTGGATAACTGTGCACACACACACATAATGGGGGAGTGAAATTTTTTTTAAACTGATCATACAGTACAATTGTATATCGTACGGGACTACCTGTAGTATATGTCCTTCATATCAAACCCATATACCAACAAATTTTTTTTTCTAAGTTAAGTTTGTTCTGTACGAATTACTATTCCTATATGAGGTTTTATTATACGAAAGGCTTTGATTTGGGTTCATCCAAAGGTTCGTACGGGATGAAATATTTGTATGAACGGCTCTGTTTTGATCGTCTAGAGGTTCGTACGGAACAAAATGTTCGTATGAACGGCTCTATTTCGATCGTCTAGAGGTTCGTACGGGATGAAATATTCGTACGAACGGCTCTGTTTTAATCGTCCAGAGGTTCATACGGGATGAAATGTTCGTACGAACGGCTCTATTTTGTTCATCTCATGGTTCATATAGGACGGATCATTCAATTTTTGAACTATTCATACAGTACGATAGTTGATTGTACGGGACGATCGGGATGCGTGAAACTTGAAATTTTCAATTTTTAGATGATTTTTCTTGTCCCAAGTATATAAATGACTTAAAACTGACCAAAAAAAATCCTTCTGCAAAAATCCTTTTGGAGAGTGAAAGGGAGAGTGATTGGGAGAGTGTTTGGAAGTGAGTGTTGAGAAATCTTTGAAGAGAGAATTATGAAAGGATTCACAAGGTTATCCAATTGTGAGGATTTCTTTACTTGTTCTTCAAGCATCTTCCTAATTTCCTTGGAGACTTTTGTAAGAATTTTGTTCGAGAGGATTCTGGTTTTCTGTCGTCACTTGAAGGGTGAAAAAGGATGACGGTTCTCTGCCGCACTTGGAGAGTGTAAAAGGATATTTGGTTCTCTGCCTTCACTAGGAGGGTGATAAAGGACAATGATTCTCTGCCACACCGAGTTGGTGGAAGAGAGTTTGTAAAGGCTTCTCCGCCTTATTCTGGGGGCAAAGGGAGAGTCACTTGAGTTTAGTGCAATACCTAGAGAAGGAGTCTCTAGGGAGTGGTTGTAGGTCATTTTTGATCGAACCACTATAAATTTTGATATTTTTTATTCTTATTGTTTACTTTTCTGTACTGTTCTTTTTTTGCATTTTATTTTCTTTCTATGGTTGAAATTCTGTGATTTGAAGGAAGTAAAAATTAACTCTGTTCGTATTGTATGAAGTCAAATCGTACTGTACGATTTACTTAAAAATTTTACAAAATTCCAAGAGTAATTTTTAAAAGGACCAATTCACCCCCCCCCCCCCCCCCCACCTCTTGGTTAGCCTAGGGACATGAGCAATAGGTCTAACAACCTATTTGCACTTTCAAGTGGTATCAGAGCCTATTTCAAAAATTACTGTTTAAACTACTTTTTGAAATTTGATCATGGCTAATTTTGGAAACCGAAATACTTTAGAAGGTTACTTGATCACTAGACCACCTTTGTTTGATAGTATCCCATTTGATTTTTAGAAAACTCGCATGTCTATATTTCTACAATCTCTTGATTATCGCATGTGGATGTTAGTACAGGAAGGTTATACTGAACCCACTAGAATTATAGAAGGAATTATAGTTCAAATATCTTTTACCGAATGGACTGTAGAAGAACGTGAGCTAGCTCAATTAAATGTTAAGTGTTTGAATAGTTTTTTTTGTGCTTTAAAATCAGAAGACTACATACGTGTTTCGACTTGTAAATCAAGAAAAGAAATTTGGGATAGGCTTTGCATTACTTATGAAGGTACAAATAAAGTGAAGCAAACTAGGTTGAACATTCTCTTGCACAACTATGAACTATTTCTCATGAAATTGAATGAATCAATCTCAGACATGTACACACGTTTTACTCACATAGCCACTTCAATGTATGCTTTAGGTAGGGAGTTAACTAATGCAGAAAAAGTTAACAAGATACTCCATTATTTACCTACCACATATGATGCAAAGATAACTGCAATAACAGAATCTAAAGATTTAAATGTTTATTCTGTTGACAATCTTCTTGGATCACTAATTGTTTACGAGCAATCTATGACTCAAAGATAGATTGATACAGGTGAGAAGCGAAAGGAGAAGAACATAGCTTTGAAGGTGGACGATTCAGAAAGTGATCAGTCACTACCTGAGGATGAAGAGGATATTGCCTTGATGACAAGGCAATTTAGAAGTTTCCTAAAAAGGAAGCAGAGAAGACGCCAACAGTAGAACAAAGGTAAGTTCCAAAAGAATGTTAAGGCTTCTAATGAATTCATTTGCTATGAGTGCAGGAAGCCAGGACACATAAAGACAAATTGCCCCAATCTCAAGGGAAATCCTAGCAAGGAGAAGGCCGAGGAGAAACTAAAGGAAAGAATGGGTAAAAAGAGACTTCAACGAGCATTTTGGGCAGACTCAACTTTAGATTCCTCAAAAACTGCACCAGAAGAGGAAGTCACAAATTTGTGCTTAATGGCTGATAATCTTGATCAATCAGATCAAGAAGAGGTATGTAACTTAAGTTATAAAGAATTATTTGAAGTTTCTGAATGCATACATATAGCATATAGAAAACTAAAAAAATTGCATGCTAAATTAAATTTAGATTATTTAGAGCTGCAGAAAGAATATGAGATCCTTAGGAAAGATCATGCATTAATTGATAGCAACCACATGACCTTATTGGATGCGTTTGATGATTTAAACAAACAGCATAATCTTTTAAAATCATCTCACACTGAACTTGAAAATAATTTTAAAACTTATATGGATGAATCGTATACTAGAGAGCATGATTTGAAGATTGATAATTCGATTCTAGAAAGTGCTAATGCCTATCTTAAAATTCAGTTAAAAGAACTTAAAGAAAATAGAAATCCACCCAAACTTGAAGATTTTCATGAATCCTACTACAAGATCACTGATTTAAAGTCTAAGAAGAAAATTTTCAGGATGAATAGATTGGTGAATCCTTTTCCTGGAATAAAGTATTTTTCTTGTGGTAGTTTAGGACATATATCCCACACTTGTACACTTAGATATAGAACACATTTAGTGTGGAGATCTAAGGTGCATAAATCACAGCATATCATACATGCATCTTGTTTAAAATTATCAAGAGGAGAACCCAAACTTGTTTGGGTTCCCAAGACTAACATTTGATTATTTTACAGGAACACTCTCACACAAGACCTCATGAGAGTATTTGGTACCTGGACATGTGGCTTCTCAAAGCATATGATTGGAGATATGAATTAATTTATAGCGCTGGAAGCCAGGAATGGAGGCAAGGTTACACTTGGAGATAATACTACCAAGAGAGTGGTAGGTACAGGTATAATAAAAAATTTTAGAAACTTTGTGATTGAAAATGTGCTGTTGGTTGAAGGTTTGAAACACAATCTATTGAGTATAAGTCAATTGTGTGATAAGGGCTATTATATAAAGTTTTTGCCTACTAGTTGTGTTATTAATCTAAATGGAACTGTTATTTTAAATGGTGATAGAGTTAATAATATTTACATGCTAGATTTAAATTCTGTTAAACCTTCTACTGCTCTGTGTTTAAAATTTTTATCTAATGAATCGTGGTTATGGTATAGAAGGCTTTGTCATGCTAGTATGAGAAATCTTAGGAAAATCACTTAAAAGCAACTAGTTAGAGGTGTACCCAAATTAGACTTCACTAAAGATCACTTGTGTGATGCATGTCAATTAGGAAAATAAGTGAGATCCTCTTTCAATTCAATCAAGGAAATTAGGACTAACAAGCCCTTAGAAATTCCTCACATGGACTTATTTAGACCTCTTAGTACCTTAAGTATAAGAGGAAAAAGATTTGGGTATGTTATTATGGATGACTATTCGAGATTCACCTGGATTAGATTTTTGAATCATAAGAGTGAATTATTTGAAGAGTTTAGAGATTTTGCCACTTAGATTCAGAGGAAACTAGGTTTTAAAATAGTTACTCTCCAAAATGATCATGGGGGAGAATTTGAAAATGAAATGTTTAATAATTTTTGCAAATCTCATGGGATTGAACACAACTTCTTAGCTTCTAGGACACCTCAACAGAATGGAGTTGTAGAAAGAAAGAACAGGATATTAATTGAGACTGCTAGGGCAATGTTGGCAGAGCATTCACTTCCTAAATATTTTTGGGCTGAAGCAGTTAGCACAGCATGCTATGTGTTGAATAGGATGTATATAAGGTCTAAATTAAATAAGACACCCTATGAACTTCTTAAAGGTAGGAGTCATAACCTCTCACATCTACATATTTTTGGATGTAAAGTGTTCATTCATAACAATGATAAAACTCTCTTAGGAAAATTTGATCTAAAATCTGATGAAGGAATCTTTCTAGGTTATTCAAGTGTTGGAAAATCCTATAAAGTTTTTAATAAAAGAACATTGGTGGTTGAGGAGACCACACATGTTATTTTTGATGAATCTTATGATAGTAAAGGGTCTAAGTTGGATGAAGATGAGGTTGAGGTAGTAACCGAAAAACTTTAAGATCAAAAAGTTGAAAAAAGGGTTGAAAAGGAAGAAGAAAATCAATTGCCTAGAGAATAGAAATTTGTTAGAAGTCATCCTAAAGAATTGATTTTATGAGAACCAAGTGAAGGAGTTAGGACTAGGTATGGTTTGAGGAAAGAGGTAAATCATTCAGCATTTATTTCAATAATTGAACCCACTAATATAGAGCAAGCACTTTTGGATGAATTTTGGATTTTGGCCATGCAAGAAGAGTTAAATCAATTCAAGAGAAATGATGTTTGGGAGCTAATTAAAAGGCCAAAAGATCAAAGTATAGTTACGACTAAGTGGGTGTTCAAAAACAAAATGAATGATTCAGGAGCTGTTGTGAGAAATAAGGCTAGATTGGTAGCTAAGGGGTATAATCAAATTGAAAAAATTGATTTTGAGGAGATATTTTCCCCTGTAGCAAGACTTGAAGCAATTAGAGTTTTGTTAGCCTTTGCCTGTTTTAAAATTTTTAAATTATACCAAATGGCTGTGAAGAGTGCCTTTTTGAATGGGGTGATAGAAGAGGAAGTTTATGTTGAGCAACCTCCAGGTTTTGAAAATTCTAAATTTCCTAATCATGTTTTTAAATTGAAAAAGACATTATATGGACTAAAACAGGCACCTAGAATGTGGTATGAGAGGTTAAGCACTTTCTTATTAAAAGGATCATTTATTAAAGGAAGTGTGGACACCAATCTATTTTTTAAAAGAATTGAAAATGAAATACTCATTGTACAAATATATGTGGATGACATTATTTTTGGATCAATTGATAAAATCTATGTGATGAATTTTCAAAGACAATGAGTAGTGAATTTGAGATGAGTTTGATGGGTGATTTGAGTTATTTTCTTGGTTTTAGCATAAAGCAAAATGAGGAAGGAACTTTTCTTTGTTAATCTAATTATGTTAAGGATATCCTCAAAAAGTATAAAATGGATAATGCTAAACCAGTAACTACACCCATGAGTTCCTTAGTACTATTAGATAAGGATCCTAAGAGAAAATCTGTTGATCAAAAGAAGTTTAGAGGAATAATTGGATCCTTATTTTATTTGACTGCTAGCAAACCTGATATTATGTTTAGTGTTTGCTTATGTGCTAGATTTCAAGCTGATCCAAAGGAATCACATTTGATAGCAATGAAAAGGATTTTAAGATATCTTCTGGGAACTCAAAATTTAGGGATTTGGTATCCTAAGAATAGTTCTTCTTTTGAAATTATTGGATACTCAGATTCTGATTTTACAGGCTATAGGGTGGATAGGAAAAGTACTTCTGGGATATGTCAATTCATTGGAAATTTATTAGTATCTTGGTCCAGAAGAAAATAAAATTCAGTAGCACTTTCTACAGCTGAAGCAGAATATATTGCCTTAGGGAGTTGTATTACACATGTGCTTTGGTTGAAATAACAATTGAATGACTTAGGATTTTCAATTGGCACCATTCCAATCTTTCGTGATAATACTAGTGCTATTTGTATTTCAAAGAATCCTATTCAACATTCTAGAATCAAGCATATTGATATAAGGCATCATTTTATAAGAGATCATGTAACGAAAGGAGAAATTGAACTACATCATATCGTTACTAAAGATCAGCTTGCAGATATTTTCATAAAACCCTTAGCTTTTGAAACTTTTAGCATGTTAAGGACAAGGCTAGGTGTAATTGATCAAATTCTTGATTGAAAATTCTACAAATGTGTGTTTATATGTATTTGTTGGTATGTTCATTACAAGTGATTTATTTTTTAGTGTTTTATATTTTATTGGTATCTTTTGTGTTGTCATTTAAAAAAAATAAAAAATTTTAAATTGTTCTTTAGTTGAGTGTTGAAAACCTGTAAGATTGGAGAGATAAAAGTTTATCTTATATTATCTATTCGTACTCTACAATGACAACATCATACTGTACGATTGCATGAACTTCGTCTGTACGAATAGGGGAGGTATCACGATTAGTTTTAGTTATTATTGATGATCATACGTATGAATACATCATTCATTTGTACGATCTAAGAGTCATTTTGCATGAGGATGACCCTAACCGTCGCCTGAACGATCTTAAATTTTCTGATCGTCCCGGACAAACACGTCATCATCTGTACGATCAGGAAGTCAAAAAGCCTGTATGAAAGGATGCCTCAGGATGAGCAGTTTATGAAAAACCATTTCAGTTTGACTGCTTTCATTCGTCCCGGACGAAATTTGATTTGTCCCGGACGAAATCAATTTCATCTTATACGAAGTGGGTTCGTACAGTACGATTTCAAGATTTTTCTATATAAAGGAGGGTCACTTTCTTTCATTTCACGTCCATTCTAAAACCCTTTAGAGCATAGACTAGAAGATGTCAGGTAGTGGAAAGAGAGCGTGTGTGGCTAGGGGACCAGCTTCTAGGAGGGATTGGGACGACAATTTCCTTAGTGATAAAAATGAGGAGGCATACCTTACGTATGTTGCTTCCAAAATCACCCCTTCCCGCATCCTGCTGTAAGAAAATCTACATTTTTGCTGTAATGCCATTGTTCGACTCCAACCAATTTTCCTTTCTTCTGACTCTGATCTTTGCCTTCAACAAAGATCTTTTTCATGTTTTTCTAGCTAATATGACATTCAATCAGGACCACTCTGTCGTTTCTTCGTATGTGCTTAAGCAGAGAGTAGAGATTAAAAAGGAGGATTTAGGAGAATTTCTTCACTTAAGAACCTATGGGACACGGGCACATACTTTTTCTAATAGATCGGACTATGATTGGTCCGAGGTAAAACAAGTCCTTAGAGATGTAAGTACACCCACTCATGTTTCCCAAGTTGACTCTTTAAACCAAAATGCACGTATAATCCAACACGTTCTTAAGACATCCATCATTCCTGAGGCGGGAGATAGAATAAATATGATCCCACTTCTTTCTTCTACAACTTACCTAACTATGACTGGCCAACCCATTGATGAAGCATAATTAATCCTAGACTATATTTACTATCTCACTAATATTGGTCTGGGTAGTGTAAAAAGGAAGAAGAATATTGCCTTAGAACACATTGTATGTTATATCCTTGAGAAGAAGTACAGTCTGGTCCATCCGTCTGGACCTTCTGAACTCCCACTTTATTTCACTGATGCTTCTTTTCGAGCACTATTTGTGAAAGATGGAAGTACTGATAGTTCTGATGATGAACCTACTTCTGCTTCTACTCTTGCACCTGCACCTGGACCAACTCAAGACTTCTATCAGAATATGGTCCAGTGATTTGAAATACTTGATCAAAGATTTGATCATGTAGAGGCACATCTGAAGCAGCAGAATGATCAATACAAGGAGGATAGAGTGTGGATAAGAAAACAATTTGATTCTGTGAACATAAATATTGCAATGCTAAACAGCTATTTTGTTATGTTTGGCGCTCATCCACCACCTCCAGATCAGGGTCCTTCAGATTTCTAGTATGCTTTGTTTGGCTTGGCTTGGAAATGTTTGTGGTTGTCTTTGTTGTTCTTCTTTGTTGTTTGGCTTGTTTGATGATTTGTCTTGTTGATGTTTATTTTTATGATTATTATATTAAGTGTGATATCAAGTTTATCTTATGATATGTGCTCCAAAGTAAAGCTTACTATGATGTATGGTTTGGAAATGATTAGAAATGAAATGTTCAAGTGTTTCTGTGCATATTATTTTGCCTTATTGATTGGAAACTTTTTAATCTTAAAACACTCGACTATAGTTGATTAAAGTTCAAAAATGTTAATTGAGTTTATATTACAATAGAAAATTCTGTGCATAACATTAAATTCTCAAAATATTTAGATTTCGTTATGATTTGGTGTAGATTAGAAGATCTTACTTTATCTTATTTAGACATGTATTATTTAGTCTAAATTGATGTATATTTGATGTCTTAATATTACTCTTACATTCTATATCAAAGTGTTCATTATTGTATTTGTGACCCAGAGATAGTGTTGTTGGAAAGAATCTTATCAAATAAACAAAGCAAAGCTTGAAAAGATGCACAAAATATGTCATACAATAAAAGATGCGTAATGTCGTCAAATCTAAAAAGACACACAAAGTGTGTCATTTAATAAAAGATGTGCAATGTCGCCAAATCTAGAAAGAGGCACAAAATTAGCCTAAACTTTGAAAAGATGCGAAATGTCGCCAATTATTCTTTCCTTTAGCATTTTCTCCAAGTTTACTAATCAATGATTGTCACTTTTGACTTAGAAAGTTGGTAATATTATTTCATCTTTTGTGCAAAATTTGAGACTACTAATATGTCTAATACATTACTACTTTAGATCAACTTTTCTTCTCCTTATTATAATATGCAATCTACCACTTTTGAGTCTTTATTTTTTGCATTTGATTTGCATATTATAGTTAAACTTCATTTAACATTATTCCACTTCTCAACTAATTTGAGTGTCCCTTTTTATTGTTGTCAAAAGGGGGAGAGTTTTATTGTTTAACTTTATTTGCTTTATTTGTTTTGACTTGTTGCATTTAAGTTTTTAGTTGCTTGTGTATGTATGTATGTACTTTGCTTGTGTGTAAGTTTTTACTTGCTTGTTTATGTATGTATGTACTTTGCTTATGTGTAGTGTTTGTAATGCTTGGGTTGCACGTTCTTCTTACCCTTTCCTTCGCTTATTCAGTATGTTCTCCTTTTATCCCTTATTTAAGGTACGTCATTTCTTTAGGGGGAGCTTAGGCTTTAGAGGGACCGTTGGAGTTCATTTACTTAGGGGGAGTGTACAATTAGTGGAAGCTTAGGAGAAATGAGACTTAATTTGTTCATTCAAATAATAGTTGTTTTGCCATCATCAAAAAGGGGGAGATTGTTATGATTTGTGTAAATCTGTTCGTTCAAGTGAATTATGATACAAGTTATTTTTTGATGATTACAAAAGCTTATTATTTGTTTTATTCTTCTCCTAACAAATATTTGAGTTTTGTTATTGTGTGTACTAAAGTATTTTTCAGGAAATTCACACTCCAGATTGCTGAAGACTTCAAGTATATTTGTTCACTATAAATAAAGTTTGTATTTTTATTTTTTTTTAGTCTGAGAGAGTGTGATTGTAAGTTGGATAATTGTGCACACACACACAATGGGGGAGTGAATTTTTTTTTAAACTGATCGTACAGTACGATTGTATATCGTACGGGATGATCTGTAGTATATGTCCTCCATATCGAACCCATATACCAAGATTTTTTTTTTTTCTAAGTTAAGTTTGTACTGTACAAATTACTATTCGTACATGAGGTTTTGCTGTACAAATGGCTCTGATTTGTGTTCATCCAGAGGTTCGTACAGGATGAAATGTTTATACGAACGGCTCTATTTTGATCGTCTAGAGGTTCGTACATAACGACATGTTCATACGAACGACTCTATTTTGATCGTCCAGTGGTTTGTACGGGATGAAATGCTCATACGAACGGCTCTGTTTTGATCGTCCAGAGGTTCATACAGGACAAAATGTTCGTACGAACGGCTCTATTTTGATCGTCCAGAGGTTCGTACGGGATAAAATTTTCATACGAACAGTTCTGTTTTGTTCGTCTCATGGTTCGTACAGGACAGATCGTTCAATTTTTGAACTATTCGTACAGTATGATAGTCGATCGTACGGGACGATCGACACGCATGAAACTTGAAATTTTCAATTTTTAGACGGTTTCTCTTGTCCTAAGTATATAAATGACTTAAAACGGACTGAAAAAAAAAATCATTCTACGAAAATCCTTTTGGAGAGTGAAAGGGAGAGTGATTGGGAGAGTGTTTGGAAGTGAGTGTTGAGAAATATTTGAAGAGAGAATTGTGAAGGGATTCTTAAGGTTATCCAATTGTGAGGATTTCATTACTTATTCTTCAAGCATCTTCCTAATTTCCTTGGAGACTTTTGCAAGAGTTTTGTTCGAGAGGATTCTGGTTCTCTGCCGTCACTTGGAGGGTGAAAAAGGATGATGGTTCTCTGTTGTACTTGGAGAGTGTAAAAGGATGTTTGGTTCTCTGCCTTCACCAGGAGGGTGATAAAGGACGACAATTCTCTATCGCACTGAGTTGGTGGAAGAGAGTTTGTAAAGGCTTCTCCGCCTTGCTGTGGGGGCAAAAGGAGAGTCACTTGAGTTCAGTGCAATACCTAGAGAAGGAGTCTCTAGGGAGTTGATATAGGTCGTGTTTGACCGAACCACTATAAATTCTGGTGTTTTCTATTCATACTGTTTACTTTTCTGCACTGTTCTTTTTCTGTATTTTATTTTCTTTGTGGTTAAAATTCTGTGATTTGAAGGAAGTAAAAATTAACTATGTTCATACTGTACGAAGTCAAATCGTACTGTATGATTTACTTAAAAATTTTCCAAAATTTCAAGAGTAATTTTTAAAAGGACCAATTCACCCCCCGCCCCCCTCTTGGTTAGCCTAGGGACGTGAGCAATAGGTCTAACAACCTATTTGCACTTTCAGCATCCTCCTCAAAACCTCACCCATGAACTAGGACACTAAACTAGTAAACTATGACATAGATTATGAGCTCATGAGTCCCAAAGTACAATAAACTAGTAAATTTTATTTAAAATTTTGCCCATAAATCATATCTAGCTCTAGCTGATTTATTAGTCTCAATCACATAAATCACACTTATGAATGATCACATGTACATGAAAATAGAAAAAGAAATTAACAACTTAAGCACCCATCTCTCTCTCTCTCTCTCTCTCTCTCTCTCTCTCTCTCTCTCTCTCTCTCTCTCTCTCTCTCTCTCTCTCTCCCTCCCTCCCTCCCTCCCTCCATCCCTCCCTCCCCCCTCCCTCTCTCTCTCTCTTCCTCTCTCTAATACCAAAATTTTACTACGACGGCCCAACTCGACATAACCCATATATTGAACAATCACATCTTGTCAAATCACAATAAGATAAATCTCAAAATCTAATTGGAAGAAAATTCTTTTCATTTCATTTATTAACAGAAACACAGAAGAACTAAATATAAAATTTGATTTAAAAGTTGAATCACCCAACAACATTTTCATTCATCTCTAAAAAGATATATTAAAAAAATGTCAATATACACAACAATCATGGTACAAAATCATGGAATAATCATTAGAATATAGTACGTTTACCAAAATGATCTAATTATAAAAAGGCATACCTAACACCAAAAATTTGCAACCTTTATCTACTTAACTTTTCCATTTTTTTTCTTTTTTCAGTCTAAAATTAACACGTGCAAACAAAGAAAGTAGAGCAAATTAAAGCTCAGAAGGCTACATGAAACCTACCCTTTTTTTTAATAAAAATAAAATAGTAAATAAACTTATTATTCTATCATCAAAGAAAAAGTAAAATATACTATCCATACAAAAATATTTAATAGGAGTTTTAGAATAGTGTTATTTACCATAGAGTCTTACACGTCAAATGTTTAGCTATTTTTAATTTACTATCAACATAATAGTTCAATCAGATAGTACAAATAGCACACATTCAAAGATAATATAAATAGGAACATCACATCAATCTCTTGTAACACATTGCATCAATCTCCCTTCAAGCCTTTAACCTCCCAAATATTTCATAAATATAGAATCAACCTCCTATGTATCTATTAGGCCCTTATTCCTAGTGCTTAGCATAATAATATCACACCCTTATAACTCTCAATGCATAACAATATCACACCCTTATAACTCTCAATGCATAGCTTAATGATATCATGCTCTTATTACTCCCAATGCATAGCATCATTAATTCATTCAGTATCAAATCCTTATACCTCCACTTAGATACACGCGATCATCAATAAAAAGCCACCAACATTTTCTTCTTTCACACAATTTCAATTGTACAAACACAGGAACATCGAACATGTATAAATAGAATCAAACACATCACATAAATGTACAAAATTTCACATTAATGGTAGAGTAATCAAAATCTTAGTGTAAAGTTATGAACACTTCAATAACTACCAACTATAAAATTGTTCATGTATATTATTCATAGTAGTATTTTAGAACTTTTATCCTTCCATAGCAACTTTAATTAGTTTTAGTGTACCCCATCAAATGTGTAAATATCATACATTAAGAAATACTCAATGAAACTTTATAATAAATATTTCAAATGTGCATAATAATAAGAACAACAACATACCAAAATTTACATGATGAAAATTTCTTAGATAGCCATTTATCTTATTTTTATGCCATTCATTCAATTACAAAGCTAAAAGTTTCATAAAAACCCGTATTATTAAAAATAAAAGCAGGGCAAATATAACCTGAAAGTTCGTGTAGGTTGTAAAACCTTATAGAACTGTCTCAAGGCTAACCAAGAGGGGGGGTGAATTAGTTATAAAAAAAATTCTTGGTTTTTTGAAAACCTTTTTAGATCTTTTAAAAAATTAAATCATTAATCCTGAAATATGCAGTTGTTCATAGAAATAATTATCACAGAGAATTTTTCAACCATAAAAAAGTTAAATATATAAAATAAAAATCCAGGAAAAAATAAAAAATAGCAAAAGAACACCAAATTTTATAGTGGTTCGATCCAACTCGACCTACATCCACACCATAGAGTCTCCTTCTCCAAGTATTGCACTAAATAATAGTGACTCTCCTTTTTCCCCCACTGCAAGGCAGACAAGCCCTTACAAACTCTCTTCCACCAACCTGGTATGGCAGAGAACTGTCGCCTTTTACACTCTCCAAGTGATGGCAACATACCGACACGCCCATTTTCACCCTCCTGGTGAAGGCAGAATACCTAGATCCAATGTTAAAGATCTTCTCCTAAGAGCCTCCAAAGAAGTTGGATATAAACTAGAAGAAGACAAAGAGATCCTCACTTTAGGCAACCTTATGAATCCCTCACAACTCCCCTTTACTAGATCTCTCACTCTTCACTCTCAAAATTTCTTCCAAACACACTCTCAATGGCCACACTTAAGAGAAATTCACAGCAAAGGATTCTTCAGACAATTTTTTGGACTCTTTATATAGAAAACACATGAAAAATCATCCAAAAATTAAAATTTTTAAGAGAACCATCCTACATTCATATTGTACGATCATGGATCATTCGGTACGAATAGTTCAAAATATCAGGGCTTCGTTTGGTATGAACTTAGACGAACTCAGTTTCATTCACTATTAGTCATCTGTACAAATGCAGATCGTACTGTATGAATAATTTAAAAATAAATGTATTTATTCGATATGATCTGGTAATAACCTAATTGTATACCCTGTCAGTCGTCTGTACGAATAAAAATCATACTGTATAAGTAGTTTAAAAATTAGAACTTTATTTGGTACGATCTAGAATGAACTCAATTTAGTACACTATCAGTCATCTGTATGACTTGATATCATATAGTATAAATAGTTAAAAAAAATCAAGCTATAATTTGATTAACTGCATTATGGAGAAAAACTATATAATATCGTACAGTATGATTAGATATCGTACCATACGATTACTTTTTTATCTCTCTCCCCCAATATGTGTGTGCACAGTTACCCAATTATAATCACACTTGCTCAGACTCAAGAAATAAAAATAGAGATATACATAATCTATTATATAAAATCCTATTCTATCCTATCTTGAAGTCTTCAACAATCTAGAGTAGTACATAATTTTTCTAAAATATTAGTACACATAAAAACAAACAGAAATATCTAATATATGCTATGAGAAATAATAATAAAATCAGAACAATAGTATTTTGTTATCATCAAAAAATCACAATCTTGATTCCTGAGTTGTAACAATCTCACCCTTTTTAATGATGATAAAAATAATTATTGTTTGAATTACAATTTAAAGTTTTTTTCTCCTAAGATCCACCTCAATGAAGGATAAAATAAAAATCATGGGGATAAAGAATTTTGTCTTCCTCTTTTTTATTTGAATTTTATAAAATAAACCCAAAACTCGCAAGAAATACATAAGGCAAACACAACCACCAAAACCCAAACACAAGACCAAGAAGACTTCAAACAAACATAAATTGAAGACTTCAAACAAACACAAACTAACTCCCCCTTTTTAACATCAGCAAAAAGAGGAGAGGAAAAAAACATCCTTTGAATATGTAAGATGTTATGAACGAATCTAAAAGTCGATAAGGAAAAGAATTTTTAAAAGTTGAAAGAACAATATTAAATTCCTGATGCAAAATAAAATATAAAACTCATATTTTAAATCAAAGAACAAATAAGATAAGAATAGGTGACCAGGTTTAATGTCTGTTTTAGCAAGCAGAAATATCAAATAAAATCATTATTATAAAAATAATTGAACAAATATCAAATAGTTTCAAATTCAATAGTTAAAATTATTGTTTAATGCATGAATTTTTCTAAGAATTACAGATATAGAGGAAAGAACTAAATGAAGTGTGGGCTCATTTTATGCCTCTTTTTCAACTAGACTTGAGCAATTTTTGATGCCACATTTGCATATCTTTTGATTTTGAACTTTATTTGTTGAACATTGAGCATCTGTTCAGGTTAGTCTCATTTTGTGCCTCTTTTCAAATTTGCTACACTTTGTGCATCTTTTGACATTTTATTCTCTCCACAACCTAAATCAGTAAATCTTAGCTTGTGTGATTATCTTCTAAATAAAAGAAAAACTTTCTCATATTAGGAAGATTAAACCATAAAACAAAACCCAATAGATACCAATAAAATCAATACATTAAACAAGAAAATAAAAGAAAAATAAGTCACCTTTTTGCAATAATTATACCTATAAGATAAATGACTATTAGAACATGAAGGCAATCTCCTTATCTAAATCTAATTATAATTTGATTTAAAGTTTGAGAAAAAAATATTAAGGAAATAACGTTGTAATGCAAAAAATTTAAAATTTGTATCCTTTGGATCAACATTCTTAGATTAGTCAATAGTAACATACAAACAATTTAAGAGGATTAACAAACCAAACAAGCCAACAACCACCATTTAAAAAAAAAAAGATAACTTAGACTCAAAGATAAGGCAAAAACAAGTGACCCAAAATAAAAAAACATCCAATTGCAACAGCATAAAAACTAAAATATTAAAATATACAATAACAACAATCAAACTAGAACTCTTGGGATCTTGATCTGGAGGAGGCTGTGGAGGATTGAACTGGATAAAATAGTTGTTGATGGAAACTACTTGAGTATTAAGTGAATCAAACTATCCTCTAACCCAGCCCATATCCTCATTATATCTATAGACCTGCTGGTCCAAACGAGTCTCAATATGATCAATTCATTGATCTATATGAGACTTGAGGTGATTGAATCTCTGAATCATATCTTGGTAGAATTGATGCTTGAGTCCTGGAATAGGAGCAGGTGCAGGTGCTAGAGCAGGTCCCTCTTCTTCACCAAACTCATCTCCCTCATCCCCATGATCCAAGGGGAAAAGAATGTGAAATGAAGCATTAGTAAAATAAATAGGCATATTATTTGGGGGATCAAGATGAATAAGATTATATTTCTTTTTAAGGATGTAGGTAATCAAGTATCCTAAGGCCATATTCTTTTTCCTTCTAGTGGCAAGGTGTCTAATGTCAATAAACTTATTGATGTAGTCCAGAATCAATTGGGCTTCATTAATTGGAGTGTTTGATATTATATAGTATGTCACTATAGAAAGCAAAGGAGTGATATTGACTCGATCACCAACTTTAGGAATAATAGAGGTTTGTAAAACATGCTGGATGGTTCTGGCATGATTTAAAGTTTGAACAAGGGGTAAATGTTGGACTAATGGTATAACCCTAAGAGTTTGATTTATAATAGATCAATCAAAATCACTTCTTAATATCATGGAATGTGCCATTACTCCTTTAGTTCTAAGATGTAAAAATGTGCATAAATCCTCTTTAGTGATTTCTACTCATTGGTGAAAGACATATGAGGACATTATGGTGTTATTCTCTCTCTTTCTCATGTTGACAAGAAAATAATAAAAAGTGTAAGAGTGGAATATGTAGATCAATGTGAGAATGAAAGAAAGCTGAGTGGAATCAAATACATGCATTACTGAAAAATTTATGTCTTCTGGAATAAGAAAATGGGATGGAGTAATTTTTACCTAGACAAAACGATCGTAGGCTTGTTTGTTTTCTCTTGAAAGAAATGTATCATCTTGTTTAGTATGAGATGAACTTCCTTTAGAATGATTTACTCATTTGTTGCTTCTTGCCATTTGAAGAAGATTGAATACAAGAGAATTTGAATGTGAAAGAGATTGTGAACAACTTCAAAGAATAGCTTCCAATTTATAAAAATTGGACAATTTCGTACAGTATGATATTGAGTTCATACATACAATATTAGGTTCGTACAGTATGAATCCAATTTTGTACATACGAATATAAACTATCAAGAACAGTTATTGCAGTGAAATGACTTTTCAAAAACTTGCCTTCCCGATGAGTCATTTCGTACGAGCATTAACTAAAACTGATCGTATTGATGAACAGGTGTTCGTTCAGGATGAGTTAATAATAATGATCATACTCGTTGATTGAATTCATCCACATGCAAATGACAAGTGGATCGTACAGACAAACAGGTGTTAGTACGGGACGATCGAACAGTAACCACCATAATAAGCTCTGAAGCATTTTGCCACGTGTCCGTACATACGAAAGATTTATGATTCATACAGATGATGAGGTGTTCGTACTGTATGATTACTATGAAAAGTTATCAAAAAATTTGTCTGTCCAACTCAAAAAAGAGATCATGAAAAATCTGAAGAATTTGAATAGTACTAAAGTGGTTCGTACAGTACAAATAGAAATGGAATTTTGGATTTGCACATGTTGATCAAGATACATTCTAAAATAAACCAAACAAGACCAATTTAACATAGAAATAAAAATAATAAAAGGATAAATCAAAGACACAATAAAGAAGAATAAAATAATACAAATAAAAAATAGGAAATAAACTGTAATCATAAACACAAGGAAAAAATATACACTATTACATTTTGTAGATTTGTAATTTTTCAAGCATGAATATCAATAACATCCAATCTGGCTCTTATGGTGCTAAAAATTTTAAAAGCTAGTGGTTTTGTGAAAATATCTGTAAGTTGATTTTTAGTAGCTACATGATGTAGCTCAATTTCTCCTTTGGTGACATAGTCCCTAATGAAGTGATGCCTTTTGTCTACATGCTTAGTCTTGGAGTGTTGGAATGGATTCCTTGAAATGCAAATGGCACTTCTATTATCACAGAAGATTGGAATAGTGCCAATTGAAAAACCTAAATTCATAAGTTATTATTATAACCAAAGAACATGTGATACACAACTTCCTAAGGCTATATATTCTACTGAAGTAGTAGAAAGTGCTACTGAGTTCTATTTTCTGCTAAACCAAGAAACTAAAGAGTTTCCTATGAATTGATAAGTTCTAAAAGTACTTTTTCTATCAACCCTACATCCTACAAAATTTGAATCAGAATATTCAATGATTTCTAAAGAAATATTATGCCTAGGATACCAAATCCTTAAATTTTGAGTCCCTAAAAGATATCTAACAATTCTTTTAATAGTAGTCAAATAAGATTCTTTTGGATTAACTTAAAATCTAGCACAAAGACAAACACTAAACATGATATCAGGTCTGCTAACAGTTAAATAAAGTAATGACCTAATTATCCCTTTAAATTTCTTTTGATTAACAAATTTGCCTTTAGAGTCCTTATCTAACTGGATTGGGGAACTCATGGGAGTACTTATTGGTTTAGCTTTATCCATTTCATACTTTTTAAAGATATCTTTAATGTATTTTGGCTGACTAAAAAGGTACCATCCTCTTTCTGCTTTTTACTAAAACTAAGAAAGTAACTCAAGTCTCCCATCAAACTAATTTCAAATTTCTTACTCATTGTTTTTAAAAAGTCATCACAAAGATTTGTATTAGAGGATCCAAACAAGATATCATCAATATAAATTTGAACAATGAGAATGTCATCTCCTACTCTTTTTATGAAGAGAGTGGTGTCCACACTCCCTCTAACAAAATATATTTCTAGTAGGAATGTGCTTAGCTTTTCAAACCATGCCCTAGATGTATGTTTTAGTCCATATAATACCTTCTTCAATTTAAACATATGATTAGAAAATTATAAATTTTTTAAACCTAGAGGTTGCTCAACATAAACATCCTCTCTTATCAACCCATTAAAAAAGGCACTTTTAACATCCATTTGAAATAATTTAAAACCTTTAAAATAGGTAAAGTCTAGAAGAACCCTTATTGCTTCAAGTCTGGCTACAGGGGTAAAAGTCTCCTCAAAATTAATTCTTTCTATTTGATTGTACCCTTTGGCCACCAATTTTATCTTATTTCTAACCACTACACCTGAATTATTCATCTTATTTTTAAAAACTCACTTAATTCCAACAACACTTTAATTTTCAAGTCTTTCTACCAACTCCCAAACATCATTTCTAATAAATTAATTCAACTCTTCTTGTATAGCTAGAATCCAAAATTTATCAGAAAATGCTTGATTTATATTTGTGGGTTCAATCATTAAAATAAATGTTAAGTGGTTCACTTCTTTGCTAATTTCGTACCTAGTTCTAACACCTTCACTCGGGTTTCCTAAAATCAGTTCTTTAGGATGACTCTTAAAATATTTCTATTCTCTGGGCAATATATTTTCTGTTCCAACCCTTTCTTCAAGATTTATATTTTCAATTCCTTTAGAAATTTCTCCAACATCTTCTTTTTCAGACCTAGACCCTCCAGAAATATTTGATTCATCAAAAACTACATAAGTGGTCTCCTCTACTACCAATGTCTTTTTATTAAAAACTCTATAGGATTTGCCAACACTTGAATATCCTAAAAAAATTTTCTCATCAGATTTAGGATCAAATTTTCCTAAGAGAGTTTTGTCATTATTATAAATGAATACTTTACATCCAAAGATATATAGATGTGAGAGGTTGGGTGGTCTACCCTTAAGAAGTTCATAGGGTGTCTTATTCAACTTAGATCTAATGTTCATCCTATTCAGAACATAATAGGCTGTATTAACCTCTTCAGCCCAAAAATATTTAGGAAGTAAATATTTGTCCAACATGGCTCTAATGATTTCTACTAAAGTTCTATTCTTTCTTTCAACAACCCCATTCTGTTGAGGGGTCCTAGGAGCTAAAAATTTATGATCTATCCCTTGCTCTTTACAGAAAACTTCAAATTTTTTTTTTTCAAATTCTCCACCATAATCACTATGAATTACAAGAATTTCATAACATAGCTTCCTCTGAATCCAAGTAAAAAATTTTCTAAATTCATCAAATGATTCCTCTTATATGATAAGAATCTAATCCAAGTGAACCTAGAATAGTCATTAACAATCACATACCCAAAAACTTTCCCTCCTAGACTTACAAAGCTAACAGGTCCAAAAAGATCCATGTGAAGGAATTTTAAGGGTTTGCTTGTTCTAAGATCTTTAATTGAATGAAAGGAGGACTTAACTTGTTTCCCTAATTGACATGCATCACACAGGTGATTCTTAGTGATGTCTAATTTGGGTATGCCTCTAACCAATTTCTTTTAGGTAATCTTCCTATGATTTTTCATACTTGTATGACAAAGTCTTCTATGTCATAACCAAGATTCATCAGTAATAGTTTTTAGATAAAAAGAATTAGAAGATTTAATACAATTTAAATCAAGCATGTAAATATTATTTATCCTATCTCCATGTAACAAATCAACTCCATTTTAGCTTATAATGCAGCTTGTAGGAAACAATTTTATGTCAAAACCCTTATCTCAAAGCTAACTAATACTTAACAAGTTATATTTTAAGCCTTCTACCAATAAAATATTTTCAATCAAAAAATTCTTCATGTTACCAATCATACCAGAACCTACCACTCTCCTAGTAGTGTTATCTCTAAGTGTCACTTTGCCTCCAGTCCTGGTCCAGCGATATAAATTGATTTTCATCTCCAGTTATATGTTTTGAACATCCATTGTCCAGGTACCAAATACTCTCATGAGGGATTTTATGAGAGTGTCTCTACAAAATTATTAAACATTAGACTTAGGAACTCAGATAAATTTGGATTCACCTCTTGACAATGATAATCCAGATGGATGTTTGATATGTTGTAATTGATACATCTTAGATCTCCACACTAAGTGTGTTTTACTATGAATAGTGCAAATGTGGGAGATATTCCCGAGCATGCCACATGAAAAATATTTAACACTAGAAAAATGATTTACAAATCTATGTGAGTTAAAATATCTTTTCCTAGATTTTGAACTTGTACGCTTTTGGTTAGGATTATGAAATTATTTAAGTGTGGGAGCTATCTTATTTTCCTTAAAAGCTTTCAATTTTACTTGAGGATATGAGTTTACACTTTCCAAAATCGAATTATCAATCTTCAAATCATGTTCCCTTCGATAAGATTCATTCATAAATTCTATAAAACCATTTTTAAGCTCAATGGAAGATGTTTTTAATAGTTCATGCTTCTTAATTCATCTAGCAATGCCATGTGATTGATATCTATGTCTGCATGATCATTCCTAAGATTTTCATACTCTTTCTGTAATTCAAATGCTCGATACTAAGATTAGCATGTAATTTTTTAAGTTTCCTATATGCATTATGGATTTTCTCAAAAACTTCAAATAATTCATCGTAGGATAGGTCACATACCTCCTCTTGATCTTAATGATCAAATTTATCTGTCATTAAGCACAAATTTATAACATCCTCTTCTGGTTTTCTTTCTAAAGAGTCTGAAGCTGAGTTAGTCCAAAAATCTCTTTGCATTCTTTTCTTGCCCTTCCTAACGCTAGTTTTCTCCTCAACTTTCTCCTTGTTAAGATTAGCTTTGAGATTTGGACATTCGGTCTTTATATGTCCAAGCTTTCTGCATTCATAACAAATGACTTCATTAAAAATTTTTAGATTCTTATTAAACTTACCTTTGTTCCAATGTTGACGTCGTCATTTCTTTCTCTTAAGAAAATTTTTGAATTTCTGAGTCATAAGTGCAATATCTTCTTCATCCTCTGGCATAGATTGATCACTCTCTAAATTATCAACTTTCAAAACTATATTTTTCTCTTTTCTTTTATCACCTACATTGATCTGTCTTTGATTCACTCCTTACTCATAAGCAATAAGAAATCCAAGCAAATTAGCAATAGAATATACATTCAGATCTTTAGACTCAATTATGGAAGTTATCTTTGCATCATAAGTAGCAGGTAAAGAACGTAAAATTTTATTAACTTTTTTTGAATTTGTAAGTTCTCTACCTAAAGCATGCAATGAGGTAACAATATGAGTAAACCTTATATACATATCAAAAATTGACTCTTTTAATTTCATGCTAAATAGTTCATAGTCATGTAATAAAATATTCAACCTAAATTATTTTACCTCATTTATTCCTTCAAAGTTATACAAAGTCTATCAGATTTCTTTTCCAATTTTGAAAGTAGAGACATGCATATAATCCTCAGATTTCAAAGCACAGAAAAAACTATTTAAATATTTTGTATTTAACTGTGTTAATTCTCTTTCTACTAGAGCCCATTCAATAAATGGTGTTTCAATTCTAATGCCATCAACAATTCTCGTATGTCAGTATAACGTTCCTGTACTAATATCCACATATGATAGTTAAGTGATTGCAGAAAAGTAGACATGTGAGTTTTTCAAAAATCAAAGGAAATATTATCAAATAAAGGTAGTTTAGTGATTGAATATCATCCAGCAGTATTCCAGTTTCCAAAATTAGCCATGATCATTTTTCAAAAAGTAATCTAAACTTTAATTTTTGAAATTGGCTTTGATACCACTTAAAAGTTCATGTAGCTTGTTAGACCTTATAGAACTATCCAAAGGCTAACCAAGAGGGGGGGTGAATTAGTTATAAAAAAAATTTCTTAGTTTTTTGAAAACCTTTTTAGATCTTTTAGAAAATTAAATCATTGATCCTGAAATATATAGTTGTTCATAGAAATGATTATCACAGAGAATTTTTTAACCACAAAAAATTTAAATGTATAAAATAAAAATGCAGGAAAAATTAAAAAATAGTAGAAGAACACTAAATTTTATAGTGGTTTAATCCAACTCGACCTACATCCACTCTCTAGAGACTCCTTCTCTAGGTATTGTACTAAATAATAGTGACTCCTTTTTCCCCCACAGCAAAGTAAAGAAGCCCTTACAAACTCTCTTCCACCAACTCGATGCGGTAGAGAACCGTCATCTTTTATACTCCAAGTGATGGTAGTGTACTGACACGTCCTTTTTCACCCTCTTGGTGAAGGCAGAGTACCTAGATCCAATATTCATGATCTTCTCCCAAGAGCCTCCAAAGAAGTTGGATAGAAACTAGAAGAAGACAAAGAGATCCTCACTTTGGGCAACCTTGTGAATCCCTCACAACTCCCCTTTACTAGATATCTCACTCTTCACTCTCAAACTTTCTTCCAAACATAATCTTAATGGTCACACTTAAGAGAAATTTGTAGCGAAGGATTCTTGAGACAGTTTTTTGGACTCTTTATATAGAAAACACATGAAAAATCATCTAAAAACTGAAATTTTCAAGAGAACCATCCTATATTATACTGTAAGACTGTGGATCATCTAGCAGGAATAGTTCAAAACATCAGGGCTTCATTTGGTATGAACTTGGATGAACTCAGTTTCGTATACTATTAATCATCTATATGAATATAGATCGTACTGTACAAATAATTCAAAAATAAATGTATTCATTCGGTATGATCTCATACGAACCTAATTTTGTATCCTATGAGTCATTTGTATAAATTAAGATCGCACTGTACAAACAGTTCAAAAATCAAAACTTTATTTGGTATGATCTGGAACGAACTCAGTTTCATACACTATCAGTCGTCTGTATGACTTGACATCGTACATTATGAATAGTTAAAAAAAATTAATCCATGATTTGATTAACTACATTCTGGAGGAAAACTATGTCAAATCATATAGTACGATTAGATATCGTATAATATGATTACTTTCTTATCTCTCTCCCCCTCTGTGTGTGTGTGCACAGTTACCCAATTACAATCACACTTGCTTAGACTCAAAAAATAAAAATAGAGATATATAGACTCTATTACATGGAATCCTATTCTACCCTATCTTAAAGTCTTCAACAATCTGGAGTAGTACTTGATTTCCTTAAAATATTAGTACACATAAAAATAAATAGAAATATCCAATATATGCTAGGAGAAACAATAATAAAATCAGAACAATAGTATTTTATTATCATCGAAAAATCACAATCTTGATTCCTGAGTTTCAACATAACCTACCGTAATCTATAAAATATTTTCAATTTGTCCGACATATGAAAATGAGCCAAAGATCTTTGAAATGGACTCTCTCTCTCTCTCTCTCTCTCTCTCTCTCTCTCTCTCTCTCTCTCTCTCTCTCTCTCTCTCTCTCTCTCTCTTCTCTCTCTCTAGCTGGTTGATCAAATGGTGAAAATGATTTTGGATGATAGAAATTGAGTGGATTTTACTATTTATATAAAAATTCATAGCACAGTAATGCGGCACACGAATAACCAATTTCGCAGTGATTTATATAAAAATTCATAGCACAGTAATGCGGCACACGAATAACCAATTTCGCAGTGCCCAGCACCAGCCCCACAATGCTCCAACACATAAAACCTAAAGCCATATCACTCAGAACCCTAGCACCACAGTGCTCCCAAAAAACCTCTTACAATACTAGAATATAAATAACTCAGTGCTACAGCACTCATAATGGTTTTTTCTACATTCATAAATTTTTTATTCTAAGCAAACCCATTGAACCTTTAAAACTATTTTTAAATAGAAAATATTAAAGAAACATTCACAAAAATTTAAAAAATATAGAATTTTAAACATACTAGTCTTACCAAATCAGTTCAGGTCATTATATATACTGATTATTTGTATAGTGGTCCTTATTGGGTATAATCATCTTTTGGGCATGCTAAATTGAAGTTAGTGAAGTCCAAACACATCCTCCACATACTAGTTGCATTATGTACTATCCTTTATGATGAAGTTGATCTTAATCATCTTTTTGCACCTCTTGCATTTAGGCTTAGTGAGTATGGCAGCTATCATCCTTTTTCTTCTTTATAAGCCTTGCATCTATCTTTACGTTTAGCTTATGGTAGGTAACCTATTCACTTGCCCGACATCTCCGTTGATGTCCAAGCAAAGGCTTCTAGGTCACCCCTGAGTGTGTATGATCTCACCATTATGTTCTCCATTGAAAGCTACTTATTTATAGGTTTCTTTCTGACTTGACCTCCATATAATGGATTTCTTATAACATTTATAGTCTCCATCCTTAGACCGCTTTCACATCAAGCTACAAGGCTTCTTTTAGGAAGGTTGCCACCTTCCCTATCCTTAAATAAAAGAATATACGACTAAGTGAGGTTGTGTCTCACTATGATTTCTCTTTCTTCTATAGGGAATTTGATAGTTATGTGATAAGTGGAGACTACAAACCTAAAGGGTTTCAATAGGTGCTTACCAAAGATGGAATTATATTTAACCAGGGCATCTATGATGAGAAAATCTCCCATCATAGTGTATTGTAGGTTTCCCTCACTCGAGGTGATTGGTAATGTGAGTATTCCATCCATTCCTTTAGGCTCCTTTAATAAACCATATAAGGGATCTATAGTAGGCGTGATCAAGGAAGCGAGACGGTTCATTTTTTTCAAATATAGATTTGAAAATAATATTAACAAAACTCCTTGTGTCAAGTAGAATATTACCTATTTGGTACTTGGTGACTAAGGAAATGATGAATATTAGGTGTCCTTTCTCTTTGTTCTCTAGAGCAACTTCTTTCTCATTCGCACACTTATTAACGATCATTTCATGGAATGACTTTGTATAGATGAATGGAAATAGAGGACTCAACCATTCTATTATATTCTTTGGCATTAACATGGTTATTGGTGAACTCTAATAGTCTGGCAGGTGTCCTCTGTTGTTGCAAGCCTAGTGCGTAGCAAAAAGAACCTTCTCTTAGTCCTTGGCGACTATAGGATTCAAACCCTCACTTCTAACATCTCCCTCTAAAATCTCACAATGAAGTTTCTCAATGACTCATCTAGCTCCTGCAACATTTTGAAAGCCTGATAGCTCTTCTAAGACTTATAGGTGGTAGAAAATTTAGTTTCAGGAATTCTTTTAAATTCCACAAAAGAGGTGATAATCCCTATTGGTAGCGAGTAAACCACCTCAATGTTGACTTCTTGAGTATCATGAAGAATAACCAACACTTGAGGTCATCATCAATGTCAAGTAGCAAAATTATTGATTTAAAAGTTTCAACATGGTCCACTAGGTCAATTTTACCCCTCTAGAACTCTAAATGTGGCACCTTAAACTTGGGTGGCAGTCTAACCTCTATTATATCATTTGAGAAGGCATTAGTCAATTTCAACTCGTCTCTTATGACTAACTGAACTGGCAAGTTTTATTCTTCAACACTCATCACTGTGAGTGGGGTTTAGGATAGGTGATGAGGTTAACGCCCTACTATCTGGCCTTTTGTGATGAGTTGCCAAGTCAAATGACTCTTTAATAGTGCTCTCCCATTGTGAGCACCTAGATAACCCTCCTAAGGCATCTGGGATCATTTTTATCAACATTTCCTTTATATATCCATAAGGTTGTAGCAAATGGTGCACTTAGGTTTCTCCATGTTCACTAAAGGTTCAGGGTTTTGTTGCTCTTCAAGTTTATTTTCTTTTAGTCACTAGCATCAATCCCCGCTCACCACACCTCTCAAGATGTTGAATTCAAATATGTTTGTAGGTGATGCCCAACTTGGCTAATAGGTAAACTCTATGAGTATAACTTAGAGACCTATGAGAATGGAGAGAGAGAAAGAGAGAGAGAGAGAGGGGAGGGAGAGAGAGAGTGTGTGTGTGTATGTTTGTGTGCGCGTGTGCGCGCGCGCAAGCACTAGCTCAAGTATTTATAATATAAGTAGCATTGAGTATGAAGAACGTCAAAATATCCAAATGCTTCTTATCATCCCTTTCTTATAATGATCTAAGGGCTATAGAAAAGGCTATATAAGTAAAATGAATAAAAAAAATGTAGGGTTTGATGACTCTACAAATCACCTTAAACATGTTTCTCCCCCTGCCTATCTGTGGTGTGGCGTGACCTTTCTTGCGCTTAACCCATCTGCTTCTGAGTGAGCTCAGTAGTATTAAGTATGTATGGGCAAGCTAGTGCATGTGAATTTGTTGGCTAGTCATGAACAAATGAAATTGATGCTGATGAGTACTCTTGTATCATTAATGACATGTGATGGAGATCTATTTCAGCTTGTAAAAGAGCGCCGAGTGAACTTGAGTTGTGGGTTAGATAAGCTCCATTATCGGCTAACCGTGAAAGGGAATGTGAGAGTCAACTCCCTGACAAGCTTTTTCAAAGGTGGCTTTAATGGCTCTTGGGTGCATTCTCTTGTGGGTCCACATAGTATACAATATATTTAATTGATCGACTCAAAAGTTATAATGTTATATTATTACTTTTATTTTTCTAGTGAGTAGAAAGTGGAGGGGGGGGTACTTTTGAGCCAATTATGAAAAACTCACACACACATCATAATCGTAAGCTTTGAACTCAATACATCTTAGTTCGCAACTAAAACTCTCAACCAACAAATCAAGCTAAAATTCAAACTGTTAATCATCATTCACATATTCAACATTTGATGAATTTGCATAAATATTGCATTCATCACTATCATTTTTTTTATGAGCAATGAATTATAATTATAATTTTAAGAAAATAATCACTCGTAATTCTTGGTTTGCAATGACAACAAAAAATAATTCTAGGTAAAAATTACAAACACAAGGTTCTTTAAAATCCTTAGGACAGTTTTGGTGTTGTTTTATTTTATTTTATTTTATTTTTTACTTAAAAATGAAGTTAAAGTGATAACCAAATATATTTCTTAAGCTTTTTATTTTATTTGTTTTAAACATAGATTTATTTATGTTTAAAATACTGGAGGCATTTGCCCATTGGATTTAAAAATAGATTTTGGATGTCAAGCAAGCTGCCCATTGGACATTCAAGACTAACAATAAAAATAAAATCAATGAAAAAAGGAAGAAATATTTTTTTTAATTTAAATTATTTTCACACTAATTCAAAAGATTAAAATATTAGACATCATTTTATATGATTAATTTTTGTTGCATGCCGGAACATTTACTGTGATAGAAAGAGATAACTTTCGCATCTTAGTTTTGCACGAAGATCCAACATACACAGAAAAATAAGAGAGGAGTGCAAGAATTTAATATACATCGGTAATGTGAAAAACCCAGGATAGAGAAAAATCATAGGATCTAGCCTACTTAAAATGATTTCCCTAGTATTTGTCATCAATTAAAAATGACGCCCTTCCTCTAGAGAAGGCATTGATACAATATAAAGAATATGTTACATGGTTCAAAATGGAAGAGCCTTGTGGCATAAGAGTTGTCTTTAAGAGATTATTTATTTATTTATTTGGTCATACTCCTTGGAGAAGAGAAGATCAGAAACAAAGAAATACATCAAAAATTACTGTGCTGATGTTAGGAGTCATAGTTGATGTCGACGATGTGCATTTATCTTATAAGTGGCAATAAATATTGGCATTAATTGGTGATGGTAAATGATGAAGCCAGTAGGCATTGGAGTATCCAGGCAAAGGTGGTTGGAAGACCGTAGTTTGACGACAGAGATCAAAGGAGTGTAGTTTGGTGATGGAGGTCGAAGGATTGTAGTCGAACAATAGTTATCGAAAGAACCATAGTTAGGTGACGAAGGTCGAAGGACTAAGTAAGGCGATGGAGCTAAAGGATCATAATAGGGCGACAATGGTCGAAGCATCGTAGTCAACTGATCGAAGTCGGAGGATCGTAGTTGGGCAATAGTAGTCAGAGGCCTATAGTCAAGTGATTGCGTTCGAAAGGATTGTAGTCGAGTGGCAGTAGTTGAAGTACCGTAATTAGGTTATAGCGATCATGACTGTAGTCAAATGAAAGTAATCAAAAGAACTGTAGTCAGGTGATAAAGGTTGGAAGAACTTTGATGGGATAATGGCGATCAGGTGATATTTCAACAATAATGGTTGGGCAGTGGCTTAATAGCGATGTTATGTGGTGTTTCAATCATAGTCATATGGTGGATCAATAGAAACAATCGATGGTGGTCTAACGACAGCATTGGGTGGTTGTCTAATAATGGTGTGTGCAGTTATAAGAACGCATACGTCAGGCAGTGGTTCATTTATAGCATTGAGGCAATGATCAAATGGTGATGATTGGATGATGGCCAAGCGACGATGCTCAATTAGTGCTCTAAGATCCTTTTAGGCTCAAAGGTCTCGTGAATCTCAAGCCAAAGCCCAATATCTAGGTTCAAGCTCCCCATTCATGTAGAAAATGAAGGCCTATTTATAGAATTTTGAGAGTGACATGTCCCATAAATATAATCAAAATCGACAACACTCCATTGAATAGCTTGTATTAAATCCCTCAATCATAGATCATTTCCTCAGCACTTAAGTGCCTTTATGTCAAAATTGAAAGATCTTGGGCTCATTGGATTCATCTCATTGAAAAGCTAAATTTGATCATATGCATGCCAAATTTGGAGATCATTTGATCTCCCAATTAATATTTCAAATTTTAAATTATATTTTATATGCTTAATTTGGGCTCCTTTAGGCTTGAATTAAACCACAGTTAGTATCTTTTGATTAGTCTTAACAAGACGTTCATTTTTTTTTTTTTGAATCAATGCAAAGAGCAATTTTATTGATAATTTAGAAAGAAGCTCTAAGTTATAGCACCCCTATCACTTTCCTCCTTAAACAAAGAAACAAAGTAAGGAGGAATGTTATTACAACCAATATTATCCTAAATAAAATCAGAAGAACAAGCATAGTTAGCACAACAATCTGCTAACTTATTACAACTCCTATTCACAAAATGAAATAAAACTTGGTTAAAATCTCTAAGAAAGGAAAGATCTTGCGGCTTCAAGTAAGATTCCTTCACATCTTCAGTATTCATCATGCTTTGCACATACTTCATGATATTATAATTATCTCCTTCTATTATAAATCCTTTCACCTCATACATCCATTCTTGAAGAACTTTCCTCAAAGAAAGAACTGACCTAAGCTCCAATTCCGAACAGTCCCAATAAAAATAAGAGAAGCCAAAAGCATACACAAACCTTCCTTTAGAATCTCTTATCACACCACCTACTCCAGCCTTATAAGAGCTCTCTAGTGAAGCATCAACATTGAGCTTAATCCACTCGGGTGGTGGAAGATACCAAAAGGAAGAAGACAGCTGTAGCAGCTGGTTGGTACCCCAGTGATCTAGCGAAACGAGGCTGCAGCTAAGCTGATTGAATTTGCTACTGTTACAAATATATTATCCTCTCTATCACCATGTTTAAGCTTGTTTCTACTTTTCCAAGAAAGAAATATGCAGAACAGTATAAATTCCCTATGAACGGGTTGCATTTTGATAACACAGACAGCTCACGATGGCATTCTTCCAGATCAGCAAAAATAGGGACCTTAAATCCCCATTTATTAAGCATACTTATCACCTGTAAGTGGTACACACAATTGGTAGTTATGTGATCAGAATTCTCTATTGCTTTGTATCCTCTCGGACACCCATTGAAGTCCTGCAATCTTCTATACATTAGAAACTCATTTGTGGGGATAGCCTTATGAATAAGTCTCCACCATAATAGCTCTACACGTGGGCGAAGTTTCAGCTTTTTCCTCCATCTCCAACTTAGATCTTCATCAGCATTACCAAGCATCTTCTTAGTAACCAAAGCTGCTATTGATTTGCCTGAGCATTTATACATCAGCTCCAATTGGTCACCTTGTAACTCTGGATGAATTGGAACTGATCTAATTACCTCCACCAAGTCAGGACCGAAGAACTGCTTCATCTTGGTAACATCCCATTCTTCTTCCTGTATAAAATTCATAAGACAAGAACTAACTTGATTCGGCTCTATAACAAATGTAGGCCAACATTCAATACTCTTATCAAAAACCCATACAGCTTTAAAAGTATTGATACTGCCACCATCCGAGACCTTCCATCTCACAATATCTTGCAGAAATTTGGCCCTGTTAGTTAGAATCTTCCAAGTAGGAGAGACATAGCTCCTAGCTTCAGTGCTCCAAATATCCTTCCCATATTTATCCCTTAAGTTCCTGTTGAGAAGAGAGGAAGGCTTTATAACAAAATTCCAAGCAAATTTAGCCCTTAACGGACCAGCTTTAGCAAATGCAGATTGCACTCCTTGGCCACCCATTCGTTTATATCTACATAAAGTTTCCCAAGAAACATAGTGAAGGCCTTTACTTCTATCCCTTTTTTGACAAAGAAAATCCCTACTCATCCTATCCAAATCATTCAACACTCCCTTAGGGACTAGTGAATGCATAGATAAGAATGTAGGAAGGGAAAGAAAAGATGACTTGGGCCTAGTTTGATTGGGCATTTTTTATGCTTATTCCTTTTTAAAGCAGTAAAATTTATTTTTTTTACTGTTTGGTTTGTCAAACCTCGTTCCCAATAACTCCATTTTTGTCATTTTTCTACTGTTTTGAAAAAGCTTTTTGTATGTGCTTCTCCGTTAGGAAACTCCTTTCTCTGAATCGATGTTTCTTAAAACTACCTTTTACAAAAGTACCAAATAACCAAACGAAGCCTTGATCAGAAGCAGCTTTCCTGAGAGAGATATAAACCGGTTTCCCCAAGTATTTATTCTGTTGTACTCTTTTTCCAACAGATTTTGAAAATCTGAAAGAACTAATCTTCTTAACGCCAACTTGACTACAAGATAGGTGAGTTCTTGAACGACCTTGAAGCCCAGAATTCTTGAAAGAGCTACAGTCCTTCTTCTACCAACTGATTTCCCAAAGATAACAGATGATTTTTGGACATTAACCTTTTGGCCCGTCCATTTGTTGTAATCCTTTAAGATTTTGATTATTCTCTTCACATGCTCCTGCTTAGCCTCAGAGAAAATAGTAATATCATCTGCATATTGAAGATGAGAAATCTTATCTGCATTAGGAGCCACTTTGATACCAATGTTTCTTCCTCTTTTAGTGAAAGCTTCGGATAGCAATTGAGAGCACAAAATGAAAAGATAAGGAGACAAGGGGCAACCTTGTCTAAAACTGCTTTTGGCTTCTATCCATCTAGAGCTTCTTCCATTAATCAAAAAAGAAAATTTTGAATCAAGCACACACTGTAATAACAAATTAGAAAACTTCCCAGGGAAACTATAGTGCTCTAATGCTTGTTTTAAAGTAGACCATCCCATGCTATCATAAGCTTTTTCCATGTCAACTTTAATAGCCATCAATCCTTTCTTAGCTTTAGAGTATCTAAACTTGTGAATTAACTCTTGGGTAAGAAAAACATGTTCAGATAGAGAACGTCCTCTAACAAAAGCAACTTGTTCTTCAGAAATAATTTTTGGAATGAACCAAATTAGTCTATTCAACAGCATTTTAGCCACAATTTTATAGATTAATAAGCAAAGGCTGATAGGTCTATAATTGGAAAGATTAAGAGGGTTTTTCACCTTGGGGATTAAAACCACTAAGGTTTCCTTCCACTCACTACACATTACACCAGTATTTAAAAAAGAATAGACAGCCTTCCAAACATCCTCTCTTATAATTTGCCAATAAAATTTAATAAAAGAGTAAGAGATGACATCCAAACCTGGAGAGATATTGGCTTCAAGATGCCTAACAACCCCGTCTAGCTCCTCCTTAGAGAACTCGGCCATCAGACGGCTTTTATCTTCCTCATTCAACACAAAAGAAGGAGAGGGCCAGCCCCTTAGAACACACCTCCTTTCTTTCCATTTGTTTTTAAAGAACTCAAAGAATACTTCTTCAACTTGGTTTTGCTCCTCAATCAAATTTCCATAGTTGTCTTTGATTTGATTAATCTGATTACAGTTCCGCCTAGCTGAAGCAAATGCATGAAAATACTTTGAATTGGTGTCTCCTTCTTCTAACCACTTAACCTTCGCCCTTTGTCTCTATCAGGTATCAAGCCTCCCAAGAGTAGAATTAAGCGCAAGAACCTTAGACTTCAGTATGTAGAGATTATCTTCGGACAACCCTCCTCCTTCAGCTTCTTCCTCTTGCAACTCCAGGATTTCTTTCTTAAGACGCTCTTTCAGTTCTCTAAGATTCAAGAGTTTGGATTTGCTCCAAAAGAATAAGGCCTTCAACGCTCTTTTAAATTTAATATTGAGAGAAAGAACAACATTACCTCGCACATTCTTTTCCCAAGATTTCGCCACAATCATTGAGGAAGCTGGATAAGAGGTCCAGATTTCTTCAAACTTCGGAATTTTACTTTTTCGAAACCCAGAAGAAACAGCTTTAATCAGGATAGGGCAGTGGTCAGATGCTACTCTAGCAAGGTGACGAACCACAGTCGGTTGAATTGCTTCTAACGCCAAAGAGTTAAGAAGGCAACGATCCAATCTCTAAAATCCTGGCTCCACCTATTTTGTTGTTGCACCAAGTGAATTTGGGTCCTAAAACCCTAATATCATGGAGGTCATATTTGCTCATGAACATACTCATGTCTTGAAGGCCTTGAGAAAATACAAACTTCTTACCACCTCTTTTCTCCTCTTCAGATAGGATGCAATTAAAGTCTCCCCCGCAATAAAAGGGAGATTCCTATCTGAAAACGCTTCAAGACTGCTCCACAAGAGTCTCCTCTTATAAATTTCTTTGCTACCGTATACCGTGGCAACCAACCACACTCCTTTGTTTGGTATCTCCCACAACAACTTGAGGAGAGGCTTCCTTCACAGAAAAAAAAACAATATCAGCCCTCCAACAGACCATCATACCACCAGACAAACCTTTAGCAGGAAGAAGGAAGAAATCCCAGCAAGGACCAAACATTCTATTGAATTCAAACTTATTAAGTGAAGAAATTTTTGTCTCAATAAGCCCAACAAAGAAAACATCAAAGTCTTTCACCAATTCCTTCAAATACCGGGAGGCTTCATGTTTCCTCGCCCCCCCCTACAGTTCCAGAATGCTATTAATGACATTTAAAGTTGGGTTTGGGATTGCTCATACCCTTACTTCTCTTCAACACGTCCTCTTTCCTACTTTGAAGAAGAATATTATCTTTACCCAAAGATCTCAGCTCTTTTTGAAGTTTAAATTTCATGCTTCCTGAATCTTCTTCCACAAATACAGAGTCAGGTTCCGATGTTTTCAAAACTTCAGCAACAAGTTCTCCTTCCTCTAACACTTCAGCCGAAGGTTTAAGAAGCTCAGGATTTTCCTCATTTGCACATTCCATAATTTTAAATCTATTCAAATCAGGTAATAGATAAGGAGCAGCATGAGTAGAAACCTTACTGACCTCAGACATAGCAATAGGGGGATCAGCATCTCCCGACAGAACTTCTGCAGCAACACCCAATTCATCTGGTACAGCACACCGAGCACCATCTTCTGCAGCAGAAGTTTGCTCCAAGTTTTGTGAACCATTCTCCACAATTTTTATCTCCATTTCCCCTCCTTTCTCAGGATCCAGATGCACTTTCTTAACAGGTTGGAATTTCCTAACAAGGACAGGGGCATCAATAGAACGTTTGGCTCTATCAAACTGCTTGGAATCAGAAATCTTTCTTCTCCTATTTTTGGCATGGACCCAAGGGCCATAAGAAGGTCTTATACTCTCATCTTCTAACAAGGACTTTTCAGCAATGCTAACACCCTCTTCTAACCTGGAAGTACCCACCTTCAAGTCAAAATTGCTATTCAAATTACATTCGTCAACCAGATGTCCAACTTTCCCACATTTAAAACAAAATGAGAAAATTTTTTCATACTCTACTTTTTGAAAAAACCGACCAATTGAACCTTCAACCCACACTCCGGTGGAAAATTATTTGTCTAGAGCCATGCGAACACAAACAAGACGTTCAATTTGACCATAAGTTATCTTAAACTAAAGTTTGGGTGTTTTTTAATTTAATTTGTCTCGAATCAAGATTCATGTCCAATGAAAGCAATTTTTATTGATGCATCAATCTTAATACTAAAACATTAAAAATATGAAAAAAAAATATTATTATGAAATTTAACCAAACAAATAACTATATAATAAAATATATGCACTACATTACCAAATTAAAAAAAAACGATTATTTGCATTAAATACATAAAATTAAAATTAAAACTAAACCTATGATAATCATATCGATTACCAATCAAATTAAAGAGCATGAGTGACTCTTATAATTTTTTAATTATTATTAAAAGTCATTGCCCGTACAATATATCCCAATAAAGTTGTTTGATTTTTTTGAAATATTTTTTAACTTTGAAAAGTTATTCGCAAAATTATATTTTTAATTTTAACTTCAAATACTAAATAAATAATCCAAACGTGATGAACTTCTAAATTATCTATGTTAAATTGTTTATTAATTCATTATAGTTATATATATATATATATAATATTTTTTAAAACAAAAATTGAATAACAAAAACCAAATATTTTTATTTCAAATAATAACAAATAAAAATATATTAATAAAAAAACATATTAGAGCTTCCAAATGGTCCGTTGATTTTGGAAAAGATTATCAAACCACATGCAAACAAGATAGATTTTCATATTATATCAGCTTCCATCAGCAGCCAACTCAAATGATTGGCATGTAATCAACAGATCTCTAAAAGCAAAGAAATCCTGCATTGATTTTATGCCCGCAGAACTATGTGAGCGAGCACATGAAAGTAAAGAACCAGAATACACAGCCTTGTTTGAGGAACCTAAACTTTTCTATTGTAGTCAAACAATGAGATTTCTGCATAGTCCATGCTCTCGTAAGTTTTCCAGTCATAAGCCTCAAAACCCATAATAATGGCAGAATTCAATCTCAATACATCAAAAAAGAAGCAAAGGATATAGCATTAGGAAAAAAAAAATGCTTACATGCTCATTTCCAAATTAGTTGCAGAAGACTTCCTCTTTCTAGATTCAGATTCTGAATTAGCTGAAGGTTTTATTCTTGTACCATCAACTGAGCTTAACTTTTCAGGCTGGTCAAAATTTCCCACAGCAGCTCTGGGATCATTTTCATGATCATCATCATGAGCTTTTAAGCCTAGGCTCAAGTCAAGATTGGTCTCTTTAGCATTTTCACTTTGTGATTGTTCTTTCTCTGAAGCCTGCAATAAATCAGTAGCATAAATTGCCAATCTGAAATGCAATGTTATATTCGATATGTGTAGCTATTATTCTTATTATTCTATATAGCCGTTAAAGGAATGCAATTCGGAAATGCATCAAATAGAACAGCTGGTTGAACTGATACAAATTATTTAAAAAAAAAAAAAGAAAGGTAGAGAAGCTATCATCATCATTAGCCTTCTGCAAACTATTTGAGGCATAATAAATACAATTGATGGCATAAAGTCCAAAATCATCATAGCAAATTGGCAAAAAGGTGAAATAAGTCATTCACCATTTCCAGGCTGAGTTTCATAAACAGTCTCAATCCCCATAGAACCTCGCATTAGGGTTGTCCAATGGGCTGGGTTAACCATAAAAATTCCTAATGGGTTGGTGCTAATAGATAGAAGCTTCAATAGGATAACCTGCTAAGCTGGGGCCAATCTATGAACCCATTTATCATCTGAAAAGCTCCATCATAGCTGATGCGAAAACAAAATTTTCATCGCATTTTATCTTGAGCTAAACTATAAAACTACAATCTAAACTAATAAAAGTATATGTCATACACAATTTTCTTATTTTTCATGATTAAGAATTTTAACCAATTCTCATGAACTAATTTCAGAGTTGCATATAAAATACATATTTTGCAAGACTTAAAAAGTCATTAAAAATCAAATGTGCGCCAAACATCAATAGACAAAATAAAAAAGCAATTCCATCTCTATTCATTTAGAAATCAATCTCATGTTGAAACCTTTAAAAGTCAATTAAAAACTACCTTTTAGTTCATTACAAACCTAGTAAGCATGGACATTTTCAAATATCTTCCATTTCTATGTCACACGTGCAGGCACAGAGACAACTCCAACATGTCTCGCCACGTGTCCAGCACACATAAACTGTGTCAAAAAATGTTTAGTGAAAAAATTAAGTTTCAATGTGGATCAAATGCGGGATTGACCCAACTAAAGTCCAACTATAAGATAATGCATGATATGTTCATATAAAGATGAAACAAAAGCAACACTTCCCTTCATTAGCTCATTGCTTAGCTCACTCTCTAGATCCAAAGTAACATTTGAACTTTTATGAATATAATCTTAGCCCATTTCACAAATATTAATCTCACTTATTAGATGCATTCTTTTCTCAAGCATTATAGGCATGCTTGGCTAAGTGAAGCATCAAATTTTGCAGCACCATATAAAGGCATGGAGTTACCAACAAACAGGCCAAAAATGTTTAAAGAGGCTTTTTATCAAATATTGAAAAGTGGACAAGGTTAATTTAGAGTTTATAAGTTCTTTAGATTTAATGGTGTTTTTACTGATCGTAACTCTCTACCTTCTGGAGTCTTAATGGATGGAAAGAATTGATGGACGATTTATGGTATTAATTCCCCACGCCTGTAAAGTTTGGCTTTTAAATTATTAGTTCAACCCAATTCTGAATCTTGTTACAAAAGAAATTAGAATAAATATTCTTTTATCAATTCACTAAAGAGAAACAATATCACTCATCAACCTAAATTGCATCTTTTGGGATATTGGTGGCTATGCATTAACTACAATGGATAATATTGACATGATTGAAGCTGCTAATCTCTCTGGATGAGTCATCTTTGGAAACTGTGTTTTTAAGATGAAGGTGAATGTATCATTAAAGATAGCCAAGAGATGGCAGCTTAAGATGACCACAATATTGAGTGTACTAACTCCAACTAATCATACATCATCAACATGCTTATACAATCAAATTTTGTTTGATTACTTTTATGAGGACATTGACATACTTTTTTTGAAGATTTATGATATTTTATAAGCAACATTAATATTGGCAGTATACATGCCAACTAACAATGATTAATGAATGTTGATGTTAGAGTGTTGTTAGCAAATTACAACTGTCACATATGATAAATCATTTTATTAATAAAATTTATTTTTCTTTTGTTATTGTCAAATTTTTTGTTAAGTTTAAGTATAATTTATAAATTATAATATTTCTTTTATAAATTATAAAATTCTATCCAGCTAATGCTTTTAGTGAAAAATACTAGAAATTATATATTTTACATTAATAATTTATAAAATATAATATTGTGTCCATGATGTATTAGTGTTATGTCTATATCATCATGGCCATATCTATGCTTCATAGTTACGAACTATAATAAATTAAAAACCAATATCATGTAAAATCATAATGAAATAAATACTGAGTAAAATTAGATCACTGAGTCATAATAATTTTAATTTCCGAGTTGTGATTAAAAAATGTTAAATTCGAAGTCATATTAAACTCAACTTGAATTCAACATGATATCAAAGCAATGACCAATGAAAACACTTTAGAATAATACATTTTGCAAATTTTTCATTTTATTTGCAATCAAGTAAAAAAGTGTTGGATCAAAAAACAAGGCAATAAATGAAGATTTCTTTTATACGAATGTGACTATTTAAAGCTAAAACATGGGATCCTGCTCTATAAAAGCACTCCTTCCAAGTTTTATAGGAATATTTATAATACTTGATGACTAATTTGTTCTAAGAAGCTCAAATTAATACCATAATTGAAAAACACAGCACTCCATCTCAAAATATTTTACAAGTGAAATTAATATTTTACCAATAAAACATATAACCTTTTTTTTATATTATCTATTACTCAAAACTGGACTCAATTAGATTCAATTTGATTTTCATTCAACCAAAAAAAAATCAAGTGAAATTCGACATTTATTATTATAAAATATATTATAAGGTAAATGGGCTTAAATGGGCTATTATAGGTAGTCCACAAAAATCCAACATAAATCTAGGCCAGCCCAAACTTATGATGGGCTTCAAAAGGTAAAATTAAATGGGACTAAATAGGGTTGAGCAACATATTTGAGACCCCTACTATACACGATATTTAGGGCTAGAGCTCCTGCCCACTAGGAAAATCATCATTCTATTTACCCCAATGTAATAGATAAAAAATCAATCAGGCTGTGCAAGCAGGTGAAAGTTTATTGGACATCTCCCCGATTATCAAATGGCCTCCCTAACAAGTAAATCATTGCTGACCCAACTCTTTAGTTGCCATGTGGTTGTTTTATACTGGGTGAATGCGTAAAACAACACGTGCAAAGCACACATTGGAGTACAAAGACTAGCTCACCTTGACCAATATTCACCTACTAACTATGATGCATAGAGATTGACACTAGCACACAGATATTATACTGCCTGATCGCAAGGCACGATAGTTTTAAAAGATACAAAACATTGACAATGATATATATATATATATATAAGAGATTTCAAACTTAAAACATAATAAATAATAGGAGCAAATTATTATTAGTTTTATCAAATACTAAGCCCAAGACATTAAAATACTCAGAGTGAGAATGATATCTGATAGAGTGATAGAGAAAGAATGAGATGAGATGATAATAAAATAACTCTTGAGTTAAAGCAATATATTTATGCATGTGTGTTTAACACCTCTTCACTAAGTGCTTGAGAGTGGCCCAAGAAATGCCTAAGAGGTGGCCCTAAATCTATTGTTTTTAAGAGACAAACATGACAATTCCAGCATAATGTCTCAAAGTGTCCAACATGGTATTTAACACAAGAAGGTAATAGGAATTACTTGAGTTCGCAAGTAACCCTAAGGAATACTTGAGTTCGCAAGCAAGCCTATCACTAATTGGAGAAAAACAACGAGAAAGAAGCAAAATCTTGACGAAATCAGCCCCAAAATCATAGATTGCAATAAGAGGAACAAAGAAAAACCAATACGAAAGTAAGATACAAGTGATCCTCAATTCGAGAGGAGGATCGTCTCTCCCAAATCTCTAGACAAGAGAGTCTAGAGCCCAAACGCCAAGAAACCCTAACTTTCCATCAATCCAAAAGATAATCCTCTCTAATCCCCTCTTCCCCTTTAATACAAAAGCATTCCTAATTTAATTTCCCTCCTAAGACCTAGTCGCCCACTCCTTTTAAATTTCAAACCCATTAGGCAAAGTTGGGGCCCACCTTGTGGGCGGACAAGAGGGAGGGAGGCGGACAAGTTCCGCCTCCTGTAAACTTGAGCCGGCCCCCTTTGGGCCGGCTGAGGCCGGTTCACCCTGAACCGGCATATCAGAAGGAAACCCTTTATAAGTGACTATGCTATATACGTTACGGAATAACTTCTCTCTAGTAAAAGCCATGAGAATTATAAAAACCCAAAATTTAATTAGGAATTATTAAAATTAAAATTTTAGTTAGAAATTTATAATGGTTAATTTAAGACTTAAATGATTGATAGAGATCAAATTTATTTAAAATAGAATAATTGCTCAAAATTAAATAAGTTATTCCTTTTACTTAGGTAAAAAATAAAAATTTTTAAGAACTTCATAAGAAAAATAGGGGATTGGATTATTGGGCCGGTCCAATCGAACTAACCCAAACGAGTTCATTTCACTCTTTAAGATGGTAGAGGGGTGTGAGCAAAGGGATGACCAAGTGATTGAGTGAGAGAGATCAAGAGGAAGATAGTGAGCAAGGAAAAGGTGGGCAAGCGTGTGGCAACAAACGTTAGCTATGGCAAGAAAGTTGGTCTTTGCGGATAGGGATTAAAATCGAGAAGTTTGAAGTGATGATTCAACGACTTCTTAGGAAGAAGGGAAAGCTAGAGTTTCACATGGACTAATGTATTCTTTTTCATTCACATTGAGGTAAACCTTAATCCTAAGCTTTTCTAAGGTAAGGATGAGATGGACATAACTTGAGTTGGTGTTCAACCCTAGTTTTTACCTCATTTTAGTGTGATGCATGCAAACTCACAACAAAAAAAAAAATGCATGCAAACTCACAAGGATTTAGTTAAGGTTTTTGCAAAGGATTTCTCCTAATTTCTTCTAGCAAAGATAAATCCTAATATGATGCATTACACTCATTATGAGAAGATGTAGATTTAAGGGAATTTATGCAAACATTTTGGTTAAGAAGAAATTCTTTAGGTATAGATGAGGTTGAGGATGACTTAGAAAAATCCTAATAATACGATTATTTTGTAATTACTAATAATAGGACATGTAATTACAAAGAGTAGTTTGCACATTATCTTTCCTTTAATTGACAAAATAAGGCAATTTTTGAACCTAGAATCTCTATGTTATGACTTGGTGTACACACATTCTCATAAATACAATTTTGTATATAGCATACAGTACTTAACACGCTTAAAAATATAATTTATTTTAAAATTGAAGTAATGATTAAGGTATGGGTGTAATACATTTTGCATGTAGTCATAAATACAAACTAGTAAGGTCAAGTTTAAGAAATGATCTTCATTTATTAAAATAAATAAATACTATTAGAACTGTTTAGCAATTTATATCAAATGAGTAAAAGTAAATTATAGTTGAGACATTAATCTATGAGGAATGTAAGATGTCCATAGGTATTAGCAAATTCAACTAATTTTACTTCGTAGGTGTCTTATACTTGGATAAAGTGATTGGTTTATAGAGATTGATGTTCGAGAAGTTGAGATAATGTCTGATGAGTAGTAATTGCACATATTAAGATTAGTGATTACATTTTTAAATTGGAATAATTTTCCCTTTCCCCTAAACTTGTTGCATTTAATTTCAGATGTCTATAATTTTTTTTTTATATGCATAAGTTGATTCATTAATGCAAATAAGTCATGATGATTTGTGTCTTTCAATGCAAATAATCTTTCATATTGATATAAATGAAATGTATCCTCCATGTTATAGTTCAAATGTTTTTATTATACAATACAATGTCCTTTACAAAGGATATTGTATGAAGGAAAGAATAAAAAATAAAATGATCTATAAATATGCTTACATGTGCATATTGAATGAAAGTCAATTCCTTATGATACTAGCAGATGATGTTAATGCACTCGCGAGTTGATTACTTTACCTTCCACCTCATATAACAGTAGAAATATGACCTTCGCCCCACTGTGCCGACAAGGGAGGTATCAACTAACAGTGAGTCGGTTCCTTTCCACTTCAAAAAATAGTGGACCTATCCTACAGCCGCGATGCTAACGGCTAAAGTACCAACCAGGATGTGTAATACAATGCTCTTAATATAGATCCATTAAGTATAAATAAATCATGATATAATCTGAGATGGATCTATTAAGTATAAATTAAAGTATGAGTAACATGGTACATGTTTAAGTTTTGAATGCAAATAGAATTCTATGATTCCATCACCGTGCATAACATTAACTGCTTAAAAATGTTTACGATCATAATTGTTCTTGAAATGCAAAGAATATTTTATGATTGTCTTTACAAGTTAAATATGATAATTAGCATGCATATTGATCTTCTTTATTTTATATTACTACAATTTAGAATTATAATATACTCACTAAGTTATATGTGTAGAACTTACCCCCTTTAGTTGAAAAACATTTTCAAGTAAATCTCTTACGGAGCATATGAATGAAAGATTAGGTTTAGTTTATAAAACCCGCATAATAATTAATGTTAGGTAATTGAGTACTTTTGTTTTTAAGTATAGAAAATTAGATACTTTCCTTCCAAAAATTTTTATATATTAATTGCATTGCTTTTAAATATATGTGAAAATATTCAAGATGAATGAAATTTTTGGGTTACTAATACTTTTGTAATATTGGAAGCTTCATATGAATGAAAAAGAAAAAAAGTACTTATAAATTGTTTTGGTCTGCTAAGTTTCAACCTTTTGTCTGACCATTTATTTTCGTCTTGATACTCCGAGCTCCTGAACCAGATAATGACAAGAATAGCTAAATTAACAAAATGGAAATGAAAATTGGTTACTTTAAATAAAAAAGAACGTGACATTCTCCTAGAGACTTGAAAATTGATATAACGGCCCACAACAAAGTGGATATGGATTAAGATTATTAGCTAATTTACTGCTTGCAATTATTCTAAATCATTGAAGCCCTTGTTTCTACAAGCAAACAATCAAATGATGCTTCAAATCGATCGAAAAAATAAACTTAGTATAATTTCCAATGGTAGAAACGATTAGCTCAAGAAAAATGGCTTTAGGCACGAACCCTGCCTTCCAAGGTTAGGGTTCCTTTTTCCTTAAGGTAGATTGATTTTTAATTAACCAAATTTCCCCCTGATGTTCAGATGGAGGTTTATTTAAGTCCGAGGTCCTTACTTCCTATGAGCGCAAGCCCTTATAGTTAATTACCTCTCTCATATTTTGGGAGAGCACTCTTGATTAAAAATGAGTCACTTTAGCATAGCTTTGGAATTTTAGGTTTAATAGTCTCGTTTGTGGAGGATAAAGGTAGATCCTATGGTTCCATCATCCCGGGAATACCATAGATCTAAGACTACCAATGTTAGCAAACCATTGGTTGCAACATCCAAGAAATCTGATTAGTAGTCATAGATTGCCTCCTTTCAGGGAACCTGAGTAGACTGAGGTGGTTTATTATTGATTTTGGTATATTGGAGTTTGAGTTTGGGACATATAACTCATTTTAGGAGTGGCCCATTAGGTTCGTTTAGTTTGTGGGACTTATGGCTCCTTTTAGGAGCTATCCGGTGTTTTGATTTATTTAGTTTGAGGCTTACTGCTCCATTTAGGAGTTGCCTGATAGATTCAATTTAGGATAGGGCTTACAACTCCGCTTAAGAGTTGCCCAATAATTTTTTTTAAGATGGGGCTTACGACTTTATTTAGGTGTTACTCGTTAAATTTAAATTTAGAATGGGGTTTACCGCTCTGTTTAGGAGTTGTCCAATATATTTAGATTTATAATGGGGCTTACTGCTTCATTGAGGAGTTGCCTGATAGATTTAGATTTAGGATGGGGCTTAATACTCTGTTTAGAATTTGTCTAATGTTTTATTTAGGATGGGGATTACAACTCCACTTAGGAGTTGCGGTTAATTTTAAATTTAGGATGGGGCTTACTACACAGTTTAGAGTTGTCCAAAAGATTTAGATTTAGGATGGGACTTACTGCTCCACTTAAGAGTTGCCAAATAATTGTTTAAGATGAGGCTTACGACTCTGTTTAGGAGTTGCCAGTTATATTTAGATTTAGGATGGGATTTACTGCTCTATTTAGGAGTTGTTTGATAGATTTAGATTTAGGATGAGGCTTATTGCTCCGTTTAGGAGTTGCCTGATATATATAGATTTAGGATGGGGCTTATTGTTCCATTTAGGAGTTGCCCGACATTTTAGTTCAGAATAGGGCTTATGGCTTCAATTAGAAGTTGCCTAATAATTTGTTTTGTTTGAACTTAGGAATAATTATGTGGTTTTGTACTTTTCTTCTACCCTAGCACTTTTTCTTTTTTATTTTTTTTGCTTCAGCACTGTTGTTTTAGTTCCAGTACTTTCATTTTGCTTTAGCATTGTTGTTTTAGCTTCAGTACTTTTGCTTTGATTTTTTGTAGCATATTTATGCAGTATTTAATTTGCATTTTATTTATTTGCTTTCAGGTGTTAGAGCCCCACACCAGTTGGCAGTTTGCTTGAGTTTATTTTTGTTGTTTGGTTGTATTTGGTGTACTTCAATTGTTGTATTAGAGTATTTAGTGTAAGCACTCTCCTTTTTTTTATTTAGTTTATTGTGTTTAAATCAATCAATTAATTAATTAAAAGGGATTTTAATTAAAATAAATTTTAATTAATAATTTAAATTCAAGTATTTTTATTATTATATAATTAAATTAGTTGATTGAAAAAAATTAATTAATAATATTTTATTAATTATTGTAGAAAAATTCTTATTTATTATTTTTTTATTTAACCATCTCTCATCTTTTTAATTAAAAATAATGTGCAATTAATAAAGTGGCTCTTCCCACTTTTTTTAATTAAAAAAAATCCCCTGTTTTTAATAAAAAAACTCATAATATTTTTTTAATTTATATTTATATATATATATATGAATAATTTCTCACAATTTCGACAACTTCCTAGTGTCCCCTCCTCACATAGGGAGATCGGGTAGGCATTTGCCTTTTAATCCTCTCGGACTATTTGAGATACGAAAGCGCAAGGGCTTCAAATCTATTTTTCCTGGCCAACGACACAAGTCTTCAAGTCTTCAAATGTACGAAAAAAAAATTTTTTCTTTTTTCTCCCTTTTTTATTTTGTTTCTTTCTCTTTTTTTCTCTTTTTTTTTATACAAACATCCCTTTGATAAATTCTTATACTCACGGATAGTGAACGGAAGTCAAGCATACAGGACGGTGGTCGGTTCGGTCAGAACAGGAGACGAGGCAGCCATTGGGAGCATTCGGGAAGCAGGCCGCATAGCGCACTAGTGAGGCAGACAGAACAAGGCTCGCTTGGGAGGTAGGCCGAAAGAGGCGCTCTTGGGAAGCAGATGCGCACTTGATCACATGCAAGCATGGGAGCCGTCGGAAGATCCACATGCAATGCGGGTGTCGCGCTAAGCGCGAGGGCACCGAGGCTGGAAGCCAGAGGCGCCTGGGTCGCGCTAGGTACAAGGGTACGAAGGTTGCAAGTGAGGCCGAATGGGTCGAGTTGGAGACAGGCCTGCATCGTGTGGAGTTCGAGCGGCACACGAGCAAAGGCTACTGTAGGACTGGTTCGGCCAGATCCTTTGTGCGGATTCATAAGAACAAGAGTGAGAGGGACTAGGAGCTAGTGACGGGAGAGATGAGTAGGAGCAAAAACGCCAGTTCTTTTTTTTTCTGTTCATTTCTCCTTTCTTTTGTAGAAACAAACAGTTGCCTCCTTTCATAAAAGGAAGCATCCGTTCAGTTAAAAAAAATTATTTCTGTTTTTTTATTTATCTGTCCTTGCTTTTATTTTTATTAATTCAATAGAAACAACCAATTTTAGCACTTTGTATTTTCTTCAGCGCTCATTCTTATTAACAGATAAATAGGCTATGTTTTTGATAGCATGTACCATCTACTAAGATAGATTTTGCAGCTTAGCTTGCACCCAAGCTACATTACCCACAAGTTAGACCCAAAACTCAAGAAATTTGTCAAAGAACGATCAAGCATCCTAAAAGCATGAAAAATTAGTTATGCTACGGAATAGAAGTAGTAGCAGCAACAAAGCTTTGTCGCAAAAAGGGTTTAGCTTCATGAATATTTCCTGCAATGTTCAATCTAGCTAACAGATTATACTTCTCGACCACATGAGCATCAACTATGTCATTAATGCATTTCGTAAGGTGGGTTGTAACCAGGCTATACTACTTTATAAAACTCAGGGAAGCGCTTAGTTGAAATATCAAAGTGAATTAAACCAAAACCATAAAAAACCAGAAGAATAAGATGCAGCATTCTTTTATAAGCATGCCATAGTGCTAGCGGCGGAATTCAAATATAATGGTAATGCACCAAAATCACTATCTCATATGTAACTACGAAAAATAATTTAAACATAAGAAAATCATAACAATATATTAAAACAAGTTTACGAATTGACAACCTGAGCTTCCTCCATCAAGACATCACTCCCTTCAGTGTTTCCATCAGAACCATTACCCTGAGCTGGCTGCAATGACGTACCAACATCGTCAGGTTTGCTCTCATCATCCGATTTCACATTAACCTCTTGTTTTTGTTCAAGGATAGATACCTGTAATTATATCACATAACGCCAATCAGATAAACAACAATTGGTACAGTTCATACAAAAATATTATGTAAGCCATTAGTAGGGGAATGGAGCAAACTAACATTATTAAAATATTTCACGTTAATTGTACTCGTATAACATACTAGCTAGGCAACAGATAAGAAGTCAGAATAGCTAGACTGGGAAACAAACCTGGGGAAGAAAGTGAAAGTTCTATGTCTGGAAACTCAAATCCGGTCAAACCCTAGAAAAGGATTTATTGATTCATCATGGTAATTCCACCTTTAGTAGGCCTAACAAATAAAAACTGAGCAGTTGACCTTCATAATACTCTCAGCATTGCAAAGCATTTCTTAAGTTATCACTTCAAGTGCTATTTTTTTTTTTTTTCAAGTGCTATTTATTTCATTTATTGTCTATGATTAAGAGGTTGTTTGGCTGTCTGCAAAATGACAGTAAAATAATTCAAATGTAGGAGTTTTGAAAATTTTAATGTTTGCTTTGAAGTAAAATAAATGAAGTGTAAAATTTTGATGCATTTGGAATTCACCTTCTAGTTCATTTTTGGCGTATTTCGAATTCCTCGGATTTGGGTGGATTCCAAATAAACCCAAAATTCATTGTAATTGCCACCGACCGACCGACCATCCACCGCCATCATCGGCCACCACTCACCGCCTCTGACCACCACCGTCGACCACCCATCACGGGCCACCACCGTCGTTGCCTTCCACAACCCGACCACCACCACTGTCGGCCTACCTCCCACCACCAACCATCACCGTTTCCATCCATCGTAGACCACCACCGCTAGCTGCTCGCAAGCCAGCCTCCACTAGCCACACTACCACAAATGTCGGCCACCGACCACTACCCTTTTTGCACTTTACATTACATTCATTTCATTTCAACCAAACAAAAAAAGTAATCTCATACATTCCTTCAACACTCATCCAAACAACTATAAAGTATTCATTTTATACTGCATTTCTTTTACACTGCATTACTTTTTCAAACAACTAAACAGCCTCTAAATAAATATAGTATGCTAAAACAATCACAGCAACAATTACTACATAATAATGGTGTTAGAAAAAAATTCAAAAATTCAAAGCTACATGGTATGAAAAAGTTGTTTGTTTGCACCTTAGGAATGGAATGCTACTTTAGATGACAGTACACAACTCATCTCTTATTTTTTGAAAACTTCTCAGGACCCCAAAGCGGTGTATTTCGGATATTATATTTCAACAACTCAAGATCTCAAGGCATTCCACTAGATACAGGATGAAAGTAGACAACGGAAAATTATCTGGTGTATATTGTATTATATAATTCAACTTCCCCGGAAGTCCAAATGTAAAAAATTTCCCCTGGGTAGAGTTGTTATTTCTAAACAAACCAGACTTAAGCAACTCATACAATGATTAGTCATTATAAATCAACTATTTGGGTTGTAGAAACATGAGGAATCCATAATTCTATTAAATTCTGGACACTGTACTTAATAGGGGTGTCAAAATGGGTTTTCAGATCGGGTTCGGGTCAAACTCGGGATTGACCTGGTTTTAACTCATTTGAACCGAACCTGACCCAATTAGGTAATGAGTCATAAGCCTAGACCCAAACCCAACCCGGCTCCACCTCCACCCTACTCCCCGTCGGTGCGAAAACCTCCGCACAGTATACTATCGCGCCTCCCCCGACGTTTGTCCTTATCCTCAGGAAATGTGTTGATTATCTCGTCGCAGCACTTCCGCTAATGAAGCCCCCATCATCTCGCTCATCAGGCCCATCACGATCATGCTAACCACGATTGTGTGTAGCTACAGGCTGCTCGCTTTCCTTCCCTTTGGCATCCGCCATGCAATCCAAAGCAGCCACGATCGAAAACCGAACATGATAATGCACAACATAAGCACCGCCGAAGCCAACGCCCACGTTCCCATCCTTCTTCGCCCCCATGCAATTCACCCCTCATTGCGCGTTGACCCGAATGTGGGTCAAACTTGGGTTATTTCCAAGTTAGCGGATTGACCCAAACACAACCCGATTTCTAAACATGTCAAAAATTAAAACTTGAACCTGGCTCGTCTGTTAAACGAGTTGAACAAAACCCGAATTTTTCAGATCGGATTAGGGTCGGGTCATTAATTGACACCCCTAGTACTTAAAGTTGCCTGGACCTGCCCAAGAATGGAATTATTTGGTTTCTACCATCCTCTAATAGTGCCTCCTTAAGATCCCCAAGAAGACCTACCCATCTTTCCCATCCCATGTACAAAACATTTTCTTATTCCCTTAGTCATGTATCTGCCTTCTCTCTTCCACAAGTCATCCTCTTAGTCTCACATCTACTTTTCCTCTCTCTTCTAATCTTCCCTGATGGACAGCTTCAAGTCTATAATAGGACTCATAGCTGAACCCATGAAAAGTAGAAGCAACTAACACAAATCATTACTTCTAAAGCATCATTAATATCACTTTTGTCATTTTTAATCTCTTCTTTCTTATTCCGCAAATAACAACAATTAACACTGTTAATATTTTCTTTTTGTTGCATTTCAGTGTATTTTGTCAAATTTTCACACAAATCTATGAATAGATTCTGTAGCTATGATATTTCATCCCATACCACAAACAAAGGAAAGTGGATTAAGGCCTCCAACTCAGAGTTGAGTCAAGTCTGCCTTTACCATTTAATATTGATAAATGCGAGGAGCCCACTTTTAAACCAAGAAGCCTTACAGCTAAAGGAAGAGTCAAAAGCCCCCAAATCTTAAGGAAAGTACATGCAAGCTGTGCCATTATGAAAGAAGAGAGAAAGTCAATGATTTAACTTCTAGAATCCTGGCTTCTAGACGAAGCCAACAAAATCAATGATACAAATTACTGTACGTATCATTAGAACATCAATAACTTACGAAAATATTGGGAAATCTTCAAAGATTTTATTGGATGGGTTTTCTTTCCGTTTTAATTTCGCTTTTGTCGTGTATATGTTTTCTTTTCACTAAAATAAAATATTTGGATGCTTTAAGTATTTCTTATTTTCAGAAACAGAAAATAAAAAATAAGTTGGGAAATGGAATTGGAAACAAAATAATCAGTATTCCAACTCTTAATGATTTTGATCAAAATTATAATCAATTCCTAATTTAGCACAATAAACAGTTAAATATAATCTAATTTGCATGATTAAATGATTACTTAATTATAACATACCAAATTAACATAATTAAATATTAGCATGATTATAATAATTATAATTAAACCCACAATTATCCTATATAAAATTTTGGTTGAACTTAATTATCATAAGTAAATACTAATACAATATCAGAAATTTAAATTAATTAATTCCCGATTAGCCTAGATAAGTAATTATTTATCAATTCCTTCACAAACTAATGAACTCCTAATGATCTTAATTAAATGCTGATAAAGTCTTAATGATCTTAACTAAAATCATAAAAGTATTAATTAGCTTAATTAAACATTTAATTACATATTATTCTAGATAATTAATTAAATAATTTTAGTAGATTGTATTATTGTGACTAAGCAATAATATAACTTAACATTCATAATTGAACTCTAATAATCTCTAATTAGCTTTAATAAATAGTTAGCAAGAATTACTTTAATTAATTTTTAAATTAGTTAATTACTCAACACATAATTATCAAAATCAAGTGTTTATAAAACGTGATCTTAATTATACCAATACTTCATAAATAATAAAATTTATTAAAATCTAATTAGCTTAATAAATATACAATTAGTCTGATTCATTAAATCAAAAGCTTAGGAATGTTTTCAAAACATTTGAAAACACCCCTATAGGTGGGATGCTTTAAATTTTAGAAAGCAGCTAATTTAGCATATGTTTGGGGCGACTGTAGTTTTCTATAGAAGTAGTTGAGCTGTTGTGGTGAAAGCAGATTTATTTTAAACTATTGCGAGTATTAAAGATTTTTTTCTTCTTTAAAAAGTCTTACAACAACTTACAGCATCGTTGTAAATCTAATTGTAAAAAATTAGTTATCGCTACAAATATTTCCGAAAACAAAAAAGCTGCAGTCAAACAGAGTATGGTAGCAATCTAAAAGTAAAGCAACGAAAAAAAACTACTGCAAACAAATCGTTAGAAGAACATAAATTGAAAACATAGTAGCTAAACATAGTTTTTTAACTTAAATATCAACTTTAGGGGAAAAAATATAAGTGAATCCAAAAATGGCCTTAGTTTTTGGAGTTTTTAAGGTATAAGATTTTGGGACTCTTAGAAAAATAAGATATTGGAGTTAGGATTCGGGGTTTAAGGTTTAGCATTTAAATTGAAAAAAAAAGATATTACATCTACCCTATTAAAAATTAGAATGAGCTACAAGAATATTAATATTATATTTTCTTCACCTTAATCTTAAACTAAGGCAAGTAATAAGTCAAAATTCAATAAGAGAGGACTTGAAATCAAGTGAGGCAACCTCAATTGGAATCAAGTTGCATGAAGTGTAAATTAATGTAATGCTAGAAATTTATCAAAAACTCAATGCGTTAATATCCTTTTGAAAAATCATTTTCATCAAGACAAAAAAATAGTAGCTTCAATTCATCTAAACGTTCAATTCAGTTTTTTCATGTTGTTATCATAGTAAAATAACATTGATTTTGAGGAATCATTTTGGTTTATGCTAGAAAATGGGTGTAATTTTGTGATAAAGCAACTAATTGGCAAACATAAACAACAAAGAGAGGATCTTTGCATGATGATTAATGATCTTGAAAAGGCATAATCAAGTACTACCATGATCATTATTTTTGGTATAATTAAGGATAAAAAGTATGTATCAAGGTATGCTTAGGGATAAGCATTAGAAGTTATTTGGTGAAGTTATTTGGTGACAAGGAGAGCCCAATCATACTATAGTTATATCAAAGATCAACAAAAAGTTCATATTTTTTATATTGGTTTTTTTACATGTTTACAAAGAATATTCAAAGCTAAAAGGCTTAGGATTATAAGAACAAATGTTGAGCATATGAAATCATTTTCATGGGAGTAATTTTATAGATTAATAATCAATATAACTAATTAAAGTGAAACTTAGATATGGTGTGTTTAAATAGCTTGACTCTATTAACAGTAGAATAGGGATACCGATGACAATATATCTTCCAAAGTTAAGAGTAGGTGGTTTATGAGTGCAATGCAATGACAGAATGCCACGAAACTGTAAAGGTTAATTTTAGAAAATTGCTATTAAAATAGCTAAGTTTGGACTATAATATTTGGCTGTTGATATAGTACTCTTGTGTATACAATCTGTAATGCAAATCTAACATTAAATATAGATTTAGATGCAACCAAACAATGGAATAAATATGAAATTTTCATAGGAAAATCTAATAATCTTAAACAATTATTTACGGCCTTTGAGAAGAAACTTAAGATATGATAAAGTGTAATTCTGATAAAAAGATTAATGGACTTTTATAAAAAATTAAAGACAAGAAAGTTAATGATCACAAAAATTACGCAAAAAATTGAAATCACATGTAAGAGAAAAAAAATTCATACTATAGTAAATCAAACAAAAATAATTACAAACTCCAAAAACTCATTAGGAAGGAAAGAAAGGAAACAGTGGAGGAGACATCAAACCGAAAATAAATAAATAAACAATCTCAAAACAACTTACTTAACAAAGGGGTCGAATTAGCCACAAGAACCATAGGAGAAGATGCTAGACATAGGGATAGAAACAATAACAAAAATAGGAAACAAATGAGTCATAATAACTAGAAAATATGGGAGCTACTAGAACCAGAAAACAAAGAAGCTACCTTAACTGGAAAAAAATGAAGGAATAATTGAAATCACTGCAAATGAAACATAGCCAAAGGATAGAAATCTCACATCAATTCTACCATGATAAACTCTTTCTAATATCAAAAGCCTAGGGACTAAGCTCTCTAATGCAGATATAGCATACTACGTAAACGTAGTAAAACAAAAAGAAATCCAACATGCAATTTTCATATGATTCAATTTGTTGATCTTAATTCATAAATAACTATTTAATACTATCAATGAAAACCCACAATAGGATACTCCAAATCTGACAAAAAAATGGACTTATACCAGAAACTAATAACAAGAAAAGATAATGAAAGCGACACATGTGATTGAAAACTCAAGCAAAAGAAAGATATTCAAATTACAGCAAATCTGTCAAAACCTAATCATAGAAGGGAAGAAGGGGAAAGGAAGAAAAAGAAAACGCATTATCATATCAAACTTCTTTTTCAGCTAAGACAACTAAAGAAATGGGATAATTTATATTTTATTAATCCAAACCAAACTTAAAGAGCTAAATTGGATAAGAGGAGAATAATTCAAAACCCAACCCATACGACTCAAAATAAAGGTAGAAGTTTAATCTTTTCTTATCTATTTAATGAATTATATATACTATAAGACATCACTCTATAATGATGAGCTTTGAATCACGGTCATCACAACCAAGTCTTGGTGAAATTCGATAGAAAGGTCCTTTGAGATTCAATAGTTAAAAAAGAAAGCCACCACTTTATCACTTTTTCTTTTCTTTATTTTTTATTTGAAATTGACTTTGTGAAAACTTTGAATATATTTTATATACGTTTTTTTCTTTGCAGACATCTTGCATGTTTTTTTTCCTTTTTTCATTTACTTTCAACATTTCATTAGGAGGCTTCCTTTCCTATACTTAGAAGCATATTATCAGTTGTGTGAATATCTACCAAGTCCGATAGAGAAGCCATAACAACCCTCACAAGTAGATAGAACAGCTCTGCAAAATGGATCAAATTATGGATTTTGGGGGATAAGCGACTTGATTAGAATGATCACAAAATAAGCTCAATGTGATAAGAAGCTAATGGCATAAATAAATTAAAAAAAAAAAAAGAGTTCAAAGAGACCTTACTTTTATCTCTAATTCAAGAGAGACAATCATCACATGAAGTCATTTAGACAATTCAAAGTTAGGCAAGTTGTTTTGCATCGATCATTTGAATAATGGCGAGGATAATTCAAATGATTGTTAGATGAGTGGAATTCTTAATATAGACCGCTTATTCATTCTTTGAATAAGAGAGTGTAAGGAGGCTTGTATTCGACCCTATGAACTCAAGTTGGTCTTATGCAATTTGGCAACAACAAAGCATTTCGTTATTTACATCCATGTGGCAATTAGTGATTTTTTTTATATTTTTTTCATTCATTTTTGCATTTTGTTCAAAACCTTCACCAATGGAAAAATGTCATTGTACATCTGTTGACCTCATTTTTGTATGAGCTCAATAGGACCAATCCAGACCTTAGGATCTTTCCAATCCTTAGGATCAATCTTAACCCTAGGATCAATCTGATCTTAGATCAATCCAAACTTTAAGATCAATCCAAACCCAAATCAATCTTGACCCCAGATCAATACAATTTAAGATAAATCTAGATTCTAGGATTCTCCTAGACTTCAGACACTAGGATCAATTCTAGATCCTAGGATTCTACCTGATTCTACATCATATGATCCTCTTAGACCTTAGGATTCTTCTAGATCTATCTAGAGCTTCGGATTCTTTTAGATCCTAAGACTATTCTAGATCCCAGGCCCTAGGACTTCCAAACCCTAAGACCTTCCTAGAAATCAAACTTTAGGATCTACTCTAGATCCTAAGATCCTTCTAGATCTTGAATCTTAGGATTCCTAGATCTTAGGATACTTCCAGATCCTAGGATTTTCCTAGGACTTCTAGATTCTAGGATCTTCCCAGACTCCAGTCCCTAGGATCTATTCTAGACCCTAGGATTCCCTTAAGCTGATTTGGACCCTAGGACCTATTCTAAACCCTAGGATTCTTCTAGATCAATCCAAGCTTCAATTCAATATAAGCTTAATTCAAATCCAATCATTCAAGCTCAAAATCCAATTCAAAACCAGATTTCCAGATTCAAATCCAAGGCTAAAGGTCTAAGTCCTGAAAGCCTTTTCCAGTTAATCTTTGAACATTTCAAAACCCTATCAAATGACCTCTGATTCAAGATCTGTCAGTTCCACACTGATGTGACATGTCTCTAGAGGAAACCCTTCAAATTTGAGCTCATTATGAGATCTTTAACCCCAGAAACTGAATTGAAATCCAAAGGCTGTAAAACCTTCAAATATTTACAGTTTATGCCACTGGACCTGCCATCTAGTGGATCTTGACCTAGGAGCCTTCTCCAAAGCCTCCAATCACCTCCAGACCCTTGATTATGACTCATTGAGCATTAAACTGCATTTTGTTGGACTCAATTTGACCCCTAGTTGACCAGGGGTCAAAATGACTAAAATGCCCCTATGGGGTGTGAATAGTCACTTTAGTCAAATGAGCTCCAAATCAAATGCAGTCACTTCCAGCAAATTTCAAATGTCAAACCAAACCCATTGAACCCAGAATCAGCCCCTGGGTCAACCTGATTGACCAAGTCAACCTAGTTGACCTAGAAGGCCCTTTTAGGGTCAAAACAGGTCATTTTGACCAAATGACCTCCCCAGACCTTGGGACCACCTCCATTGGTCTCCAAATGTCATTTCAAATCTGTTGAACCCATTTCCAGACCCTGGACCCACCTGGTTGACCAAGTCAACCAGGGTTGACCTAAAAGGCCCATTAAGGGCCCAAATAGGTCATTTTGACCAAATGACCTCTCCAGACCTTGAGACCATCACCAGTAGACTCAGAATGTCATTCTGAGTTGGTTGGACCCATTCCCCGACTCTGGGTCAACCTGATTGACCAAGTCAACCTAGTTGACCCATTAGGCGCATTAAGGGCCTAAACAGGTCATTTAATCTAGATGACCCATTTAAACCCTGAAACCACCTCCATTAGACCTCATTCATCATTTCAAACCATTCCAGTTCAAACCCTAACCCTGGGTCAACTTGGTTGACCAAGTCAACTCAGTTGACCCATTAAGCCCATTAAGGGCCCAAATAGATGATTTGACCCAAATGACCTATTCAAACCCTCAAACCACTCCTACTAGACTTCAAATACCATTTGAGATTAATCCAGCCCATACCCTGGCCCTGGGTCAACCTAGTTGATCAGGTCAACTCAGGTTGACCACTTTCAACCCTTAAGCTCATTTAAACCCAATCAAGCTCCAAATCGATTTCAAACCCATTCAAACTTCTTTGATCACATTCCCCAATGATTTGGACTTGACTGGACCCATTGACCCAGTCAACAGTTGACCTAGTCAACTGAGTCCAAATCTAGTCAAATTTGACTCATTTAGCTCAAAATCAATTAAACCATTCAATTCAAGCCTTTTAAGAACTTCAAACTCTCAATCTCATATCAATAACTAATTCAAGCATATCTAAACAAATTTAAAGTCAAATCACCATTGATTTGACTTGGTCAAACTATCCAATCTATTCAAACTAGTTCCTTAATCCAATCCATACAACTATTTCAAATTATCCCAATGTCATCAAGCCTCAAGTTTACTTCAAATTATGGCTCAAGTATTTGCAAATCTACTTTGGGTTGAATTCTAGTTGATTTGACCAAGTCAATTCAATTAAGCTTGGTCAAACTAGCTCAAACCCTCTTAAAATATTCAAGCTCTAATGTCAAGCCATCAAACTCCATTTGAATCAACCCAAGCAGCTCCCATGACCACTCTCATGCCACCTCATCAGTCAATTAGTCAAGTTGACTGGTCAAACAGTCAAAATATGGCTTTAGGAAGGGTCAAAGTTGGTCAAATACCCTCCTAAACCTAATCTCCTCTAATCCAAACACCTCCAGCTGTTTGGCCTGACTCTAGAACATTCCTAGAATCTATCCCAGCCCTTAGATCAGGAGTCTATGGCTTGGATCATTCCCATATGTTTGCATAAGGACAAAATTCCCTTTACACATGGCTTGTACCTTTGTCCTTTGATTCCCTGCTCCCAACAACCCCCATGCCAAATGGCATGCATCCAGGAACCCCCTCAAGCAATCTAGGCCCTCCATTCAAGTCCAGGACAGATGAATAGGGCAAAAGGCTTCTTAGAGCCCTCATTCTTCCCTACACAATCTCTCTCCATTCAAGCTCTCCCAGATCAGAGACTCATTTCGTTTGGGCTTTCTTCTTGTTCTTCTACCTCTCCCAAATCAAAATCCGGCGAGAGGAAGCCACCGGCGACGAGCTTCCGGCGAGCCAAGCTCAACATCCGTCCAAGGCATCTCCAGCTCAATCCGACGTGTTTCAAACCAAGGTTTCTGAAGGAGAAATAAGCGTGGACAAACCACAATTTCAGAGAATCAAAAAATCCCTCAAATCCGACGGTTAGATCTCTCAAACTTCTGAACCCTAGTTTAGAAAACTTAGGGTAATATAGCTTTGCAAAAAGTGCTTTTTAAATTTTTAAAATCACTCCACATAATTTCTGTTCACTCAAGTAATCTATATTTAAAATTTCACTCCATTTGATTAACTGAATAGAGAGAACGAGCCAATTTTCTATGTTAGGACTCGGGTCTCGTTCTGCATGAGCCAGGCGTGATTTGAGCCGTTGATCTGTTGATCAACGGTTGAAATCACGCCATTTTATTCGGATTTTGAACCGCGGATCTGATCCCGTTGTTTGATTTCTCGTTCGGCTCAATCGTAGCCTTTGATTCGAAACAGCGCTCGATCGGACGGCCCATATCCGCGCTGACGTGGTTTAGTAACCGCGGGACCGAACCGCGCCGCTATTGCAATCATTTGCAATGATTGCGCGGCGGCGCAATCATTGCAAATGATTGCCCGCCGCCTCCGCGGTTTGTTTGAACGAATCAGAAGCTGCCACGTAGCCTCCCGCCGTCTGATTAAGAGTTAATTAAGGTTTAATTAATCTTAAACCTATTTTAAACCCAGAAACTTTAAAAATTCGTTAAAAATTCAATTCTACTCCAAAAATTTAATATAATATATCAAATTGTTCAGATTTTAATCCTCTTTAATTTAAAATTAAAATCAAATTGAAATATGTAATATATGATAAATTATTTAAAATATTCAAATATTAGTTATTTTAATTAGTACTTAATTAAATGAAATCTAAACATTTCCTAATTTTGAAATTTTATTCTAAATTTTTTTTAATGTTTGCTGATATCATTTAACATATTTTATTTTAAATTTTAATTGAGTTTAAAACATTTTCTTTAAATATTGTTTTTTTTTATGATTAAATAATATTTGATTAATATTAATTTGAATAGTTTTCTAATCTTCAAATATTATTATAAATATCTTAATCAACTTAAGATAGGATAATTTGAACATATTAAAGATCAAATTTGATCTTCAATAGTCAACATATACGCATCCTTAAATGATTCTAATCCCTTAACCAACTATTTAAATATTTAATTAATATTTAGTTAAGCAATAATCTAAATTATTTTCAATATTAAACATTTATTTTCAAATTATATTGAAAACCAGAGATCACTTATAATAATTTGATATTATTTTAATTATTGATTATTTTCATCTAAACATTTATATATATGTATATATATATATATATATATGTATATATATTTGTATTGCTTTTAAAATCTTATTTTAAAATTATATTTATGTTAAACATGGAATTTGAGAGATCTCTTTGAAACTTTAAACATAAGATTAAATATGTGAATAGAAATCATGGGGAAGGTTTAGTGGATGATTACATCTTAATCATTCACTAATCAAGTCATTGATTGTAATTAATGATAGTCCTTTGCATGTTTAGGACATACACACACCACCTAGCTTTAGGGCTCTCCTAGATTTAGGAATTGATTATGTTTATGTGCATTCACATGTTTATGTATAAGGGTTAGCAAAAACCTTGATTTAAACCTACTCAAACCTAGAGACGTCATTAAGGACAATAATTAAGGACTCATTTAGAGAACTTAGAATATTTTCAAATAATTAGGATATAATCCCAATTGATTTGAAACTCAAACCATTTGAACATAGTGACACCCTCAGTCCATAGGAATTTCCCCACTGACTTTTGAAATCATTAAGCCCCTCAATTAACCTAATCAAATTCAAACCTTAATTAAACCATTTAATCTTCTAGAAATTATAATAAATCAAATTTAAATCCAAAAAATACAATCAACCCCTCTAACCGACCAGAATTAAACCCTTAATCAATGAAAAATAAAAGCCCCTTGACTGGACTTCAAAATTAAGTTTAATTTAATTTTAATTGAAATCTGAAATTTAATTAATTTAATTAATTAAAAATAATTAAAAATTCCAAAAATTTCTCAAACACTTGGAAATTACTCCTTAGGTCATTCCTGACCTTTGGAGTTGATTTCAAGAAGTTTGGAGGTCATTTGGATTCAAATCATAAAAATGGTCTCTAATTAAACAATTTAAATAATTCATTAAATATTCAAAACTTCAAAAATTCATAACTAATTCAAATAAACTCCAAATTGAGCAAACTCAAAGGCATTCAACTCATAATAAGGTCTAATATTTATTAAAAATGTTAAGTTTCCAGAAATCAATCAATTTTGAAAAAGTCAACTTTTGGTCAAACTTAGTTCAAATTCAAGTCGAAACTTCAAACCTTCATAATAAAATGTAGAAAAATCCAATTTCAATGTACTTACTGTCTAACTGATCGTATTAAGGTCTAATATTTTAATAAAATATTAACTTTCCAGAAAACACTTTAAATCAAAAAGTCAAATTTTGACCCTCTAATTAAATCATTAAAATAATCCAAAAATTCCAAAATTCAATAAATTGTCAAAAATTCCAGAAAACATCAATTTGAACTTAAAACCAGCAACCAACCAATCTTAATTAAAATTAACCAACCTTTAAACCTTAATCAAACTCAAATCATTTAATTATATCGGGTACCACTGGGTAACCCAGGCCTACGAGGCTATTAAATTAGCCCCAAGGAAAGTGAAATAAACTTCACGGCCTCGGTGTGCAACAAAGGTGATATCCAACAAACAATTAAAATTAAGTTTAAAATCAATCTCAAGTCATTAATATTTAAATTCAAATTAAATATTCCCTTAAGCCTTCAACCAACTTGAACCTCAAACAACTTCAATCAAATCATCCTATTTAGGACATATCAAAGCCACACAGCCTACCTCACACACTTTAGATGGTTTGCTAGGACAACCAACTCTAGTCTTAGGCTAGGCCGGTGTTTACTTTTCTGCTGTGTGCCGGGTTTTCGAGCTTTTAATGCATGCTGTTTGCTAGTAGTAGAATTGATGTGATTGTTTATTTATTTAATGCACTCTGTGATGTGATTGATTGTACGATTAGATCTACCCCTAGGCTAGGAACGTTTTATACTGATTCAACCTTATACAGGTGGCCATGCTCATACAGGGCATAAATAAAAGGGGGCAAAATTATAATTATCAAATTGCACAGGTGCTAAGCATGCTTAAGTCCCCCTTTAAATCAAAAAGAGCATGGCCAAGCATGGCTGGTTTGAGCATTTAAATTTCAAATATACTAACTGCTTGGGATGTCAAATATAAACTGCTTACTATTAGGATAACCTTGCAGGTTGTTGAGTCTAGAATTTTAATTTTCATTAATGTAATTTGATTTGATTTTGAGTTGTATTATTTAAAGTACTTTGAGATTGAGACATTTAAAATCCAATTTGGAATCCAAAGAGGAAGGAACATCCCTTAGGGGAGAGTTCCTATCCATTTGGAGATCCAAATTAGGATGAAGTTCAAGTATCCAAAGAGAAAAGATAACACCCCTATTCAGGGGGAGTTTCTTTTCATTTGGATACCCAGACCCGACGATCCAAGGAGTTCTAAGGAGATGAAGAAGTGAAGAACGAGAAGAATCTCAAATCTCAAAGTCACTTGAGTCTTAGGAGTAGAATCCGGGTTGTAGTCAGTGGTACCCGGCCACTTTACTTTACTGCAGACCCTGGGTTGTATTATTAAGGGCACTTGCCTATGGACTTTCAGTTTGAGCATTTATTTAATTAATTTAATTAAATGTTGATTTGATTAATTGATGTTGATTGCGATTAAGGACCCACATGCTTTTAGTAGTTTTTTGGCGCTATTGCATGTCGATTTTGATTTAGCCTGGAACCCGATCGGAGGCTCGTGAGGGTACGGTCATAAACTTCTTCTATTTAAACAAAACTTAAAAATTTTTAAGCTCAGATAGAAACTCTAACGCTCTTAAGAAGTAAGCCCGGACTCGCCGGGAGTTTTTCATGCATACATATTGATTTTTCTCATCCGTGTTAGGCACCTCCCCGCCTGCGGGTTTTGGCAGACCACCTGACCTATTAGGGTGCAGTTCTGTCCAAGGGGATGTTGTGCAATCTCTAGGATAAAACCTATTTTTAAGCCTATTTTAAAACTGCTTCATATTGATTTAAACATTTCATCGAGTCAACTAGCATGCATTGCATTAGATACAAATTAAAAATCGAGTCTAAATCTTAATTGCATTTTATTTAGACATTTAACCCAACATATGTTAAGGGGTCAATTAGGATCTGCTCTAGATGTCGACCCCAATTCTTTAAACCAATCTTAATCAATGTCCTTAACCACTCTATATTTAAAGACTTTGACTCATGGTTTTAAAAGCGTTTAGGTGGTTTAGCTGGCTCCCCAATCCAGGTCGGGGTAAGTCCAGATTGCATTGCATTAGCTAGGATTCGGGTCACTGATTTTCAGTACCCAATTTTAGACTTAGGTTCTGAGGCATGTCTTCAAACTTAAGACCTCAATCTTCTGGGAATCTGACTCCCACTTTCTAATAAAATTGATCATTCAAATTAAAATATCTTTCAATCAAATTCAAGCCCAACACTTAAGACAGGTTGAGGTGTTTCTGAAGTAATTCAGAATCTCAAGACACCTCCTACTCTTCTTCCTTTGACTCCAGAAAGAACTGTTCAACATTGAACCATTCCCGGTTGAAAATTCCAGTCCCTACCTTCTTTGATATCAATCTTTGAATTCTTAAATGAAATTCGTATCGCTATTTTAATCGAGAGTATTCGTAGGAAATTTTCTGGTTTCCTACGATGTAATTAACTACGAGGGCTTGCGCTCGTAGGAGATTTAGAAACCCAGACCAGATTTTCAAAATCAAGCTTTTTCAAAACTTTTAATTAATTATCTTTGGGAAATTCAAAAGACAACGATCATTATCGTCATTTTCAAATGATCGATAATAGACGATATCCTCTTTCCTTGGAAAGATATATCGTACTATTATCGTGATCTTGATTATGAAATTAATGATCTTTTTACTAGATTATTATAGTTAAACATTGGATTTAACATCATTTTGATCTTTTGAGATCATATGTTGTTTCCCCTTGAGTTTGACTACGATAATCAGATAAATCCAAAAATTTGTAATCTGAACCTATTAGGGAACGATATGTTCACCTTTCGAGGTGATATATCATTCATATTAAGTGTTCGATTATAAAATTTAAATTCCAGAAATTTAACTTTCCCAAAGAAAATTAAACCTCTTTTCAAAACATATTTTTTCAATCAAACAAAACAACATCCTCAAGTTTTATCCACAAAATTCTAGAAATGATTCTATGAGGTCACATAATGCATTATAACATAGTATCCAACTCTGAAATTTCACTTAAATTTTCAATAACCATATACATCATCCCTGATAACGGGGCACCAAGAAGTCATCCAAGTGTATCTATCCCATGACCAAAAAGATGGGTACAATCGCACACAAATCTTAGATGACATTCAAGGGTGGTGGTAGTGATGACGAAGAATAGGCGAGGGAAGGAGAGGTCATCATGGAAATGCTTAATGAGGCTTCATTATGGCTTCCTCTTATTCTCATACAATCCTCCACCACACCCTCATATTCATAGCGGATGAGGGGCTTCCCTTTGCTTCCTAAAAAATATGAGACTAAGACTTCAAAATGAGGAGAAAAGGAGAAGCTCAGCTGGTTAGAGAAATTCTAAGAGTTGTGGGGCCCACTAGACAACAAAACACTCATGATCGAGAGAATTATGTTAGTCAACCAGATCATATGAAAAATGAATAAAAAAACCATGCTTGTTTCAACTGATTTTATTTTTTACCCATACTAACTTATTTGACCTGGTGGATCAATCTTGGTTTGGCTTTGACTTGATTTTCCCAAGTTAACCAATTTTGAGCGCATTATTCAGGACTTGAACAAGTTTGAATAGGTTTAACCAAGGCCAAATAAGTAAAGATATTAGATAAAAGCATAGGGACATGACTCATGAGACAAGTTGGGATTTTCCCTGACTACTATCATTTCTTAAGATGTTAATGTGGATCACTCTCAAGATAGCAAATTGAGCTGAGATCATTGTCATTATGATGAGTGCTACTTAAATATACCAATAGGTAAACAACTTCTTATCTCTTACCTTAGTAAATTTATGCATCTAATTTCTCCTACATCAAAGTGAAAAGGTTGGAGTAGCTCCAGTGGAAGATAAGATTAGAGAGAGTCGCCTTAGATGGTTTGGTCACATAAAATGGAGGCCTTCCGATGATCCGGTTAGGAAAGTAGAGGTATTAGATTTGACTTATGTTAAGAAAGACAGAGGTAGACCTAAAAAGACTTGTTTAGAAAATATTAGAAATGATCTTTCTTTATTAGATTTAAACGAGAATTTGACTTTTAACAGGACACAATGGAGAAAAAGGATTCATGTAGCCGAGCCCACGTAGTGAGATAAAGACTTGTTGTTGTTGTTGTTGTTGTAGTACCTAATGTATTATATAAACATCAATATTATAGCTTTTGGTTTACTCATTGTCCTCTTTGTAAGACTTCTAGCTTTCTTTTAAATACTATGTGCACCCATGGTAATTATATTTTGAACTTTAAAGCCATTCTTTTCATTAAAAACCTTTTGCACCTCCCAAATAAACCACCAAGTTGCCTTATCAATATAAGATGCATTTTTAAAATCTTTTACGACAATGTTCTTGACAAAACTAGTCATCTTATCCAACATGAAGTTTAGGAATTCCAATTCCTCCTTTTTGCAACTTATTTTGAAAGCGAAAATTTCACACATTTCAAGTTTCATCATCATAGCCTAAGGAAATTATCTCTTATAAAAATTTATTTATATACATAAGAAATATATCCATAATTACTACTCTATCTTGTATGACCAAACTTTTTCCTAAAATCACCTTACAATTTTTTCCACAAAAATTTCACTTTCCTTCTAATTAAGAAGATAACTATTAAGAGATTTTAATGCATCACTTTTAAAATTAATTATGTGCTCTTCTCATTTCTTAAGGTTTGTATGCACTATTGAAAAATCATATGCTACAAAAAGATTAAGTATAACTTCTTCCATAGCATTTTGGTTTCTTATTTAAAAAATAGTGTTACTTCTCTCATAAGACATCCAACTAGAACATGTATGTCTTTTAAATCACTCCAATAATTATCATTTCTTCCTCGAGCATATATTGACGTAACTTATACATCTCTTTCCAAACTTGATTTTTCAAACTATCTTTAAACCCAACTTAAGAATCATAAGCACTAATAATATTTATAATATCACCACTAATAATTAATTTGATAGCAATAACCCTATCACTAATGTCTATCACCTTAATAATTTTATCTTTCAACTCTTTATCCATTATTATGCCAACTAAATTTATATTGCCAACATTTCTACAATGCAATAAATTATAATCTTCCCCAATGCCCTTGGATTTTTCCAAATCAATTTAGTTTCTAGCAAATAAGTAATATTTAGTTTCCTTGAAATCATTGGCTCCACCACTTATCTTATATTTGCCCATGCAAGGCCCCAGATAGAAAATCTAAACTTACTTTTGTACCTAATTAATCCTTGTTCAATTTGCACAAAAATCAAGTTAAATTGCGATGTGTCACTTGATGACATCCTAGCCAACTCTTGCATACTTTTCATCATAATTGAATTATAATGTGTTGCATCACTTATGGCTAATTTTCTAGCTAACCCTTGCCAACTCACCAAAATAAACTTGGTCGTGGTGTGTTGATTCTAAGAAATGCCCTAGCACCAATAAAATTCACATCTTAATTCATTTTATGAATTCTCGTAAACATTATTCTAAAACTCAATTTGTTTTGACATAAAGTTTCTTATGCTAAGTCATAATTACAAAGCCAAATAGACTTGCACGTGAGAGTCATATTAGAATATTACATTAATTCTTGGGCCGTAAATTACAGGCATAAGGTTTGTTAGGTTCGGGTCAAACAAAAATTTTTGAGGGCCACTCACCTAAATCTCAAAGGTAATTCTGATTTTACCTGCTTAGGATGCTTTTCCTACTTAAGAGGCTTAACTCAATTAAACTAACCAAGTTGTCACCGACTACCAGCAAGGTTGTCGCTGACATGGTCCACCACATCTTGTTGCAACTAACAAGAATGGATTGCTAGTAGTGACACTTCTTGGTTCATCCCAGTTTGCATAAATTCATAGCTATTCAATGCAATAAAACAAGCAAAGGTTAAACATAAAACTATTACTCTCTCATTTTTTAACTTAAGTTCCCTTATCATTTTAAGCAAACAACTGGCATATATACATTTAAGGGTTATCTCATTTAGCTTATTCTTAGTTAACAAGCTAAAGCCAAAGTGGGAACCAAGCCGGCCCCTTAAGCTTTAGATTGCTTTATTGTTATCATTTAACAGGAACAATTGCTCATTAGTTTAGTGTAAAATTGATAGGATCATCAACTCAAACATAACTGCAAAAACATATAAGTCAATAAGAAGCTTAGGGAATTATCAGGCACCAGTTAATCCAAGTTTTGTTTAATGCTTATCCCACACCTTGTTGTGTATTTATGGTTGCGGTTAAGAAGATTGATGCCTGTGTATGTAATGTATTAAGCTGAGAGATACCTTGCGGGATGCAGATCACAAGGACAGCTTAACTATTGGAGAAAGACAAAAAGTGCGAGAGCAGAGAAAGATAAATATGGGATTGGGATTCAAAAAGCCTTGGCTTCTTACATGTCTATTAACTCAATAAAAAGATTACAAGGGAACACCTAGATCTTTGTGTTTAAAGTTCTTCCTCGTTCCCTTGCAGGGGCATTATATAGGATTTTGGATTCTTCTGGCCTAGTAATAGAGGGTTCATCAGTCATGTGAAGAGTTCAGATGATTCCAGTCTTGTAACATTTCTTTTATCATGATCCATTTCTTATGTGGACTCCAAATTAGAAAAATGCCATGTGACACCTAAGTAATGGGCCACAATAGAGATACCAGACACGTGTTGGATGTTTGGCCTTGAGAGGTGGTTGGGAATAGCAACTATCACAAGAGTATTTCCTACACCTCCAGCAGCAAAAATGTGGTGAGACAACATGCCTTTCAATGAGACGTCTATATTGTTCCCCAAACCTTGATTCTTGGATATGTAAGTGGGATGGAACTACAATAGATGCCAGATGCTAAAAAAGGTTTCCAAATGGTGTCTTAGTTCTACATATATCTTATCATGTGAACTAAGGCTTATCGGGTTTTAAACGTCTCGAGCCTCCATCTATTATTTCCTCGTTCTCCTTGGGTCATCTACATCACAGGACATTTGGTATGTGTATTTGAGATCTCTTTAACTGCAATTTGCTAACAATCCTCAAGAGTTTGAGCTGCAGTTCAACTTTGCCATTCACTTATACTCAATTGTCATCTGAAAGGCGCCGATTCCATCTCAAGAGAGCCGAAACCATGGCCCACAGTTTCCTTGTCTTGCTCTTCCCCTGCAACATCCAGCTCTCATCCGCTATGCCAATATTTCAACCTTATATCGCGACTGCCTTACAATAAACATCTAATAAAATCAATATAAACATATTTAATTAACGGACAAAGAAATCAACTTTATGGCTAATCCCGATGTCAAAATTAGCACAAGCAAGCACTTAAACTCAGAACTTTGTTGAACCTCGATTGCAAAAACAGGTCCAAGTTAGCGAGAAAAGAAAAAGAAGAGCAGAAAAAACGACGAAACGCACCGGTATGTAACGGAACTTCCTACGGGGGGCCTCCTCAGACGCGGATGGTGGCGTCGCATCGGCGGAAGTGGCATCCTTACTAGAAGCAGGTGGAGTTGCAGCCGCCGTGCCGTTGGAAAGTGTGTTGATCGGAGTCCATTTGAAAAGGAGGAGATGAGAGTGATTGTTGTTGTTGGAATTTGAGTTGTTAGGGTTAGAGAGCGGAACCCATTTCTTCTTCCACCTCCGCACGGGGCCGCTGAACACCGTAGTTGGGGCGTACCGGGCTGATGAACGGCCCAAACGGGCCCCAACGCCCTCCATCCTCTGCTATCTCCTTGCACAGATAGAAAGAGATATGCGGGTGAATGGAAGGATGTTGGAATTCTTTAGGCGAGCTGAGAGTGTGAAACGTAGGAAGAAGAAAAATTCTTTTATCATTTTCCACGGACAAACCAATTTTATTTTAATTTTAGTAAAAAAAAACTTAGTTCAAAATTATTAAAATATATAGCTTCAATTCATGATAAAAAACAATCAATACGGTTTAGCATAGTTTTAAAAATTGGATCGGGCCAGCCGGTTCAACCGGTTCAATTGTGAACTGGTCGGGTGGCTAGTACAATCCAGTTTAAAAATCGACTTTGCATCGAACCGGATTAAACCGACAAATACTGGAGGTTAAACCAGTGAACCGCTGAACTGGTCCCGGTTTCAAAGAACCCGTCGGTTCTATAAAAAGAAATTAGTTTTGTTTTAATTAAATTTTAAACAATATATTTTAGTTTATTAAAATTTTTTAATTTTTTTAAATATTTTTATTAAATATGATAATTAATTATATCATAATATATGCATGTTATCTCATATATCTCACATAATGTGTTTAGTAAAAAGTGTGTACTTTACACTATACAAAAGGTTAAAGATAACTTCCTCAAACTCCTCCGATAATGTGTGACTAAAAAAGTTGTATGAATACTATATGAATTAGGATGTGAATTTGGGCTTAGTTGGGCTATGAATTTAGGTTGGTTGGGCTGTAAATATATAAATATATTATTCTTAATTGATATTTATATTTATAAATTTTTATTATATATTTTTAAAAAATTTTATAAATATTATTAAATGCTCATATATTTATATTATATTAATGATTACATTATATCATATGTATAAATCATATCTAAATATATAATATAGAGTGTGATTTTAAACCTCCAACTCATTCTTAGTTTGGATACTTGATATGTATGATAGGATGGATTTATGTTTAAGGTTAGATTGTCATATTATTATGTTAATTTTATTAATTTTTAATAATATTATTATTTATTACGTCATCCAGTTCTACCCCGATTCGACCGGTCGAACTGTAAACCTCTCCTTCTTCTGGTTTGTTATCCGGTCCAATTTTCACAACCTTGCTTTTTAGAATATTTAGTTATTTATAAAATTAATCAAATATCTTCTATTTATTTTTTTAACAAATTATGCTTAAAAATTCTTTTTGGATAAAATTATCTGGTGCTATATAAAATGAATCATAATCCTTAATCACAAATCAAGTGAATCTCTAAAAAGTGAGCTTGCAAACTTATCTTTCAAGCATCTTGTCCATCTTCAACAATCTCATAGCTCATACGATCTATTAAAGGTGAAGCTTCATAGTGATGCTTTTAATGCATTATTGCCCTTAGTTGTAAATTATAATATGAATAAAGTACGACATTATATTTGAAGTTTCAATTCTTGTTTAACATTTGTTTGCATGCTAAACTATGATCCATATACCTCATTAGCATCATATTACATGTTACCATGTTCAAATTGTACTTGAACTTTGATCAAACATTGCTCAAATTTTAATGGAACCACACAAACCTCTTCCAAATATATTCAAATAACCTTGCTCAAACAATGTTTAAACATCAAACATAATTCAAGCAAGATTTTGATAAAAAGTTTGTGTAAGTTTTAATCATGTTTCAAGCATGGTTTTAGCACTATTCAAACATGATTAAAGTATAGTTCAAGCATGGTTTGATTAAGATTTGACTGATATCTTAGCATGATTTTAATATGGTTTAAGCATGGTTCGAATCCTTTTGTTTTATCGTCATTGTCATCTTTTGAATTGATTTACTTGAGCAACATTGCTATGTATATAGATGGCTATTCTAAGCATGTACATAGAAAAGTGTTACATTTCTCAAGTCGCATGCTGAGTTAAGGGTATAATGGATAAAAAAGTTAGGTAATTTGAGGCATTTGATATTTTGGAGAGGGCGGAGGAATCTCCTTTATATAGCTTTTCAAAGCTCTTAAGCTATAGCTCTCTAATGCCCTTATTCATCAACTACTACTGAGGATGGTAAACAATGTGGAGAATGAAGGATAATCTCTTGCGTTCAACATTGGAGAGAAGAGCATTAGATTTGGAGTAGTTGAATTTGATGAGATAGGATTTTGGAGAATTTACATGTATGGATGATATTAATTAGATGAGCAGAAGTTATTTGACTAGGATGCTTACATTGGCTGGAGATGAGAAAATATTCTTTGGATATCCATGGGGTATGCTATCATGAGAGAGAACTTTAAAAGATTTAAATAAGAATATGATGCACCATAAAGCCATTGCTATGAAGAAGAACACCGTAGTTTAATACACAATCACTGGATATACCATAGTTTTGCAATATTAGGATTATGAAGAAGAAATCTAAAAATTAGAGAGAAAATATGTAGATTGCCTTGGAGAGAGAGAACTAATCAAAGACCAAAAAAGTGTCTCGGGCAATATTTTTTGCCAAATTCAATAAATGAAATATATATGTTACATGTAAAGTATTCTTTTTAAATTGATAGTTTATGTTATTTTTTATTAAAAATTAATTTCAAGTTTATTTGAATTATTTTCTTAGAAAATTATTGACTCTATATTGGTCCATAAAGTCGATGAAGATAATTTTTATAAATCCATTATATATACTCCATCTCAACATCTTCTAGTTAGAGGTGTGAAGAAAATGGTGAACACCACATAATTTGTCAATTTTTATGACAATCACGTTGATGATAAGGCATAAGATGGACTAAAGAATAATCAATTGCTAGTAATTCTATGCACTACTCCAATCAATTTAAGTAACTTTTTGTAGTTGTTATGGAGTTGAATAATAACTATTATTAAATAGTAACTAGTGATGTTAGAGAATAATCATTTGAGGTTGATGCAAAAATAAGATGCACTAAGTAATTGTATCCATTATTTTTTATAGATGGATAATAGTGATTAAAGGTATAAATTATTTCGTAAAGATAAGTGATAAAGAGGATTATGAGGAAGTTCTTACTATTAACTCACCCATTCACATTGAGTTTAAGCAAAAGGAAGAGCATAGGGCTCCTTGCCACTAATTTGATCGTTCCTTGGGATACTCAATATGATATATGTTGATCTTATTTTTGTAATAAGGTTAACAAGGTTGTTGCAATGGTATACCTAGCCTATGCTTCATTCTCCTTAGTTTAATGGTATACCATATTAACCTCTAACTAATCCTAGTGTTATTCTTGTTGGATACCTAGACTTATGGGACTTCAAGTTTATTTAGACCCCAATACAAAGTCATGATCCCATCGCTTGTTTCAATGGACCCCAAGTGAAAAATTTGAGACCCATCTCAATCTAGTGAGCCCTACAAAAGCCATTAGATAGAAACTCTCTTAAAATTAGTTTAACCTAAATCTAATCTAAATTAGCCTAGAAGCAAATCAAAGTATCCTCTTTCTAAATCTAATTCTTAGAATAACCCAACCTAGACAACCATAGACCAAACTCAAACCTTAAGTATTCAAATTACCTTTGGTTAGAACCTATAAGTTCCAATTTGTTATAGGACTAAGACTATACTCTTACTTCCTAGTAGCTTACCCAAGTTCCGAAACTCAGTGATCATGGCTTAATAAATAATTTATCCATAGGTTAATATAAAGCCTATTATATTAGTTTAAATGGACAATGGGCCCTTTTAGCCTTAATTTAACTAACCTAAAGTTGAGCTTCATTTAATTTTAAGTCCCCTTAGCTCCTTAGGTTCCCTTGGGCTAATTGAACCATCGAATTAAAATAAAATTAAGCCTAATACTATGAGATCAATCCTAATCTAATGACCCTTTGGTGTCTAAGCCAAATTAATAGGTAAAATTGTTAATTATCTAACACTATAAGGCTATAAATTGCCCAAGGATATTGTTACTATGCTATGCTAAGTGGTCAACCCAATGAAATTAAAACCCAATTAGTTTAAAACCAAACTAATGTTTAAAATCTAAACCTAGCCATAAACATCTACAAAAAAGCCAAATTGAGATGAGCCAATTGTTCTCCTCATTGATCTTATAAGTGCCCATGCCTTAGAAAATACTTAGTTAACTTAGGTTAGAGACCTCAATCTAATTGAACATAAATTGAATAGGGTCAAAACTAGGGTAAAGCCTTAAGAATTTTAATAGATATTCAAACCCATAGGAATTCCAATTGACCTAGCCCTATGGTTAACTTAGTTCAAACTTAGCCCTAGGTGCTTCCCTTTAGTAATGAGTTCAAGATAATGATTAAATTGGAGTTAATATTACCTAAGTTAAATAAGGTTAACCTATTATAACTCAATAAGGATCTTTTGAGCCATCTCTCACAAACCAAACCCAATTAAATTCAAATTAGGATAGACTAAACCTATCATCAGTAAGAACTTCGTACTTACCCAAAGGAAAATTGAACCAAGTGGCATCAAGAAAGCTCATGAATTGGTTCAACTCGAGCAACTTTTTTAGTAATGAACAATCTAACTAGCCTTTGCCCAATCTTAGCTCGTAAGCTCTTAGCTAAGGATTTCATGAACCAATCCATATTTTATATAGTAAGCTAAAACCAAACACTATAGAGGTTCAATAAAGGTTAAGTGGCTTGTCAACTTTGCAAGGATAGTCTAGGGAGTGCTCCCTCTATAGCCAGCCAAGAGATCATACAAACCCACTCCACTACATTGCAAGACTTATCTCTTAATGAAATCAATGCATGAAATTACTTGGCTACTCCTACATTCGTGGGGAAAAAACCAATCTTGTCTTATAAAGAACCCATTTCTCATGAGTTTGATTATTGCCTCTCAATTCACAAACCGTCTTTAAGCTTCCCCTCATCGCCTCTGGCAATCATAGAGGTTGGAATTAAAGTTGATTTCACAATATGTTAATGTCAATAAAATACTAGCACAAGGAGGTAATCCCAGAGCTTGAATTCAACATTAATTTTCTTTATCTCTACTAGATGAAGGTACTATACTAATCAACATAACAAGCAATAGTTAGGTAATTCACTAAAACCCAAGATTAGCAATAGGCATGTTCATTCTTTATAAAGTTGATGGTTATATAGAGTTATGAAATTAGCAAAGGATAGTGCTCTACCCATGATGATTTTTGCATTGCCTCCTAGAAGCGCTTAGTTTAACGCCCTTAGCTTGACCAATACAATTTATAATTACTCATGATCTTCCAATAAGGGTACAAAAACTTTCTCTTATGTGTCCTCATCAAAGTAAGGCTTTAGTCAATGCCTGTTCATCTTAAAAAATCCCTTATGTTCATGACAACTTTCTATTGCCCCATAAGGGTTGACATTCTTCACCACAAACTACTTTGATCATCTTGATCTATGCTTGCCAAAAAATAGCATCAATCTTGAATTTTATAACACTTTTGTCTTGACAAAAATTCTCTTTTTAGAATGTGTTTGTTATGACACTTTTTTGTTGTTTCTTAAAAAGGTTTAACATTTTAATATGAAGCATTTTGGAATCCATCCATCTCACTCAATCACAATAAACTTATATCCTTTATCGCTTGTATATTAAAATTCAATTTATTGATGTCCTAGAATGCTTTATGGTCTAGTTCTACTTGCTAGTGACAAGTCTTCCCAAAAATTGAACAATGAGGATACATGTGTATAGGTGTCCTATAGGCAATATGATATGCCCATAGTGCATCATGTACTTTTAGTGACCAATCTCTTATATTGTTGCCCACTATTTTCTCCGGAATCCATTTAAGCTCTCTATTGCAAATTTCAACATGGCCACTTATTAGGAAAGATGTGCTATATATATTTTATGCCTGGTCCTATACTTTGTTTAGTAGAAACTCTAATTACCTATTACAAAATATTGTTATTCATCACATTATCATTTGAGGGGTACAAACATTATGAAAATATTTTTCTTTAAAATTTTCATCACCACTTTTGCTTCATTGGTTGGAAGGGCAATCACCTTCATGCACTTGGATACATAGTCAATAGTTACAAGAATATAGAGGTTGTTGGATGGTTGTGGGAAGGAACCCATCAATTCAATTCCCCATACATCAAATAACATGAAGTCTAAGTGTTGTTTAGTGTCAAATCATTTATTTAGTTGACATTCCCAATACACTAGCATCTATCACATCTGACCACAAACTCATATATCTTTAAATAAGGTATGCCAATAAAAGCTAAATTGAAAAACCTTTGTGGAGGTATGTTTAGATCCAAAGTTTCCTTGATAATCTGAGGTGTGACTATGTTGCATAATGTTAAACTCATCTTCGTCTAGAATACATCTGCATATCATTTGATTAGAATAAAACTAGTAAAAGTATGGGTGATACCACAAGTAATGCTTGGCCTCAAACAAAAATATTATTAGTTGTTAGTATGATTAATATGGAGGTAATACATTGCATACCAAATAATCACTAAAATTATAGAATCATGGCATCGGTGATGGGCCAACATCAAATAGATTCTTGTTAAAAATGTCTAAACAATTTATCAAAGCTTATAGTTGTCATATTCAGATGGCTCCAATCTCAATAGGTGATCAGCAATGACATTTTCTATCTCCTTTTAATTTATAATATCTAAATCAAACTCTTATATATTAGTAACCATCAAATCAACCTAGGCTTGGCATCTTTCTTTTCAATTAGGTACTTTATTATGCATGATCTATGTATACTATCACTTTTGAACTAATGAGATAGGCACTAAACATATCAAATGCAAAGGCTAATGCTAACAATTCCTTCTATGTTATGGTATAGTTCAATAGGCATCCATAATCATATGGTTCACATAGTAAATAGTATGGAATACCTTGATAATTAGCTATCCATATATAGCACGCACTACATAATCACTAGAATAACACATATGCTCAAAGGGCATATTATAATCTTAAGCAATAATAACAGGTGCATAAATGAGATTTGCCTTCAAAACTTTAAAGGCTTGATAGCACCCCTTTTCAAAACTAAAATGCACATCCTTGGCTAACAAATTAGACAAAGGCTTGGTGATTTTTTAGAAATTCCTAATGAACCACTTGTAAAAGCTTGTGTGCCCCAAAAATCTACAAATTCTTTTAATATAAGAGGAGTGATTTTCAAAATTGCTTCAACGTTTACTTTTTCCTCCTTAATTTTTATTGCTAAAACTTTGTGGCCTAAAATAATTCTTTCCTACACCTTCAAATGACAATTCTCCCAATTTTGAATTAGATTGGACTCTCTACATCTTTTTAGAATAAGCTCCAAATGATGAAGGTATATTCCAAATGAGGATCCAAATATAGAGAAATCATCTATTAAGATCTCCATGAAGTTCTTAGTCATATTTGAAAATATTGTCGTTATATATCTTTATAATGTGGTTGGATCATTGCATGATCTAAATGGCACTCTCCTGAAAGCAAATGACCAAGTAAAAGTAGTATCTTCAAATCTTCTATTATGATAGATATTTTATTATAGCTTGAGTACCCATCCATAAAATAGTAAAATGTAAGCCCACCAAGTTTTTCAAGCATTTAATTAATGAAAAGAAGGGGGGAGTGAAATTTCCTTATCACCTGATTCATAATCCTATAATTAATGCAGACCAGCCACCCAATTATTGTATGTGTGGGAATTGAATACTTTTTATTTTTTTGCCACTATGATACCTCCTTTCTTAGGCACCCCTTTATATTGGACTTATCCATGAGCAATCAAAATAAGGGTAAACAATTCCAACATCTAAAAACTTCAGAACTTTAGCTAGGGGTGTCAAAATGGGTTTTTAGAACGGGTTCGGGTCCAACTCAAAATTATCCCTCCTTTAATTAAGCCAACCCAAACCCGACCTGATTAGGCAAATGGGTCAGAAATTCAAACCTGGACTTAACCTGCCCGTAAATCGGGTTGACCCGGCCCGATCTGCTAACCAATAATGTAGCCAAGCATGAGCAGGTGTGGGGACAAGGGCGTGCGGGCAAAGGCGGTGAGAGCGGGGCCAACGGGCAAGCATGTGAGCAAGGGAGCACATGCATGTGGGCAAGCCTATGAGCAAGGTGGCAAGCCTGTGTGGGCAATCACAATCATGGGGGTGAGAGAAGGCATGGGTGCTGGTGCAGTCATGGGTGTGGATATGGATGCAAGTATGGGAGGGATTACTGCCGGTATGAGTACGGGATAGTTGCGGGTGAGGGGGTGACCCGGGTTAGTTTCAGATTGATTTTAGGTTTTTGGGTTGACCTGAACTAGACCTGATATTAAAAATGGGTCAGAAAATGAAACCCAAACCTAACCTATTTACAAAATGGGTTGTCCCAAACCTGAAATTTTTTAGGTCGAGTCAAATATTGACACCCTTAACTTTGGCCATCACCCCCTCCTTTATATTTGGATTAAGTTTTTATGAGATTAATTGAAGGCTTGAATTCTTTTTCCATCAAACTCTTATTAATACAAATGGAATAGTTGATGCTTTGATCTCAGCAATTGATGACCTAAAGTAGTCTTGCATTTTTATAACATAGTTAAATCTTATCTTCTTTTTCATAACTTAATTTTAATGTGCTGATAATAGTGAATGTAACATCTTCTCCCAAATAGGTATATCTAAAGTGCATGGTTTGTTGTTTTAATTTAAGAACTAGAGGCTTCTTAATGGATGGGCAAGACTTTAAGCTATCCTACCCTAGATCTTAGAAGAGTTCTCTTATGAACATCGACATTACTTCAGCCAAACTCTTAATATGATTCACTACCTCTAATCCCTAAGAAAATTGTGATTTCCATGATACAGTCTAAAAGTATTTCCTTTTAATAACTAAACTCGGCAACATTCTTGCCATAATTGTTATGGTTTCCAAGCTAATGTGATTATCAATCTCTAACAACTGATTCTTAATAGTGGTGAATAATGGGGGCTGTGGAGTGAACTTTTGAATTTGTATAAAAATTTAGTGCTTTATCATCCTTAAATAATGCTTAGATTTTCTTTGATATAAATAAAAATAAACCCCACTTAATATACATAAGTATATGTGCCAAATCAAGTAATAAAATGATAGAGTAGAGTGTCGAACTCATGAGGAAGTATGCTTACTTACAATTAACTACTACTGCCTACTCTAATTGTAATAATTATACTAATGAATTAAAAAAGATATTGTTGGATATTCTATCATAGAATAAAATAGCAAAATATTTGATATAATATTAAATTGAAGTATTTTATATTAATGAGCATAAACTTATATATCTTTGCTAATGAAAACATTTAATGTAATGTAATTCAGAGCATATGCATTCCTAAATCTCTATTGAGCTTATAGGGGTGAAAAGGATATCTACTGACCTCCTATAATTCTAATATTTTCTTAAGAACCTAGAATATTTTACATCCTATGTTTAGGCATGCAAAACTTCTTATCACAATACTTCTGGTTGTTCTTGTATTCCTCTGTCAAGGCTATGCTTCACACTAAGTTTTAACTATATGTATGACCACTATGTGTATTATATAAAGAATGGGATAATATTAAAAAAAATATTTTAACAGTTTATAAAATAAGAGTTTTCATTAGTACTTAACATACATTTTATATCATCAATTCAAAATAAGATAATTAGCCCGACATGGAATAAATAATAAGTAAACTCATTTTTCATTAAACTCATGGAAGAATGAAAAATACAAGAGAGTGATATCACCTAGAAGGATCAATGTATCTCCTTTACACTCCTTATCCCTTAACTTATAGAGTTGCTTCAAGAAATATAGGCTAAACACTCCAAATTATTGTATATTGTACTTCCTAGCCCACCTTAGATTTTACTCTAAGAGAAAACTAGAGAAGTACTCTAAAAAGTACTAAAATTACACAAGTGATTGAACTCCCTTACAAACATAACACCAAAACTATTTATAGAAAACATAAAAATGACAATTGGCGCTGTGAAGCTTGAAAAAATGGCGCCACGATGCTCCTTAAATGAACTAGTGTCTCAGCACTAAAGCTTTTGCATCGCCACGATGCTTGTTGATATGGATCAATTACTTATGAGCAATCATGTATCTTCACTGATAGAGCATGTCCCTTGGAGGTTACAATTTCTATGCCATAGTGCTATGGACATTGGAGCGTTGCGACACCCAAGTATAAAATTGGTGCTAAGGTGTGAGAAATTATGGTATCGTAGCATTTAAAATTAAAGAATCTGGTGCTGCCAAGCTAACTTTCTGACGTCGCAGCTCTGATAATACTGTAGCTTTATCTGTGTTGCTATCGTAGTGCTTACAAATAGAGAACTTGGTACCGCAATAATAGAATTGGGGTGTCTCAGTGGTATTGAAGGTTGCACTACGACTTTGTTTCATCAGACGCCGTGGCGTTGAAGGCCCATAGTATTTCTACCAATTTTTGAGTTTTCCTACACAAAATAACTAAAATAATACATTTTTATTAAAAATAAAATCTATTAAATAATATATAATTTACACTTATCAAATTCTCCCTAGCTTAAACTCTTGTTTGTCCATAAGAAAATAAAAAAAATATTAACTCTAATTAATCAAATAATCAAAATAAAAATTGAAAAATTAAAATTAAAAAAATATAGGATAATATATTATGGTCTAGAAGTAGTAAAAATGAATAAAGCTATAATTCTAGTTTAAAAAATACTAATAATTATCCTAACTAGTCACCCTTATTATTGCTAAATTTGAATTCATATATTGCAAATATAATTATTGACTTTTGAATTCTAAATTAAATAATGTATCTTAAAGATTAAATATATTTATAGTTAAAATTGAAATTTTATAAGTTCACCAATATTTGTATTAGTTCTCTTATCTTATCCTTTGTGAATTTAAGTATATGATTGTAGTCTGACTCTAAATTTTTATCTCATACCAATTTTTGATTATACTCACTTTCTTTTTTCTTTTTTTCCTTTGTTTTTCTTTCTTTTTAGTTTTATTTTGGTGGATTACATAGCTAATAAATTTGAATATCAGTTTTGCTTAAAATCTTCTTACAATCTTAATGGGTTTAATGTACGAATTTAATAGGATTGCTATTCCAATTTCTGGTTGCTTATAATTTTTAATTTTAATCCATTCATATCTATTCTTTAATCTTAATTATTCATCTTCAATTCAAAGGTCAATGTATAAATATATAACTTATAAATTTAAGTTTGAAAGTTTAGAGAGGTTGTATGACCTCAGTGAACTATCCCAAGGTGCACCAAAAGTGGGGTGAATTGATTATTTTAAAAAATTACTGTGATAAAAAAATGTTCTTCCTAGAAAAATGATTTTGAAAACACATCTAAATAAGTAACTTAGCACTATTGACCTCATTTTTGCATGAGGTCATAGGGACCCATCCAGACCTCTACCTAATTGATTTGATGGCTAATAAGGCTACATGCGTCGACCATCTAGATTTCAATTTTGGACTCAATTTATTCAAGCTTCAAATCAATCCAAACCTCTAAATTAAATCAGATCTCAAGTCAATCTAGACTTCAAATCAAGATAGACTTTAAACCAATCAAGACTTCAAACTCGTCTAGTCTTCAGACCCATACTTCAATTAATATTTGATCCAGCCTCTGATCAAGCTTTAATCATATCCATTCATTAGCAATCATCTAGTCGATTATGATTGATATGGATATTTCAAACTTAACCAATCAAATTCAAAACCCAGTTCAAACCTAGAAATCCAAACCAAGTATAGAGCTAAAAGGCCTATATCCTGAAAGCCCTTTTGAGTGATTTCTCAATCTTGTCAAAAATAAGTCAAATTACCCCCGATTCATAATTTATCAATTGCATATTGATTAGTCATATCCTTAGGGTCAATCCTCTAAATTTGAGCTCAATCTGAGGTCTCTAACCTCAAAAACTAAATTTATTTTCAAAGGCTATAAAACCTTCAAAGATTTACAACTTATGCCACTAGACCCTCTACTATGTGGATTTTGATCTTGGGACCTTCCCCCAGACTTTTAATCATGTCCAGACCATTGATTATGAAAGTTTAAGTATTAAACTATATTTTGGTGGACTTAGTTTGACCCTTAGTTGACCAGGGATCAAAATGGCCAAAATGCCCCTTAAGAGCAAAATTGAAGTATCCTCCAAACTTCAACATGGCCCAGTCAAATCAAACCCTGGAACCTCCTCTAATGCATCCTAAACACCATTAGGAATGCATTGGACTTAAACCCAGACCTTGGTCAAGCCTGGTTGACCAAGTCAACCTATTTTGACCAAAATGCGCCTTAGGGGTTTGAATGGTTATTTCAACCCAAATAACATCACCATTACTTGGAACCACTTCCATTGGATCTTGAATGTCATTTTGAACCTATTAAATCCAAACTCAGGCCCTAGGTCAACCTGGTTGACCAAGTTAACTTAGGCTGACCAAATATCCACTTAAGGGTCTAAATAGTCAATTTGATTGAAATGACCTTTCTAATCTGGGAGACCACACCCATTGGCCTCCATTTATCATTTCAAACTTGTTAAGCTCAAACCCTAGCCTTGAGTCAACTTGGTTGGCTAAGTCAACCTAGGTTGACCAAAGCAACCCTTAGGCCTTTCCTACACTAGATTAAGCCTCGAATCTATTCAAACATCTTCAAAACTCCTTTAAATATGCCCCTAATGATTTGGGCTTGACTAGTTAACCCGACCTAATCAACAGTTAACTTGGTCAATTGAGTCCAAGTCTAGTCAAATTGGACCCAATTGACTCAAATTAATGAATGTAACCCAATCAAGCTTCTCAATCATTCAAACTCATTCCAACTTATGATCCAAATACATCTAGCCCACCCATAGGTCAAATTATTTATGTTTGACTTAGTCAAATATTGACCCATGGTCAAACCATATATTCCATAGACTTTTTCACTTAAACTCTATTCCCATTGCTTTGAGAATCCTTGAACCCATTCCATTTAATACCCTAAGTATCTTTGAGCATGCATGAGTCAAATCATGGTCAATTTGACCAATCAAGCCATTGAAAAATTGGTCAAACTTGAATGGCTATGGTTTGATCACTCAAACCTCTAATGGGTTGCCTCAAGTTCCCTCCAAACTAGCTCATTACGACCTCCTCACTACCACCTTAGCACTCATTGACTATTTGACCTATTGACTGGTCAAATAGTCAATGAGTGGTCAAATGGCCATTTAAATGGTCAAAGTGGCCATTTCAAACTACCTCCCTTTAATCCAAACATCTCCAGCCACTTAAACTTATTTTAGAATCTTCCTAAATGACTATTAAGCTTGATTTAATCCTTAACCTAAGTTTAAATCAGCTACAATGATCCCATGTGCTCAAGTCAAAATAAAAATCCCTTTAAGCCTCATCGTACCCTATTGTCCTTACACCCAACCTTCTAACCTTCTGGGGACACTTGGCAATCATCTAGGAGTTAAGGCAAAGCAATCCCAGCCGTCCATTCAATCTGGGGACGTTTGAATAGGGCAAAACCCTCAAAGTAAGCTCCCTCACTCAAGCAACACTATCTCTCCATAATCAACCTTCAAGCCCAACCACCACTTCTTTTAAACTCTCAATCAACCCCTCAACACTTCCCAAGTTTAACCCCAATGATTGGAATTTACCGGTGGTGATCCTCTAGCCACCCTAGCAACCAATCCGTCTAAGGCTTAAAGCATTCAATTTGAAGCATTTTAGACCACGACTTCAAAAGGGAAAACTTACAAGGACAATCCATAAGCTCAACCAACCAAAGAACCCTCGAATCTAATGGTTGGATTTAGGTAAAATCTAAACCCTAGGTTAAACCACTTAGAATATTATAGCTTTCTTTTAAGCAATTTTCAAACTGTTAAAAGTATTCCCCATTATTTCTGTTCATGTACTCAAGCTATGTTTAAAATTTCATCAAAATCCATCGAACTGATTTTGAGAAAGAACCATTTTTTGTTTTAAGGTTTCAGTTTACGTAAGTTGTTAGCTACGAAGTATTTGGACCATTGATCTTACGATGAATGGCCCCGATCTAGCCTTTCTGCATGATAATTCGACCGCGTGTAGGCTCTGGATTAAATCATCATCTAGCTTGATTTGGGCCATCGATTCAGAAATGTGAAGGATCTAATGGTCGAAACCTTACGTTGATGTGGTTTAGTAAAACCACGTCTGCAAATCATTAAATGCTAATGATCGCCAGTGACACAATCATTAGCATTTAATGTCATCACCGATAATGATTAGCATTATTTTGATCTATCAAACCAGAATGCGCCATGCATCCTCCCACCACCGTCGCGTTGCCATTTTAATTAGAAATGAGTTTTAATTTATTTTAATTTTTTTAAAATCCAAAAAAAATTCAAAAAATTATTAAAAATTCAAATTTAATCCAAAATTTAAGTATTTTATAAAAAAATTGCTCAATTTTTTAAATACTTTAAATTAAAATTAAAATTATTTTAAAATATTATATGTTTTTAAAATAATTTTAAATATTAATTATTTGGTATTTTAACTATATTTAATTAAATTTAAATCTAAATAATTTTAAAATTTTAAGAAAATTTATTTTTAATTATTTTAAATTTACAAAGAATTGCTCAAAATTATTTTTAATTCTATTTTAAAACTATCTTGAATCTGAATTAACTTTAATTATTTTAAATGTATTTTATTTCTAGAATATTCAAAAAATTATTTAAAATTCAAATTTAATCAAAAAAATTCATATAATATATCAAAATTCTCAGATTTTAGAACCCTTTTAATTTAAAATTAAAATTATTTTAAATTATTTTATATATTTTAAATAATTTTAAACATTTATGTATTTGATATTTTAATTAATATTTTATTAAATATTTATCCAAATATTTTTAAGAAAATTTAAAAATTTAATTTAATATACTTTAAATAATGAGAGAATTTTCAAATCTATTTTGAAAATTATTTTAATGATATTTAAAAAAAATTCAAATGGTATCTTTTAAGTTATTATTTTGAAAATTTAATTTTAATTTATATTTATTAAATCATTTGAATGCTTTGAGCTTTTGATTGAAATTTTAAACATAAATTATATGTATTTGGATTGAATTAATGGGGGACGATTAGTGAGCAATTATATCCTAATTGTTTACTAATCAAGTTGGTTAGTTACTTAAATTACCCTTGTCTTCTTCATGCATAGGATGCACTTGTACTTAGTCTTAGGTTCCACTTAGCTCTAGGATTCTTGATTGGTGTGATTGCATTTCATTTATGTTTGTGTAAGGGTTAGTAGAACATTGATTCCAAACCTACTTAACCTAGAGACAATTAAGGACAAAAATTAAGGATGTGTCTTAGGAATTGAAAAAAATTTTAGAAATCAAATGTATATCCATTAGTTATGAAACTTCAACCACTTAAACTTAGTGATATCCCCTACCTTAAGAAAAATTCCCACTAATTTTAAAAATCATTAAGCTAATTATTTAATTAATTTAAAATTAAACCCTTAATTAAGCTAAAAACTTCAAATTATAATAAATCAAATTTTAAAAAAATTACAAATAATATATCAACCTGACAAAAATTTAATCCTTAATCAGAGAAAATTAAAAGCCCCTTGACTCGACCTCAATTTTAAGTTTAATTTAATTTTAAGTAAAAATTAATATTTAATTAATTTAATTAATTAAAAATAATTAAAAATTCCAAAAAATTCTTAAACACTTGAGAATACTCCCTCAGCTCATTCCTGACATTTAGGACGATTTCAAGAAGTTTGGAATCAGTTTGGATTCAAATCATTAAAATCCATTTAATTAAATTATTGAAATAATTCAATTAAATAGTCAAATTTTAAAAGATCATAACTAATTAAAAAAAAATTCTAAATTAAGCAAACTCAAAGCCATTCAACTCCACTTAAAGTCTAATATTTATTAAAAATGTGAAAATTTCAAAATTAAGTTAAAGTCAAAAAGTCAATGATTTGGTCAATTGTAGTTCAAAATCAAATCAAAACTTTAAATATTCATAACTAAATGTAAAGAAATCTAAATTCAGGAAACTTAGAGTCTAATTACTCATATTGAGGTCTAGAATTTAAAAAAAATATTAAAACCATAGAAATCAATCTTAATCTAAAAGTCAAATTTTGACCCCTTAATTTGATATATTAAATAATTCAAAAAATTCCAGAAATTCAATATTTAATTTAAAATTCTAAAAAAATATTAAATCTAATCTTTAAAACCAGTAACTAATCACTCTATTTAAAATTTATCAACCATTAACCTTTAATCAACTAAGTCACTTAATTAATACCAGTTTCTACTAGGTAACCCAGACCTACGAGGCTATTAAGTTAGCCCTAAGAAAGGTGAAATAAACTTCATGGCCCTGGTTTAACATAGGTAGTAACCACTCAACACTTAAAATACATCTTATAATTAACTTTAAAATATTAATATTTAAACTTTAATTAAATAGCCCCTTAAGCCAGTCAACCAACCAAAATACCAGACAACTTTAATTAATTATATATCCAAACTATACCACCCTACCTCACACACTTTAGATGGTTTTCTTGGAAAATCAACTCTAGTCTTAGGCTAGGTTGGTGTTTCACTTTCTTGCTTTTATGTGCTGGGTTTTTTAAGTTTTCACTGCATACTGGTTAATATAATTACTTGATTATTTACTTAATTTCTGTAATATGTGAATTGATGTGATGGGCATTAGATTACCCTTAAGTTAGGGATGATTTTGATACCAATACAATCTTTTGTAGGTGGTCATGCTCATACAGGTCTATCAAAATAAAGCGGGAAAAATTAAAACTTTAAAATTAATAAATTTTCTACAGGTGCTACGCATATAAGTCCCCCTTTAAATTAAAAAGAGCATAGCTAAGTGTGACTGTGATTGAGTTTTAAGCATTTTAATTTATATAACTACTTGGGATGTCGATTTAGTTGTTGATTACTTAGGATAACTTTACAGGTGGTGGTTGAGTCTTAATTTTTAATTTCATTCTATGTAATTTGATGTATTCGAGTTGTAATCAAGTGTTATAATGTTAAAGTGACATTGAGATGGGATGTTATACATCCAATTTAGAATCCAAAGAGGTAGGAACATCCCTTAGGGGAGAGTTCCTTTCTATTTGGAGATCCAAATTTGGATTATTTCAAGTGTCCAAGGAGAAAAAAAAATCCCTTTGGAGAGGAGTTTCTTTTCACTTGGATACCCGGACCCGATGAACCCAAGGAGCTTGCAGAAGGATGAAGGAGTGAAGACTGAGAAGAATCTCATTCTTAAAGTCACTTGTGTCTATTTTATCCAGGTTGTTATCACTGGTACACGACTACTTTTAATTTCTATAGACCATGGTTATAATATTAAGTGGCTCTTACTACATGGACTTTAATTGATTAATTTAATTAATTTTATTTATATTAATTATACAGTAAAAATTACATGCTTTTCTAACCTTTTTACTTGCTTGTTGATATTTTATTTAGCCTAGATTAGAATAGAGGCTCGTGAGGGTATGATTCAAAAATTTTCTACTTTAACAAAATTAAAATATTTTAAGCTCACATAGAAACTCTAATATTTTAAGAAGTAAGCTCGGGATCACTGAGAGTTTTCATGCATTCATATTTTAATCTTCTCTTCCTTGTTAGGCACCTCCCCGCCTACTAGTTCTGGCAGGCCACATGACCTATTAGGGTGCAGTCTTGTCATGGGGAAGTTGTGCACTCCCTAAAATAAAACATATTTTAAAGCTTTTTTTTTAAACTGCTTCATCCAAATTTATGCATTTATCGAGTCAATTTGCATACATTGCATTAGAAATCCACTAAAAGAGTCTAAATTTTAAATTACATTTTACTTTCAAACATCAAATTACCCTACATGTGTTAAGGGGCCAATTAGGATCTGCTTTAGATGTCGGCCACATTTCCTCAAACTTAATTAAATAACATCCTTACCACTCCTGAATAATAGACCAGACTCATGGATTTTAAATGCTTTGGTGGTTAGCTGACTCCCCAATCTAGGCCGAGGTAAGTCCAGATTTATACTACATTAGCTAAGTTCGGGCAACTATTATTCAGTGCCCAAAATAGACTTATGATCCGAGGTCGAATCAAAATAAAAAGAACTCTCCTCCAAGAAAGTAATCCTAATTTTCTAATAAATCGATCAACTCAAACTAAAACATCTCTTCAAATCAAAATTTAAAGCCTAACACATATGATAGATTGGGCTGCCTCTAAAATATTTGTAGAATTTCAAAGCACCTCTTATTTCTCCTCCTTTGACCTCCAGAAATAAGAGCTCCTATTTGATCCATTCCCATTTGAATTCTAGCTTCAATCCTTTGATATCACTCCTTAAAGATTCTAATATAAAATTTTTACCATTATTCTAATCAAGAGTTTTTTGAGGAAACCCCGGTTTTCCTATATTGTAATTAAGTACAAGGGATTGTGCTCGTAGGAGATTTAGAACCCAGATAAAATTTTCAAAATTAAGTTTTAAAATTCAATTAATTATCTTTGAGAAAATCAAAGTTAATGATCATTATCGTCATGTTTAAATGATTGATAGTAAATAATATATTTCTTCCTTGGGAAGATATATCGTTATATTATCATGCCTTTGATTATGAAATTAATGATCACCTATCTAGATTATTATATTCAATTACTCGATCAAACATCATTTTGACCCTTCGGGGTCATATGTCGTTCGTCCCTGAGTTTGACTATGATAATCATGATGAACTTGTAGTTTTATAATCTGAACCCATAAGTGAATGATATCTTTGCCTTCTAAGGTGATATATCATTCATAATGATGTTTTCAATTTCAAAAGTAAAATTCCAAAAATTAAATTCTCCCAAAGAAAATTAATCTTTTCAAAACTCAACTTTTCAACTCAAACAAGCACATGTAGAAGTAAAACAGAGTTTTAAAATTTTTTCATTTTGAGGCATAAATATATCAATCAAGATATGAAAATTTTCCTTTTACCAAACCATAAATTAACCTAATTACAATTGTTAGTAAATGATGGGATTTGTGTAGTAAATTCAAATTGTAGAAATAAAAATATAAAAAAGAACAATTAGAAAGGAAAAACTAGAATTTTATAGTGGTTCGGTCAAACAATGACCTATCTCCACTCCCAGAGTCATCTTTTATAGGTATTGCGCTAAACCTTTAGTGACTCTTATTTAGCCTCCATAATTAGGAAGAGAAGCCCTTATAAAATCTCTTCCACTAACCAAGTGTGGTAGAGGACCAAAATCTTTTCACCCTCTTGGTGAATGCAAAGAACCTAAAATTCTTTTTCACCCTCCTAGTGAAGGTAGAGAACCGCAAATCTTTTTTCACCCTCCAGGTAAAGGTAGAGAACTTGAAATCCCTTTTTACCTTCATAGTGAAGGCAGAGAACCTTGAATCACTTTCACCTTTCCTAATGCGACAGAGTAGCTGGGTCCTTTGACACCAAAGAGATCTTCTTCCCAAAGCTTCCCTTAAGGCAAAACTTGACACATAGAGGAACTCAGGTGCAAGTTCATCAAAGCAATAGTGTGAAACTCCTTCTCGCACTCCCTTGAAACCCATAAGGATCCTCTCCCTCTCTCCCAAACTCCACCCTTTCTCTTCCATGTTCTAGGCTCTCTCTTCAAGCTTTCTTCAGAATAAAATAACTCAATAAATGCCACAAAGACTCTTATAAAGTCTTATGAGAAAGCTTAAATAGAGGGCTTCAAAAAAACCCTAAAAATTTAATTCAGCTGTCAAAGTTTGTACAGTATGATCGCAGAATTGTCCAGTATGACACCTAGAATTTGACCTATTAGTATTGTACGATCACATGTTAGTATAGTATGATCGGCTCAATTTTTCACTGTTCATGTTGTATGATTATGATTTAGTATAATACAATCTATTCAAATTATATAGTATGAATGAACAGTAGTAAAATATGATTAGTTCAACCAAATTATAATTCATCATGGACAAATCCTGGGATGACTTAATCGTATAGTATGATCCAGTTTGTATAGTATGATCAAAATATTAAAATTAAGTAGATTTGATTGATTAATCATAAGATTTAATTAGGTAATATTTTAAACATTGTATAATATGATTAGGTTTGTATAGTGCGAATAGAACAATATTTATAATTCTAATGTTTGCCTAATTTAATAAATGATGGATTTTCTGATTAAAACAAATCATTCAATATGATGTGGTGTCCATATAGTACGATTAGTTATATTTTAAAATTATTATTTTTTGATAAATAAAATATTTTAAGTATTATTTGTTGTTGTGAATCTGGTTTCAAGGACTATGATTTTGATGATAGCAAATCTTTTTATTTTTGTTTGAGGTTCTAATCTTTCAGGTTCATATGATCAATTGCAATTCATGCCAGCTCAAGATTGAGTCAGTCTGTTTGTGTTTCAGGTTTAATGTACTTTTTCATTTTTCTTGAGTTAAATGTAATATAACGGATCCCCAAGCTAAGTAATCTTGCACACACACACTCACACTACAGGAAAGTCAGCTATTACCAGCGGTAATTATTTTTTTCCGGCGATTCTAAACATTACCTACGGTTTACCAGCGGTAATTAAACCACCGGTATTAGGAGCGTAGGAAATGATTTCTGGCGGCTATTTTCTGGCAATTATACATTCCGGTAGCTTTTAAGTGATTTTAGTGGCCGGTATGTTCTGGCGGTTGTAGAGCCTGTAATCACCGGTTATTCCCCGGCAGCTTTTCAGGCATGAAAAATGCCGGTTTGACCGGCGGCTCTTTTATATTTTCGACGCTATATTAAGCCGTATGGTATCGATGTTTCCGACGGGAGAACTGCCGGCGACCGCTGGTAGACTGTCGGTTAACCGCCTGTCCGTTCCGGCGGTTTAATCATGGTTCCGATGGTTATAGTGAGCCGTCTGGTGACGAATATTCTGTCGGCCAAATCGACGGTGCCCGGCGATCTAACCGCTGGTTGGCGCCGGTAATTTCCGGCGGCTAGTTTATATTGCCGGCGGTCTCTAAAACCCGTATGGTATCGAAGCTTTCTGGCGGCCAGACCACCAAAAAGCCACCGGAAACCTGTAGCATTTGAAAAAAAAAATTGACAGCCCCTCCCCTATTTACTCAGATTTCCAAAAACCTGCACAACAAACATTTATCACAGTATATATTGGGCAACATGCCACTATAATCAATGCACAGATATGGGCAACATGCCACTATAAACCAAATAATTTCAACAATAAATATAACATATAAAGTTTAAACTAAAAGTTCATTAAAGCAAATGTTTAAAGATGTCAACCTTCACATAACAAGTTCATCAAACTCAATGTTTAAACCAAATGTTCATAAAATAAATAAAATAACTAATCATCCTCCGTCTCCTCGCTGCCTGGTGCTTCATGTGTCTGCTCTTGATCTTTCCTCTTTTGATTTTCATCTCTATAAGCTCACAGCTCTGTCTGCATCTCATTTTGTACCTTTCTCATCTCTTTTATCTCTCTTGTCAAGGCTGCAACCCTCTGGCTAACAGTTTCTTTAACTCCACTAGGATCATAAAATGCTGATGTGGATAAACTGCCCTCATAAGCATAGCCTTGCGAACCCAGGCCATATACCCTCCCTCTCTTCCTTCCTCCAACAACATCTGACCATGTATGATACTCAGAATATTGGGTCGATCCTGAAGATGATCCCTCACCAGTAGACTGATGACCTTTTTGAACTTGTACAAAATCATCCTGTGAGAATAAATCCATAAAATAAATTGATATTAAAATAACATTTTTTATATTAAATTTATATTCTCGAACTCCAAAAATTATACTCACATGAGCTTTTTTAGCTTTTCATCAACCTACTGATGGTCAGCTTGATGTTGGTGAGTCCTCGTATACAACTCTAGTGGGGTCGGCGCCCGACCAAGAAACTCTTTCTGAAAATAAAAGATAGAGTTAAAATGATATACATATTTTTATTAAACTAATTGAAATCTTTTACCAATCATCGTCTATGTTCCGTATGAGGAATAGATCCACTAGTATGAAGGGAGCTTCCTAAACCCCCGTAATCAGATGCTCTGAACATTGACATCTAAACATTCCATCGAACTTAAATGAAGGTAGTTAAGATGCAACTTGAATAAAAGTCTCAACTCCCTGTAAAAATTCATCTGTCAATCCTCTTCGACCCGGTAATAATCTGTTATACATCCAATATATTTCTTCTTGGATAGTCATTTGGATGTTAAAGCAAAAGCAAATGTTTCCCTACATATAAAGTTGTGAAATCAATTATTAGAAGATTTGCAGTGTGAACAAGTGTATGTTATTTAATTTTGAACGAGCCAAGAGAGGAGAACACTAGGACTAGTAGAACATAACTCAATTTAAAACTAGTAAGCTGACATCCAAATAAACAAAACAAAATTAAAATTAAAAAAAATACTACCCTCAGAACAACCGGCAAGCAGTTTCCTCACATGCAACAAAAAAGTAGGCAATATTAAAAAAGTGCTTAGGGCTTGCAAACCAAGGTTCCACCATAGCTACAAGGTCCAACGTCAACCAAAACTCCTCTGTAAATATCACCAAATCATCCAATAAACACCTCCCAAAAACACAGCGAAGGGGAAAGGCAAGACTCAACTCCACATAACTATCCAAAATAATGACCTAAAACAGCAGGTCAGGAATTAACGAGCTAGAACCAAGCAGCTCCCAAAAGCACAACCTAAAACCAAGCAGCCAAGCCAAACCCGAGAAGCATCCAGCAGCCCAAAAACTCAAAGAACCTAAGTAGCTAGCACACCCAAAGTTTTTCATGCCCAAGCACTACTTACTCATGCTCATTAGATGTCTTTCATCATAGGGCAACATAAAAAATTCAAAAGAAACTAATCTCTACAATACTTAACTTAATATTAAGCTTCTCTTTTAATGGCAAAAATTATGCACCATAAAGTATTGCAGGTCTCACCAACATTTTATAGAATTTTTCCACAAAGTGTTGCAGGTCTCATTACGTATATGCTCATTTTGTATCCGATCTTTAGGAGTAAAGCCACTAATCCACTTGAGCATCCTAATCTCTTCGAACACAAGTAATAGCTCCTACATACATATCTCTGCAATACTTAACTTAATATTATGCACCAGTATGAATGGCAAAAATTCTGCACTATAAAGTATTGCAGGTCTCACCAACATTTTATAGAATTTTTTTGTAAAGTTGGGGACTTATCAACAAGAAGAATATCATCAACAAAAAGCATACACCAGGGTACAATTACCTCATGAAAATTTCAAGTTAGAACATCCATGACTAAAGAAAAAAGATATGGGCTTAAGACTGATCCTTAATGTAATCCAATTAAAATAGGAAAATACTTGGTCAAACAACCTTGTGTTCGAACACAAGTAATAGCTCCTACATACATATCCCTAATGACTTGAATAATATAAGCATCCATGAATAAATGTATAGCCTCCATAATTGCCTACATACATATCCTCCATAATAGCCTACATACATATCCTTCATAAATGTATAGCCTCAATGAATAAATGTATAGCCTACATACATATCCTACATACATATCCCAAGTAAAACATCTCAATAAATGTATAGCCTCCATAATAGACCTACCTACTTGGCATGAATCCAAATTGATTTTGAGAAATAAGAACATCCATGTCTAGTGAGAATAGCTAAAAATCAAGTTCAACTTGAACTCCCTCTCTAATCTTATCAATAAGAAGAATATCATGAGCAATAAGCAAACACCAAGGTACATCCTCTTCAAAATTTCTAGTGAGAACATCCATGAATAAAGCAAAAACAAATGACTTGTTGGTATTGTAAATTTCAAAAAAAATAAAACCAAACCGAAGGGAGCTCGACAGCAGAGGGAACTCGTCGGCAGCCGGAAGGCGCTCGTCGGCCAAACAATGTGCAAGATCCTCAGCCGTAGGGAGCTCGTCAATGGCCGGAGGTAGCTCGACGGTGGCCGGATTCCAGCGCAGTTAGCCTGAGGTGCGATCGCGAGTGAGCGTGTGCATCTAGAGCAAACCGAAGAAATGAAGAGAAAGGGCTTGGGATGGCCAATATTAAATCAATATTCGATGATTTTCTAACAGTTATGACCACCAGAAAAAATTACTTATCACCGGCGATTTTCACTGTCGGTAATAATGACGGTAAAACATAAAACTGGTGGTCTTACCGGGGGTTACCATAGTGACGCTAATTCCAGCTTTTTTTATTACAAACCGCCAGAGAACCGCCGGTACATACCGGTGGTTAAACCGCCGTTCTTACCGATGGCTAACAAACTGTCGGTAATAGCCACCAGTAATACCTAAATTTCCTGTTGTGTCAGGGGGAGAGTTTTAGTAGTCAGAGTTTCTATTTAATTTTTATTCAAATTATCCTAGACGATAATCATATCATCCTGGATGATCCAGTAAAAATAAAAACCCTAACTAAGGCATCCATATTAAGTCGATTTGATTAAGCAGATCGTCCTGGATGATAGACCCATCATACAGGACGATAGGCTCAAATCACAAATTCTCAACCGCTAGATTAAGTTAGGCAAGTTTTTATTTTTTGAGATTTGGTCTAATCATCCTGGACGATATGTGTATTGTCCTGTACGATCCATTACAATCATGCCTAAATTAGTATGGTGATTAAAGAAATTAATTAAGGTTTGATTGATTCTATAATATTGACCTAGACGATCAAAAAATCATCCTGGATGATCCATTAGAAATCCTGACTGTCCAGTGTATTTCACCTGTACGCCCCAAAGTATCATTTGGATGATATTCCTGATAGAGATATCATCCTAAACGATCAAGTCATTCTGAAATCATCCAGCAAGTTTTGGCTTTACGACCCGGGCTATGTATAGGACGAAATTATGCACTTTTGAACTAATCGTACAGGACGATAGAGATATTATCTTGGACAATCAAGTTATTTTGAGACTACCCAGTATAATTTGCCCTGGATGACCAGAGCTATCCTCTGGATGATGTTCCTGAGTTACACTAATCATCTCGGACGATCGCAGAAACGTCCCTGACGATCTGAACAAAGTTTGTCTTCTAATCATCTAGAGGAACCAGATCGTTCAGCCTGATATGAGTGATTTTACACTAATTATACAGGATGATCTAGATCATCCTGGACGATCTTTGATGATAAGTTGTAATTTAGGACAATTTTTGAGTCCTTCTATTTAAGAACTTTTCTTGCAACAAGAAAGATCTTTTGCCACCTTCCTTACTAGAGAAAATATAGAGAGAGAGAGAGAGAGAGAGCTTGGGAGAGAGAGAGAGAGAGGATCTTGTGAGGGGAGTTTGTGAGGTGTTGTCAAAGGTTGCTCCAAACAAGGATCTGAGTCGTCTTCTTCGGTCGTAGTCTCTTATCTTATCGGTGTCTCTGTGGTAGGATCGTCTGCAAGAAGATCCAGGTTCTCGGCCTGCTTTAGGAGGAAGCGAAAGGAGTCCAGGTTCTCTGCCTGCTTCAGAAGGAATCGAAAGGAGTCCAGGTTCTCTGCCTCACCGGGTTGGAGGAAAGGGGTTTTATACAGACTTCTTTACCTTGCTGTGGGAGCAGAAGGAGAGTCACTTAGTGTTAGTGCAATACTCGGAGGGGAGGCTCCATGGAGTGGACGTAGGTTAAGTTGAATGAACTACTATAAAATCTGGTGTGTTCCTTCTGATTATCTTCTGTATTTATTTTTCTGTTGATGTTCGTGTGATTGTGATTATTATTCAGTTCTGCATATTATCGTGAAATTATAATTATTTTAAAATATTCAAAAAGAGTTTTCTAAATTATTTTTGCTCATAAAATTTTAAAATAATCAATTCACCCCCACTTTTAGTTAACCTCGGACTAGTTCACAAGGGCTTAACATCCCTAACAAACTTTCAAGTGGTATCAGAGCGGGATTCATAAAATCTAGTTTTGAAAAATTTTGAATTTGATCCATGACAAACTTTGGTAATAGAAACACCACTGAAGGCTATTTCATTACTTGTCCACATTCGTTTGATAACATACCTTTTGATTTTTGGAAAACTCTCATGTCCACGTTTTTGTAATCTATTGATTATCACATGTGGATTCTTGTTAAAGATGCTTATTAAGCACCATTTAGACTTGTGAATGGATATTTGATGATCGTGATTTAGCACAACTGAATGCAAAATGTTTGAACTATTTTTTTGTGCTTTAAAATTTGAAGATTACATGCGTGTCTCTACCTGCACGATTGGTAAAGAAATCTGGGATAGATTGTGCATTACCTATGAAGGTACATCTGAAGTTAAATAGTCTATTAAATATACTGCTTCATGACTACAAACTTTTTTGCATGAAATCTAGTGAGTCCATATCTAACATGTACACTAGGTTCACTCAAATTGTCACCTCCCTGCATGCCTTAGGAAGAGAGCTTATTAATTATGAAAAAGTTAATAAGATTTTGAGATGTTTGCCTTCTTCCTATGATGCCAAGATAACTGCAATCACTGAATCTAAAGATTTGAATGCTTATTCTATTGATAACTTGGATCACTCATTACTTATGAGCAAGGGGTGAACCGAAGACAGCTTGATGCAGGTGAGAAAAAGAAAGAGAAAACTGTGACGCTAAAGGTCAATGATACTGACCCTGATTCTTTCAGGTCTGAAAGTGATGATGTTACCTTAATCACTAGGTAATTCAAAAGCTTTCTAAGGAAGAAACACAAGAACTTTTAGAAGTGGAACAAAGGTAAGTCAAGCAAAAACTTCAAAGGTTTATGTGATACTGTTTGTTTTGAATGCAGGAAGCCTGGATATATAAAGGCTGATTATCCTACACTTAAGGCTCACCCAAGAAAGGAGAAGGGTGAGGAGAAACCCAAGTTCAGGAAGGACAAAAAGAAGATTCAAAAGGCTTTCTAGGTGGATTTAACATCTGACTTCTCTGAGACTAAAGCTGAAGAGGATACTACGAACTTGTATTTGATGGCAGATGATCATCCTGGTCAGTCTGACCAAGAAGAGTTATGTGAGCTAACCTACGATCAATTACTTAAAGTTTTTGAAAAAATCCATTCATCATATAGGAAACTTAAAAAAACACATGATAGACTGAAATTGGAATTCTTAAACTTGGAAAAAGAGCATAAAGTTTTAATTAAGGATCATTCTACATTTGATAGCAATCACATATCATTACTTGATGAATATGATGAGTTAAATAAAAAGCATTCTGATTTGATTATTGAGCATGATTCATTAAAAGCATCACATATTGAATTAGAAGCTACATTTAAGAAATGAGAATCTCATGCATCTGATTTAGATAGTGATGAGCATTATTTAAAATTTGAAATTGCTAGTCTCAAAAAAGAAAATGAATTTCTAAGTGTAAAATTAGTGATTTTGAGAAAAATGAAAACCTCCTACTTTTACATACTTTTATGCACCTCCATCGCTTAAAGAATCTAATTTAATATCATCAAAGCATGTTTCATTCAAACCTAGGAAGAGGCACTATCACCCACATAGATTAGTTAACCCTTTTCTTGGCGTTAGATGTTTTCTTGTGGAATGCTAGGGCATATCTCTCACACATACACTGTTCATCATAGTACACATTGGGTGTGGAGGACCAAATTGCATATTTTATAATACAGCACACATACATTGCATTCTTCTTTTCATAAGAAGGAATTAAAACTTTTTTAGGTTCCTGAATCTAACATTTGATGATTTTGTAGGGGTGCTCTCACACAAGACCTCGTGAGAGTATGTGGTATCTGGATAGCGGATGCTCATGACATTTGATTAGAGATGTAAGTCAATTCATTTCACTGGAGACAAGGGTTAGTGGCAAGGTCACTCTTGGAGATAATACCACCAGGAAAGTGGTAGGTGCAGGTATAATCAAAAACTCTAAAAACCTTTTGATTGAAAATATTTTGCTACTAGATGGACTGAAACATAACTTGCTGAGCATCAGTCAACTTTGTGACAAAGGGTTCAGCATCAAATTCCTGGCAAGCACTTGTATTATGAGGTTAAATAATAACATTTTTTTATAGGACAAGAGGATAAACAACATCTACATACTTGATTTAAATAATATTGAATATGCTGGTTCATTTTGCTTAAAAATTGCTACTGATGAGTCTTGGTTGTGGCACAAGAGATTATGTCATGCCACTATGAAAATCCTTAGAAGGGTCACCCAAAAGAACTTAGTTAGAGGTGTCCTCAAGCTTTAGTTCATTAAGGACCACCTGTGTGATGCCTGTCAGCTAGAAAATAAAGTCTAATCCTCTTTTCACACAAATAAGGACATCAGCACCTCTAGACTATTAGAAGTCCTTCACATGGATCTCTTTGGACCCAGTAGCATTGCCAGCTTAGGAGGAAAAGTCTGTGGATTTGTGATTGTTGATGATTACTCGAGGTTCACTTAGATTAGATTTCTGTCACATAACTCTAAGTCATTTGATGAATTTAAATCTTTTTCCATTTGGATTCAGAAGAAGTTAGGCTGTGAGATTTTGACCATCCATAGTGATCTTTGGGGGAGTTTGAAAATGAGAAATTTGGAACCTTCTATGAGGATCAAGGAATTTCCCACAACTTTTTAGCTCCTAGGACTCCTCAGCAAAATAGGGTGACTGAACGGAAGAACAGGACCTTAGTGGAAGCTGCTAGAGCCATGCTTGCTGAGTATTCACTTCCAAAATACTTTTGGGCAAAAGAGGTGAACACAGCCTGTTATGTGCTGAAAAGGGTGAATGTTAGATCCAATCTGAATAAGACACCCTATGAGATTATAAAGGGTGGAACTCCAAACCTGACCCACCTCTATGTCTTTGGCTGTAAGGTTTTCGTTCTAAATAATAAGAAATCATCCTTAGGAAAATTTGACCCCAAATCTGATGAAGGAGTGTTCTTAGGGTATTCTAGTATGGGAAAATCCTTTAGGTGTTTAATAAGAGTACATTGGTGGTGGAAGAGACTACTCATGTGGTGTTTGATGAATCTAATCCTAACGAGTCTAGAGTTGAGGAAGAAGAAGAGGTAGGAGAGATTACCCAAGGAGTTCAAAATATAAATCTGGACAAAAGGGTAGAACCTCGAAACACTTTGCCTAGAGATTGGAGATATTCTTCGAGTCATCCTAAAGAACTGATCTTAGGAGACCCTTCTGAAGGTGTTAAAACTAGGCATGGACTTAGGAAGGAAGTAAACCATTCTGCCTTTATCTCAATGACTGAACCCACCAACGTCAATCAAGCCCTTTCTGATGAATTTTGGCTCTTAGCTATGTAAGAGGAATTGAACTAATTTGTAAGGAATGTTGTTTGGGAGTTAGTAGAAAGACCTAAGAATCAAAGTGTAGTGGGAACTAAATGGGTCTTTAAGAATAAGATGAATGATTCTTGTGTGGTGGTTAGGAATAAGTCAATATTGGTGGCTAAGGGGTACAACCAAATAGAACGGATTAATTTTGAGGAGACCTTTGCCCTTGTAGCTAGATTGGAAGCTATTAGAGTGTTACTAGCCTTTACCTATTATAAGGGATTTTAGCTTTTTCAAATGGATGTCAAGAGTGCCTTTTTAAATGGGGTAATAAAGAAAGATGTCTTTATAGAGCAACCCCTAGGTTTTGAGAGTTTCCATTATCCTAATCATGTTTACAAATTAAAAAAGGCCTTATATGGATTGAAATAGGCACCTAGAGCTTGGTAAGAGAGGCTTAGCACATTCCTACTAGAAAGAGAGTTTGTTAAGGGGAGCGTAGACAACACCCATTTTCTGAGGAAAGTAAGAGATGATTTACTCATTGTCCAGATCTATATTGATGATATACTTTTTGGATCTTCTGATAAAAACTTATGTGATGATTTTTCTAAAATATTGAGTAAGGAGTTTGAGATGAGTATGATGAGAGAATTGTCCAACTTTTTGGGGTTTAGCATAAAGCAAATGGATAATGGAACATTTCTGAATCAATCAAAATACACTAAGGACATCTTGAAGAAATATGAAATGGACAAAGCTAAGCCAATCAAAACTCCCATGAGTTCCACTGTTTAGTTAGATAAGGATTCAAATAAAAAATTTGTTGAGCAAAAAAAATTTAAAGAAATAATTGGATCACTGCTTTACCTGACTACTAGCCGACTTGATATTATGTTTAGTGTTTATCTTTGTGCTAGAATTCAAGCTGATCCTAAGGAATCCCACCTGACTGCAGTTAAGAGAATCCTTATATATCTCTTAGGGACCCCAAACCTAAGAATCTGGTATCTTAGGCATAGCACTTCTTTTGAGATTATTATATATTCTGATTTTGATTTTACAGGATGTAGGGTGGATAGAAAGAGCACTTCTGGAATTTGCCAATTCATAGGATAGTCTTTAGTCTCCTGGTCCAATAGAAAATATAACTCAGATGCACTTTCCACTACTCGAGCTGAGTACATTACCTTAGGAAGTTGGGTGGCCCAAGTCCTTTGGTTAAAGCAACAATTTTTAGATTTAGGATTACCTGTTGGTACAATTTCAGTTATATATGATAACACTAGTGCCACCTACATCTTTAAGAATCCTATCCAACTTTTAAGAACCAAATATATTGATATAAGGCATCACTTTATTAGGGATCATATTACAAAAGGGTACATGAGCTACACCATGTAGAACCTGAAAATCAACTAGCTGACATCTTTACTAAACCACTGGCCTTTGACTCATTCAGTATTTTAAGGACCCGACTGGGTGTGATTGACATAAATATATGAATCTGATGATTGCTGATTTCTGATGTTTCTATTTTTTTTATTTCTTTCTTTTAATTTTTTATTTGATTTGACTTTTAGTTTATTTTAGCATTCTTTCCCTGCTAATTTTTTGTTATTTGATTTGCTTATTAGATTTGGTTATTTCCTGCTGATTTTCATTTGTGGATTTTCATTTGTGTGCTTTTCTTCTTTTTATTTATTTACTATTTATTCCTTTCAGAATCAGATCACTGCTCACTACTGCTGATAAACTTGATTTATGATTGAGAGTTTTGCCTTGTTTTTTATTTGGAAGCTTATAAGCAGTGATTGACTCCTCTGAATCTGTTAAAGGGAAGAAATATTGATGATTGTTTCTCTTCCTCTAACTCCTTTAATGGTGTCTTATTTCTTTTGTATAAAAATCTTCTTAAGAATTAAAAAGTTGGTTTTGAAATAGAGATCTATTTTATCTTCCTACAGTAATCTACCTCATATGAATAGTATTTTCATAGCTTTGAATCATTGTTATGGTTTTTCTTAATCAGGAGATTGCACTTATCATATGTAGTATGGTTTTGTTCTATGGATTACTCCTACTTATTGTAAAGAGTGAGTTTTGTCTTCTCTTATGTCTGGAGGGTAAGTTTACAACTAAGATTCTTTAACGATTATGAAAGGAAGCAAGCTTGCAAAAAGAAAAAAAAAAGGGGACATAAAATAAGCCTAAAGTTGAAAAGATGTGCAATGTCACCAAATTGAAAAAGGTACACAAACTGTATCAAAAATCAAAAGATACATAAAGAGCGCTAAATAAATTGAAACAGAGGCATAAAATGAGCCCACAAAGAAATAAGCTTTCTTCCCTTTTAGATCTTTAAATGTCTTACAAAAATTCATGCTCCACTTAACATTTTTAAAAGCTTAAGATTGAAAATCTTGATTTCCAATTTCTTACTTTGCAAAACTATTTTATTAGATATTTTGCTAGAACGAGGCTTGAAAGGATCTCTTTTCGAATCTAATTTCTTTTCTTCTGAACAAGACTTTTGTTTGAAAGGAATTTGAACATGTAAGGTGTCCGAGGCAGAAGTTACGAAAATCAATTTTCTAACTTTTCTAGATTTCAGCGTTGTCGATTTTCTTCTAATCGGCTTTTGAATTGAAAATTAAGGAAAACTCTGATTTTTTGGAGCAGATTGATTAAAAAAAGGTTTTAAATGTTGTTTTCCTGTTTCTATTTTTCTTTGATTTGCTTTGATTTTGATTTTTTTTTCTTTTTTGAGTGTTTTTGGGATTCCCTGATCATTCCTCTCCATTATTCATCTTGGTTAATTTTTTTTCTCTTCACATCATCCTGGATGATCCATACATCATCCTGGATGATCCCTTCAAATCATTCCCACCATGATCCAATGGCTGGTATGCACTAATTATTGGTGATCGTCCTGGATGATCCACCTCATCGTCCTGGATGATCCACCTCATCGTCCTAGATGATCCATGTGGCAGCAGTTGGATGATTTAAATTTGACCCGTCCGATTCATTTATTACATGTTGTCCTGGACGATCCACCTAATCATCCTGGACGATACCTTTAGTCAAAAGTCATCCAGCCTGTCTCCTCGGGATGATCGTCTATGTCTAATCATCCTGGACAATATCTGATCATCCTGAATGATCTGGCCACCTTTTTGAGCAATTATCCTGGATGCCATTATTGCTCCTATCATACTGGATGATCCTGCGATTATCCTGGACGATCAGGATGAATTCTATTTAAACAGCCATTTTCTCCACCATTTTCACCACTCTTCTTTTAATCCTTAATCCAATCACATTCTTATGGATGGTGGCAAATGATCTAGGCATCAAGGTGCTATTTCCTCCTAGGGAAATGTCGATCCTTGCTTTCCTGAAGTAGCCGATCAGGTTTCCATCCAGCGATACCTTGAGGTGGGGATCACCCAATCCAAAATTGTTAATCCCCACATTCTTACTTATCCTGTCTTAGATCTTTTTGCTCACACTTCTCTCATATTTATCCTGACTATAGCTTTTCCATTCAATACTGAGCATTTATGTGTTTTCTTTACGAACCTTCGCATTGATTCCTCTTACTCTTGCCTCCGATCTTTTGTCAATCGCCACCCTGTCAAACTAACCACCCAAGACTTCCACGATATTCTCCAACTCTCAATTACTAGCAACAAACTCCATCTCATCTCCTCTGACCTTGATTTTGACTGGAGTGTCGTAAATTGATTTCTTAGGGGCACCAACGTCCACTATCATGATAATGCATGCTCTTCCTTACTTAAGGATAATCAGAAAATCCAACATGTAAACTCTTCTGTCATTCCAAAAGCTGGGGACCACATCCACATCACCCCTTACTCTCCCTTTACCTTCTACATCCTGGCCTACCGTGATTTTAATGCTACCGATCTCCTCTTTCATTACCTCGAACACCTCATTAGCATTAGGGATCCAGGCCACACACGACACCCAAATCTAGCCTTAGGATACATCATTGCCTATGCTCTCGAGACCAAATACAATCTGTAATATCTGGCTCTAGCCAATGTTGCCCTCCTTCCTTCTTCTCCAACAACTCCTTCCATGTTTTGCATAGTACAAGACTTCATCCGGAGCCCAGTACGGATGTTGAGGGAGAAGAGGAAGAAGTTGTTCCTGAACCTGCTGCACCAGCCCCTCTCCATATAGAATCACTGATTGATCACCTGGTGCACAGGTTTGGCCAGTGGGAGGCACATTTTGAATCCTACGTGGTTGCCCAAGAGCAGTAGCTTGTTGAGGATGTCCACCATTTCAATACCTACGTAGCCTAGTAGCAACAGTAGCACGACCAGGACATAGCCTGGTTTGGCGAGCAGTTTGCCACTCTCCACAGCCTCTTTCATCCATCACCTCCTCCTCCATCTGATTAGGATCCCCCTTTCTATTATTGTGCTTGTGTTTACTGATGTTTGTGTTCTTTTTATACTATTTTCTTTTTCTATCTGTTTATTTTTGTTTTTTCTGATGTTTGTGTTGTGTTTTCCTCTTTTTGAGATGTCAAAATGGGGAGCTGTTTATGGGTCATTGTAAAGTTTTTTATTATCAATGGAAATGTTCAGTGCTGTTTGAACCAAATGTTCACTGTATTTATTTACTGAATTTTGAATTAATAACAAATATTTAATATCATCAAAAAGGGGAATATTATTACGAGTCTAGTTTCAAGGACTATGATTTTGATAATAATAAACCTTTTATTTTTGTCTGAGGTTCTAATCTTTCAGGTTCATAGGATCAATTATAATTCAAGCCAGCTTAAGATCGAGTCAGTCTGTTTGTGTTTTAGGTTCAATATACTTTTTTCATTTTTTTTGAGTCAAATGTAATGTAACAGATCCTCAAGCTAAGTAATCTTGCACACACACACTCAAGGGGAGAGTTTTAGTGAGTTAGAGTTTCTATTCAATTTTTGTTCAAATCATCCTGGATGATAATCATATCGTCCTGGACGATCTAGTAAAAACACTAGGGCAGCCATGTTAAGTCAGTTTGATTAAGCAGATCATCGTAGATGATAGACCCATTATACAGGATGATAGACTCAAATCAAAAATTCTCAACCGCCAGATTAAGTTAGACAAGTTTTTATTTTTAGAGATTTGGTCTAATCGTCCAGGATGATACGTATATCATCCTGAATGATCCATTAAAATCATACTAAATTAGTCTAGTGATTAAGAAAAATAATTAAGGTTTGATTGATTCAATCATATCATCCTGAACGATTGAAAAATCATCCTGGACGATCCATTAAAAATCCTGACCATCCAGTGCATTTCACATGTATGCCCCGAAGTATCCTATGGATGATATTCCTATTTTGAACTAATCATGTGGGATGATAGAGATATCATCATGGATGATCAAGTCATTTTGAAATTGTCCAGTAGGTTTTGACTTTATGACCCGGGCTATGTGTAGGATGAAATTGGACACTTTTGAACTAAACGTACATGACGATAGAGATATCATCCTGGACAATCAAGTCATTTTGAGACCGTCCAACATAAGTTGCCCTGGATGACCAGAGTTATCCTCTGGATGATGTTCCTGAGTTATACTAATCATCCTGGATGATTTGAATAAAGTTTGTCTTCTAATCATCCAAAGGAACCAGATCGTCTAGCCTGATATGAGTGATTTTGCACTGATCGTACAGGATGATCGATAGATTGTCCTGGATGATCTTTGACGACAAGTTATAATTTAGGGATATTTTTGAGCCCTTATATTTAAGATCTTTTTCTTGCAATAAGAAAGATCTTTTGTCACCTTCCTTGCCAGAGAGAATCTTGAGAGAGAGAGAGAGAGAGAGAGAGAAAGAGCTTGGAGAGAGAGAGAGAGGACCTTGTGAGGGGGAGTTTATGAGGTGTTCACAAAGGTTGCTCCAAACAAGGATCTGAGTCATCTTCTCCGGTCATCGTCTCTTATCTTGTTGGTGTCGTTGTGATAGGATTATCTGCAAGAAGATCCAGGTTCTCTGCCTGCTTTAGGAGGAAGTCAAAGGAGTACAGGTTCTTTACCTACTTCAGGAGGAAGAGAAAGAAGTCCAGGTTCTCTACCTCACCAGGTTTGTGGAAAGGAGTTTTATATAGGCTTCTCCGCCTTGCTGTGGGAGCAGAAGGAGAGTCACTTAGTGTTAGTGTAATACCCGGAGGGGAGGCTCCAGGGAGTGGACATAGGTCAAGTTGACTGAAGCAGTATAAAATCTGGTGTGTTCTTTCTGATTATATTTAGCATTTATTTTTTTGTTGATGATCATGTAATTGTGATTATTATTCTATTATTGTTAAACATCTACACATCATCACAAAATTGTAATTATTTTAAAATATTTAAAAAGATTTTCTTAAATCATTCTTGCTCATGAATTTTTAAAATAACCAATTCATCCCCCATCTTGGTTAGCCTCGGGACTAGTTCACAAGGGCTTAACATCCCTAATGAACTTTCATTTGTAACAATAGATTGTATAGTACGATCTATATCATATAGTATGATCTACAAAAAAATTAAAATATTTAAAATTATTTTTTCTCCCCTTGTGTATGTGTTTGTATGGTCACCCGACTAGCATGCACCCTTATAGGACTTGACTAAAGAAATAAAAAATAAATAAATACAAATTACAGACTTTTTTAACACACTCTAATTTACCAAATCTTGAGCCCCGAATCTTCAAAAAATGGCGCATGTTATACCTGAAATGTTAGTCAACACACAAATAAATATGCACTATAAATACTTAGAGAAATAGAGGTAATCAATAATATTTATTATCATCAAAATCATAAACATGAGACCTGAGTTGCAATAATCTTCCTCTTTTTGATGATGGCAAAAATTATTAGTTGAATTTGCAAACTAATATTATTTTTTTCTAATCTACCCCTCATTAAGAGAATTATATCAAAAAATAGGGGAAAATATTTTTTTAATTTTTTTTAATTTAAAAGAAAGTTACAACTAAATAACAAATGAATAAATACAACCAAATATCTACTCCCTCTTTTAACATCACAAAAAGGAGAGATGACACAATAAAGTAATTGAACTAAATGCATTAAATAAAAAACTTCAAAAAAGAGAAAGAAAATAATCTAGAAAGCACACAAATAGAAACTAAAACATACAATCATGTGTAAAATATAATTATAAAAAAATAAATAAAATAAATAAATAAACCTTAACATACTTATACCTGATCAGAGTTAACAATTGAATCCTTGGCCATTAAGCATAAATTTGTTACCTCCTCTTCTTGCTCCTATTCTGAGGAGTCAGAGGCTAAGTCTGCCTAGGAGATTTGTTGCTTCTTTTCAGTTCCCCTTTTATATTAGGTTTATCCTCACAATTTCCTTCATAGGGTGTCTCTTAAAATTAGGGCATTCAAACTTTAGATGTGTAGGTTTCCTATACCGAAAGCAAATAATGCCAGAAGAAAATATATCATTTTTACCATTTTACCTTTGCTCCAATTTAGTTGATGCTTATGCTTGTGTTTTAGGACACTTTTGAATTTGCATGTTATTAGTGTTATCTCCTCACTCCCATCATCAGCTAAGCCATTTTTTTATGCCTTTAGCTTTTAACACTAAAGTCTCACATGCATCCAAAAGTCTTTAACTCACACTTTAGTTATACGTAATGAGTGAGCTAATCGATTATCAATAGAATAAATATTCAAGTCTTCTGATTCACATATATCAGTGACTTTGGCATCAAAATTATCTGGTAGATAATGTAGAATTTTATTAAACTTCTCAGAGTTTAAAAGTTCTCTTCCTAAAGCATGTAATGATGTCATTATCTAAGTGAACCTAGTATACATGTTTGAGATAGTCTCATAAGGTTTCATGTGAAAAAGCATGTAATCATGCAATAATATATTCATCCTAGATTGTTTGACATCACTAGCACCTTCATTTGTAATGCATAATCTATCTCAAATTTTCTTGCCTGTGGTACAGGTAGAAACACTCATATAATCTTCAGACTTTAGTGCACAGAAAGAAAAATTTTAGCATTTAGCATTTAGTTGTGTTAAGAATTATTCTTCTCTACTCCATTCTGTAAAAGAAATATTAGTTTTAACTCCTGAATCATATGCCACATTCAAAAATTAATTGATTGTAGAAAAGTAGACATGCAAATTTTTCAAAAAATAAATGAAATATTATCAAAAAGTGGGGAATAAATTATTTAAGAACCCTCTATAGTGTTTTTATTTCCAAAGTATGACATAGATCATTTTTCTTTAGATTTTCTAAAACACTACTTTTGAGACCCGCTCTGATACCACTTGAAAGAGAGGTTATAATGTTGCGACTCGAGCTCATGAGTTTATATTTTTTATGATAATAAATATTATGGCTCACATCTTTATGTCTCCTAATATTTTTATTCTATATTTGTTTGTACTACTAATATTTCAAGAACACCATGCACCATCTAATAAAGATTCAGGACTCAAAATTGGTTAGAATAAATCATGCTATAAAGAGTTTTTAATATTCATTGATGTATTCTTTATTTCTTGAGTCAATTCCTGTAAGGGTGTATGCTATGTTGGTAATCATGCACACACACACTCAGGGGGAGTGAGATTGAGTCAAAACTGAAAGTTTAAATTTTGAACTAATCCTACTAGATAACTTATATCATCCAAGACGATAAGTTTCAATCATGAAAAAATAACCGCCAATCATAATTTAGGTAAGATTTTAAGATTAAAACTTTATTCTAATCTTTCAGGATAATATGTATCATAATGGATGATCTATGATAATCATGCCTAAATTGATCCTGTGATTATGGGACTAATTATGGTTAATTTATTCAATTCGATCATCTAGGATGATTAGTGATGATCATGCTGGACAACTAAGAGGATGCATGGGATGACCCCTAATCGTATAAGATGAAATACTATAATTATTCATCAAATCATCTAGAATGATCACTATTATCTTACTGGATGATCAGTACAAATTTGAACTAATCATCCTAGACTATCCATAGATCATCTAAGACTATTAGATCAAATTTTATGCGTCATCCTGGATGATCCTACAATCATACTGAATGATCTTTGCCATCAGAATTGAGTTTCTAAGATTTTTCAAATTCTATACATCATCCTGAATGATCCTACGATCATCCTGGATGATCTTTGCCACCAGAATTGAATATCTAGGGTTTTTTAAAGCCCTCTATTTGAGCTTTCTCCAAAGATATTATAAGTGTCTTTGGCATTCATTGAGTAATTTTTTTTAGCAAAAAATGTTAAGAGAGAGCCTTGAAAGGGAGAGAGAAAAGGGCAAAGTTTGAGAGGGAGAAGATCCTTGGAGGGGGTTTCAATAGAGTATGGAAGGGGTTTCACATAGTTACTCTGTAAAGCTTGCACCTTAGTACCATCAGATTTAAGGTTCATCTTCAGGGATGTTTCGAGAAGAAGAATATCTCTTTGGTGTCAAAGGATCCAGCTCCTCCGCGTCACCGGGGAAGGTGAACGTTATTCTAGGTTATCTGCCTCACTAGGAGGATGAAAAGGATTCCAGGTCCTCTGCCTCACCAGGTCAGTGGAAATATTTTGAAAGGGATTCTCCGCCTTGCTGTGGGGGCAAAATATGAGACACTATATATTTAGTGCAATACTCAGCACCCCCCGAGGAGTGGACGTAGGTCAGGTTGACCGAATCACTATAAAATATGGTGTGTTCTTTCTTTTTTTTTTGCACTTTCTTTTTATTATGATTAACTGCATGGGTGAAATCTCTGATTAATCTTCTTATTATTTATCTAATTTATTTTTACTACAAGATATAAAAAGATTTATATTTTTGTTAAAGAATTTTTTAAATATCCAATTCATCCCCCTCTTGGTTAGCCTCGGGACTAATTTTTTAGGGTTTAACACCCTCACGAACTTTCATGTGGTATCAGAGTGGGATTCATAAATTATGTTTTTGAAAAATTTTAAATTTTGATTAATGGCTAACTTTAGAAATCATAATATTACATAAGGATATTCAATCACCCGACCATCTTTATTAGAAAATATTTCTTTTAATTTTTTGGAAAATTCACATGTCTACTTTCTTGCAATCAATTGATTATCGAATGTGGCATATGGTTCAAACTGGTTATTCTATACCATCACGTATTATAGATGGAATCAAATCTGATATTCATTTTATTAAATGGAGCAGAGTAGAATAAATCAATACTCAATTGAATGCTAAATATTTGAATTATTTTTTTTTGTGCTTTAAATTCTTATGATTACATGAGAATCTCTATATATACTACTGGCAAGGAAATTTGGGATAAATTGTATATTACATACGAAGGTACTAATGAAGTCAAGTAATCTAAATTAAACATTTTAATGAATGATTATAAACTATTTTGTATGAAACCTTATGAAATTATCCTAGACATATATAATAGGTTTACTCAACTTTTAACATCATTACATGCTTTAGGTAAAGCATTTTCAAACTTTAAAAGGTCAATAAAGTTTTACGTTACCTACATGAAAAGTTTAATGCCAAAGTCATTGCTATTTGTGAATCAAAATATTTGAATGAATATTCTATTGATAATCTGATTGGCTCACACATTGCCTACTAGCAAAGTTTAGGTCAAAAGCTTTTGGATGCAGGTGAAACTATAGTACTAAAAGCTAAAGACATGGATGAAAGTGACTTAGTAGATGATGAAAGTGAAGAGTTAGCATCAATAACAAGCAAATTATAAATTCTACTAAAGCACAAGCATAAGCATCAATAAAAGTGGAACAAAACTAAAAATGGTAAGAATGTTAAGATTTCTTCTGACATTATTTGCTTTGGATGTAGGTTAAAAACTCTTCTTTTGAAGATAAATGATAAAAATAAGTAAATTGCAATAAGGGCAAATGATAAAAAGCAAATAATCTCCTGGGAAGACCTGGCTTTTGAATCATCAAACCAGGAACAAGATAATGATGTATAAAGTTTTATTTGTGTATTTATTTATTTTTATTGTTAATATATGCGTGTATGTTTTTATTCATTGTATATGTGATTATTTTTTGTACTTTTCTTTGTGTTTTTATTAAAAAAAAGTGATATTTATGTTTTTGATATTTTATTTTATTTTTCCACAAATGTTTTGTGTAGTTTCTCTGATCAACACACACATATCATATTTTATTTCGTATACGCTTTAGAAAATCAAATTACTTTTCAAAGATCATTTTTTCTAAAAATGAAAAATTACCTCCTACTTTCTTGGAATTTTATATAATTAGTGGTTGACTTCTCTAAAATCAATCAAAGGAAGGAAGCTCATGATTTTCTATCTCCATCTCATTTATTTAATGAGGCTATTTCACTTTTGATTAAAAATTTCAACAAATTAAAAATAGAATTTTGAAATTGAACTTTTTTCTTCTCCCTATATTTTTTCTATCTCATAGGGATCTTTTGCAATTTGATGAATCCACTTTATAATTTTTTTAATCAAGCTGTTCATTTTTGTCACTAGATCAGGTTTGTTTAGTTTTTAAAAATATAGAAAGGAAGCATATCTACAAAAAGAAAAGAGGTATAAAATGAGCCCAAAGCTGAAAAGATGCGCAATGATGCCAAAATGAAAAGATGCACAAAGTGTATCAAAAATCAAAAGATTCGTAAAGTGCGCCAAAAACTATAAAAAGACATAAAATGAGCCCCATAATGAGTTAGCTTACCTTTCTTGTTTTTCTTAAATCTTAAGAAAACTCTTATGTCTGTTGATACTTTTGATACTTGAGTTTGAAAATCTTGATTCTTGATTCACCATTTTGCATTAATCTTCTATTAGATATATTTCATGCAAGGAGTTTTAAAAAGATTATTATTTCCTTCTCTAATTTGTTCCTTGATTTAGATGTTTGCTTAAAAAAGAGTTAAATCTTTAAGGAACCTGAGCTTGGATTAAAAAATTCTGAATCTCTAAACTTTTTTGGGTTATGTGTTGTAAATACATGCCTTACTAAGTTTTTGAATAAAATCAACAGGTAACTTTCTCATTACAAGAAAAATTTGCTGAAATTTCAAATTGATTCTTCCAAAACATTACCTTCACCTGATTAGGGTCCATTTGATCTTTAGTCTATATTTTTTATTTTATTTTTTCTGTGCTACTCTTCTTTTTGATAATGTCAAAGGGGTAGAACGTACTGTGGTATTTGTTTACTTACTATTATATTTATTTAGTTTATCTTTTTATTTTCTTTTTTATTAATAAATAAATAAAAATTAAAAAGAAAGAAAATTATTTTATTTTCTTATATTTTTAATAAATACTTTACTGAGGGGAAGATTAGGAGAAAATACTTTTAGTTTAAAAATTCACCAGTAACATTTTCCATCATAAAAAAGGGTAGATTATTTTGACTCAAGCCCACAAGTTTATATTTTTTATGAGAACAAACATTATGGTTGTCATCTTTATGTCTCTTAGTATTTTCATTCTATACTTGTTGTGTGTATACTAATATTTTAAGAACACCATGCGCCATCTAACAAAGATTCAGGACTCAAGATTGGGTAGAATAAGTCATACTGTAAAGAGTCTGTAATATTCATTGATGTATTCTTTATTTCTTGAGTCAATTCTTGTAAGGATGTATATTAGCTTGGTAACCATGTATACACACACTCAGGGGGAGTGAGATTGAGTCAAAATCAAAAGTTCAACTTTTGAACTAATCATATTGGATGATTTATATCATCTAGGATGATCAGTTTTGATCATGAAAAAATTGCCGTCAATCATAATTTAGGCAAGATTTTAAGATTAAAACATTGTTTTAATCATCTAGGATGATATACATCGTACAAGATGATCTATAACAATTATGCCTAAATTGATCCTTTGATTAGGGGACTAATTATGGTTAATTTGTTCAATTCGATCATCTAGGATGATCAGTGTTGATCATACTGGATGACTGAGAGGATGCATGGGATGACCATTAATCGTACAAGATAAAATACCATAATTATTCATCTAATCATCCAGGATGATCCCTAATAATATACTGGATGATAAGCACAAATTTGAACTAGTCATCTTAGACTATCCATAGATCATCCAGGATTATTATGTCAAATTCTACACATCGTCTTGGATGATCCTACGATCATACAAAAAGATCTTTGCCATATGAATTGAGTTTTTAAGTTTTTTTAAATTCTACACATCATTATGGATAATCCTGCGATTTCCTGGATGATCTTTACGGCTAGAATTGAATATCTAGTTTTTTTCAAAGCCCTCTATTTAAGCTTTCTCCGAAGACATTATAAGTGTTTTTGGCATGCATTGAGTCATTTTTCTTCTGAGAAAAGTTGAAGAGAGAGCCTTGAAAGGAAGAGAGGAAAGGACAGAGTTTGAGAGGGAGAAAATCCTTGGAGGGGGTTTTAAGAAAGTATGGTGGAGGTTTTACACGGCTGTTCTGGCAAGCTTGCACCCTAGTACCATCAGATTCAAGGTTGGTCTTCAGGGATTATTTTGGGAAGAAAAAGGTCTCTTTGGTGTTAAAGGACCCTGCTCCTCTGCCACATCAGGGAAGGTGAAGGTGATTCCAGGTTCTTTGCCTCACTACGAGGGTGAAAAAGATTCTAGGTCCTCTACCTCACTAGGTGAGGGGAAAGATTTTGTAATGGCTTCTCCGCCTTATTGTGGGGGCAAAAGGAGAGAAACTATAGGTTTAGTGAAATACTCAGAGGGTGTCTCCGAGGAATGGATGTAAGTCAGGTTGATCGAACCACTACAAAATTTAGTGTGTTCTTTCTAATTATTTTTCACACTTTATTTTTACTGTGATTAACTGCATGGGTGAAATCTCTGATTAATCTTTTTATTGTTAATTTAATTCATTTCTGCTACAAGATATAAAAAGATTTTTCATTTTGTTAAAAAATATTTTAAATATCTAATTCACCCCTCCTCTTGGTTAGCCTCGGGATTAGTTTTTTGGGGTTCAACCACCCTTATGAACTTTCAAGTGGTATTAGAGCGTGATTCATAAATTAAGTTTTTGAAAACTTTTGAATTTTGATCAAGGGCAAACTTTAGAAATTATAATATTATAGAAGTATATTCAACCACCCGACCACCTTTATTTGAAAATATTTCTTTTAATTATTGGAAAATTTATATGTCTACTTTCTTGCAATCAATTGATTATTGAATGTGGCATATGGTTCAAACTGGTTATTCTATATCATCATGTATTGTAGATGGATTCAAAACTGATATTCCTTTTACTAAATGAAGTAGAGTAGAAAAAATTAATGCTTAATTAAATGCTAAATATTTGAATTATTTTTTTTGTGCTTTGAATTCTGATGATTGCATGAGAATCTCTACAAGTACTACTAGCAAAGAAATTTGGGATAAACTATGCATTACATACAAAGGTACTCGTGAAGTCAAGAAATTTAAATTGAACATTTAATGCATGATTATGAACTATTTTGCATGAAACCTTATGAAACTATCCTAGGCATGTATACTAGGTTTACTCAACTTGTAAGATCATTATATGCTTTAGGTAAAGAATTTTGAAATTTTGAAAAGGTGAATAAAATTCTACGTTGTCTACTTGATAAGTTTGATGCCAATGTTATTGCTATTTGTGAATCAAAAAATTGAATGAATGTTCTATTGATAATCTGATTGGCTCACTCATTGCCTACAAGTAAAAAGTTTGGGCCAAAAGCTTTTAGATGCTGGTGAAACAATAGTACTAAAAGTTGAAGACATAGATGAAAGTGGCTTAGTAGATGATGAAAGTGAAGAGTTAGCATCAATAATAAGCAATTTGGAAAGTCTACGAAAGTAATAATTATTGTTATTATTGGGAATTGATTATGGGAAACTTGCTTTTCTTTCACATTTTGAAGTAAATTTCAATTTGTCCACCCAACAAACTGTTGCAGAGAGAGGATGAATTTTGTACTTTAAGTGATTTGATAAATTATGTCAATTTTATATATTCTAGACTTGGATTATTTTGGAATTTTTAGATTTTGGGTATTTAGGTGGCATTTGAATTATTTAGAATGGAGCCCTCCGGTTAAGATTTGCATTCAACACAGCCATCATCAGGGTGTTTACAGGAAACTCCATTCATGGATTGAACCTTGTCGACTTTGTCGAGCTGTCGATAGAGGATTGGGTTTCATAGGCTTTATGCCTTTATTAATGAATTTTTTTTATTAAAGGCCTTGAAGGCCTAATATAAATATATGAAATAAATAACCCAGTCAAACCCACGACTACATATTTATTTAATGATTTGAGCTGTGGCGACTTCTATCTACTCGCATAGAAGGATCAAGCCTAAACTTGGGTTTATTTACTAACCCGCGTAGCATCCCTGGGTGTCATGTGTGCACTTATAACACACTCGCCTGGGCCCATTTAGGTTTACAGTTACATATGCATTTCGGTGTACCTATGAGCATACATATTACAGTACATATGCAGGGGCATTTTTGGGACATTTGACGGATCTTTTATGGCAGCTCGTAGAAGCTTGTGTTTGTCATAGTCTTTTTTATATTTACCCGTAAATGGAATGTTAGATGTATGACCATCACTCATCAAGAATATATAAGCCTTAATAATCTTATCCAACTCGATATTCAGAACCTGGTTGAACTAAGGCCCACTCACTCCCTAATGATTTGATCTAGCTTTCTCTTCCTATAGCTCGTATAGGAATCAATAAGCGACTTCCTGGCTATGATTTCATCATTATTTTATGTTGTTGGCTTAAATAAAGAATCAATCATTTCAACCTTGGATGACTATGTCTTTATTGGTGCCCTGTATTTCAGAGTCAGTGCCCTCTACCTCAAACTAATAACAGCGATAATTGAAGACACCTCAGGCCATCCGGTAGAATCATGTGAGATCTCAATTCCGAAAATAATTATTATAGTCCTTGAGATGATTGGAATAATAAGTATGTTTTATATTTGTAATTGTGAGTTTATGCCACAAAGCTTTGCATTAATCTTTAACAGCACACTTGTCAAATACTGATCATTAACTCCGGTAGACGCAAATACAGTGTATTGATCAGTTGAATGCATTCCAATGTAATACTTTGTTACCTCCACTGTATGCCAAATCCTTCAAGTTGCACTAACATTTTGAATGTCGAATGGATACCCTACAGTGTTATAAACCTTTCTACTTGATTTATTTTCCTTAAATTTGAATCATGGTTGATGGTAAAGATGCTATTGTGTTCCTCCATGCATCTCATAAATGTGCCCTTCGTTGTAATTATCCTCATCCATTCACAAACATGATCGAGATGAATATCCTCTCCAAGGGAAAATTAAGAGTTTGACATTATTACTTGTAATCAAGACACATGTTCATATTGATTATTATTTATGAGTGAAGTGAAGGAATTTCATTTTCCATGAGCCATTATTTGCATTCGTCCATTGATATTCATTTGAGTCCTTTGACTTGCTTCATGACATTTGAATGACTAAAATTTCTTTGGTTAGCCTTTGGCATTCAAATGTAGGTGACAATTCCTCGACATTCTATTGAAGCTTTGATATCATTTTTCAAATCAAGTTCTCTCGTGCTTAGTTCAAGTTCTACGTTGTCCACCATTGATTCAAGTCCTTTGTTTAGTCATTCAAATTCAGGTCCTCATTGGTCAAATTACAAGTCCTCATTTGTGCTCAGATTGTTCAAGTCATGATTCATTTAAGTCAAATGAGGTTCAAGTTCAGGCTCATTTTAATTTATTTTATGTAGGTTCAAGTCTTAATTAAATTTAAGTTCTAAAATATGTTCCCTACTATTCAAAAGTTTGCAAGTTTGGTCCCCTATTATCCTTTTAAGTTCAAGTCCTTATCATTTTTTAGATAAAATTTTGGTTCCCTCCCGGCGTCTCTCCCATTTAGTGGAAATTTCAAGAGTCTGGGCCTCCCGCCACGCTAGAGAAAATCGTGCACGGACAGTGTCGGACGGCACCGTGGCCAAAATATTCAATCCCACCACGCCAGAGAAAGGCGTGCATGGGTCTTCGGGCACCTGTTTGAAATGCACAATTTTATATTTATTAACGCCACGCTACAGAAAAGCATGCAAAGGGTTTACCCACCTCGTCGTAGTCACTGCACCAAGTTACCTTCCCATCACACTAGAGAAAAGCGTGCATGGGTGATTTTCTAGTGTGCCACTAACGCCAAAAATGGGGTTTTGAGTTAAAAAGGTTATATCTGCCTATAGGGAGTTGGCAACGACGACAATCAAATGAATTAAATTTTTTTTCACTCTCTTTTTGCATTTTTTTTCTTTTTTCTTTTTTTTTTCTTTCTTTCTTATTTTTTTTCTCTTCTTATATATATATATATATATTCTTAACAAAAACATGAATAGCCAATATTTTTTAATTAATTAAGAAAAGTTAGTGATAATACTTAAAGTAAGATTTAACACTAATCAGCAACAAACAGATAAAACAACAAAAAAAACAAAAAGGGAATCTTACATTTTGCTCTTTTTTTTTTTGAATTAGTGGGCGGAATAGATTTGGTGGAAGAAGTAAGCCTTTGGTTATAATAAAGTGCAGTAAGAAGACACTGAATGGATTCAAGCACGTGAACCAAAACTATGGGATTTGATTGGTCTATGAAAAGTTATTTGGATGTAGGGAAAATGACAATAAACTTTGCTGTATATAAGTGAGGCATATTTATGAAGCTTGGATGGGAGGTTGAAGAAAACTTTTGCGCGTGAATTTCAGCTATGGGCGAGTCTATCGAGTGGAGTTTTGTAAAAGGTTATGTGTTGACTTGTTACTGTAAATCAGGTGGAGAAGGTATTTAGTCGGTGTTTGGATGGGTGGAGGTTCATGTGGCCTAGTCATAAGGGAGACAGAGGTTGATGAAGTTCTATTGACTGAGGAGGAAGATGATTCTCAGTTGCTAATTGCATCTGGATTTGGTCGACGGTGGTTGTGGGAGCTCTGATTGAACTTTTGTTTATGTTGGATCAACTGATTCAGGTGGTTGCAGGTTCGAAAGTCCCGATACAGTGCCAATTTCTGAGGCAGGTTGCTGTACGTGTACGTGGACAAGAGGAAGGGGTTGCTGCTGGGAAGGATGTCGTCGAAGAGGGAGGCATTTGGAAATGAGCAGATCACCAGTCTCGAGTTCAACACGGCGATTAGGAGCTTCGACTTGGAGCGGGAGTCTAAAGATTGACTTAAGTGAGGGGGCGTAAGGCTTTGGGTGGTGGTAAGGTTGCACGTTGAGATTTGCTTGCAGTAGGGAGTTGGGTAGGAAACAGTAGACGTGGGATTTTAGTGGAGCAGGAGGCAGAGGTTTGAACTTGAACAGAAAAAACAAGAATTATTTGGTTTTGTTGATTTAAAATGATAAAGCTTCATTTCAGTCGAGGCTTGCAATGTCCGAGGTTCTCATTTAGATGAATTCATGGGATTTAGCAGGGATTTAATCAGCATTTTTTATCGAGCTTTAACGAGTATGAGGTAAGATATTTAACGTCATTTGAAATTTAAATTGACTTTGCATTATTTTGGTTAGATTTGTGTAACACTAATAATGGCTTGCCACAATTAGTATTAGCAATAAATAAGCATGGCAGTAATGCATTAGTCAATAAAAATGATCTTAGTTTGAGTGTTTTTTCTCGAAGTTTGGGCTTTTATCTCATTTTACATGTCAATTCCATCGCAAAACTTTCTTTGACCAAATTGACAATATATTTTTGGTATTGTTGATATTTTGATAGCGCCAGCATAGTCTATTTCATGATCGAACATCATTTGGGCAGTATCGAAGCTAATTTTTCTCAAATTACATGTTGTTCCATCAGAACTACCTTAATTTGCATGTACAAACTCAATTGAATAAATCGACAGTCAATTTAGAGTATTAGCAGCATTCTAGATGCTACAACGAAGTCTGTTCGTCAATCGAATGTCATTTAGGTGCCATCAAACATCATTTTCCTCAAAATTCATGCTTTGCCTTGGGATGCATGTTGACCTTCTCATACATTTTAATTTGAACAAATTGGGCATCATCCTTAGGTATTTAGGGCGTTCAAAACACAATGGTGAAGTCTGTTTCATGATTGGACTTCATTTGGGCAGCATTGAGGCCAATTTTCTCAATATATGCATTATAATCTCAATTTCGTGTCACCGTCTCGGCCAATCCTAATTGATTAAATAGTATATATATTTTTTGAATTTTAATGATGTTCCTAATACAACGGTGAAGTTGGTTCTACGATCGGACGTCATTTGAGTGATGTCGAGTCTTAAATTTCTCAATTTGTGTGTTGTCGCCTCAGGATTTGTGCCACTATCTTGGTCAATACCAATTAATCAAATTGAATGCATATTTTGTGTGTCGACAACATTCTAGATGTAAGGACAAAGTTTATTCTGCGATCAGACATCATTTAGGTGACGTCGAGTCTTATATTCATTGATTTGCATGTTGTCACTTTGGGATTTGTGCCACCGCCTTTGCTAATCCTAATTAATCAAATTGAAAGTATATTTTAAATGTCGACTATGTTCTAGATGCAACGGTGATGTTTGTTTTGTAAGCAGATGTTATTTCGGCGACGATAAGTCTTAATTTTGGGTGTCAGCCATCCCTTTTGACCGATCTCATCTGATTCGACCGCAAGGGGCCTTGACCTAAAAGAATTCAAAGTCCTTACCATAACGGAGCAGTCTGTTTGGAAATTGGAGGTCATTTGACCTTTCAAGTGATGTGTTGCATCAACGTGCACGTCGTTAAATTTGCCGGTTTTGCTCCCCTTGCGAGCAGTTTGATGTGTGGGGGACAATAAAAAAATTACCCTAAAAATCTCTGATGTTACCACCACAATCACAAGAGTTATCTTTAACGAAACCATCAGTATTAAGCTTAAAACTCATTTTGAGGAGGTTTAGACTAGTGAATAGGCATAAGAGTATCCTTGCTATTATTTCCCTGAAGAGCAATACCAAAATCCTTTCCAACAAAAAATACCCTTTAAAATTCTTATTAGTTAAAGATTCACATTGAATAATTTATACACTTTGTCTTTAATGTTCCTAATAATATGCTCATGGTTCATAGTAATATTGTTAAAAAGTGAGTTAGGGCAAGCCAGATGTACCACATAATAAGGGAAGGGATAAGATTGGTAATATGGCCTCTCAAGTTAGTGAACCATATATCGAGGATGTCCTTGATAGAAATATTAGCATAAAAATAGTTATTATTAAAGATGCCTTTAAAATAAATCCAAATCTTAGTAGCAATGGGACCAAAAAAAATACATGGTGCATATTCTCTACATGATAACAACATTGGCATTTAGAAGGCAAAACAAAACATCATTTAAGTAAATTCTCATCAGTAGGGACATATTTATGCATAATACACCAAATAAAAGTAGAGATGGCAGTAGGAATGCTTTTATGCAAATTATATTGAATATTTTATTGATAAGATTCCTAATTCTAATATTATTCCAAGCATCCTTAAGTTTAAAAATGCAATTACTAGCGATATTGCATAAAAGGAAATCTTCAGCATCAATGTTTAAAGGAATTTGAAAAATCTTACAAATGATAGTTTCAGGAACAACCTCAGCTAATTTATTATAGTCCCAAGAATTATTATCAATAAACGAGTTAACCTTGATAGCAGCAGTTGAAGAAGTATTTAGCATATGGTCAATGGAAGAATTCCCCAACCAATGATCCTGCCAAAAAAATAAATTAGCACCGCCAAGACCCCAACTAATAAAGGGTTAAGCTTCCCATTTGATATTGTACAATCTTTAACAAACTCTCAAATCCTTGTTACTATAAGAGAAAATAGTCAGATGTTTACGAACACAATACTTAACAGTCATTAATTTGGACTAAAGGCTAGTTTTGGTGCAAAGATTAAATCATAATTTCAGGGAAAATGCATGCACAAAATCCACCAAATTCTTACACCCCAAAGCACCTTCCTCCAAAACATCACAACAATTTCTCCAAGAAGTCCAGATAATTTTAGAATTACCACTTTTACCTTTCCGAAAAACTTATTGAACAATTTTTTAATTCTATTACACACAGTAAGAGTAGGTTGAATACATTGAAAAATATAAATAGGCAAAGAGTAAAGCACACTCTTGATTAAAACCAACCTCCCAACAAAACTTAAAAAATTAAACTCCCAAGAGTTAAGCTTGTTTTGCACAGTAGTGATAAGATCATCAAAAGGAAAGGATTTCTTACACCCTTTATAGAGAGGAACACCCAAATATTTTAAAGGAAGATATCCGCTTAAAACTAGTCATATCTTTAATAGCATTAATGCAACCACTAGGAAAATTTTAGAGGTGATAAAGCAGCATTTGTTTTTATTAAGGTTAAGACCATTATTCATCTCAAATTATTCAAAAATCTAAAAAGAAGTTTAACCATATTCATAGAACCATAAGAAAAAATAATAACGTCATCATCAAAGCATAAATGAGATATAGGAAAACCACCTGAGATTTCGTACCTAAGGTTAGTGTGACATTCAAAAAGGTGAGTGAGACCTCTAAAATGATACTCCGTAGTAATAATAAAAGGGCAGGAGAAATAGGATACCCTTTCCTAATACCATAAGAAGACTTAAAGAAACCCTTGCTTTTACCATTGACAATGATAGAGAAAAATGGTCCTTTAATGCTATTTTTGATCAAATTAATAAAGGACGAGTTTAAACCAAATAATTACAGGATGGAATATAGAAAATTCAAGTTGATGTTGTCATAAGCTTTAGCAATATTTACTTTAAGAATAATATTACCACCTCTAACTCAAACATCCAAATCATGGGTTAGTTCTTGAGCTGATAATATGTTGTCAGATATAGTTCTCCCTCTCACAAACCTCATTTGGTTCTGCGAAATAATTTTAGTGGGCAAGTAGGATAAACATTCCATAAATATTTTAGAGATGACTTTGCTAAAAAAAGAGCAAAGGCTAATAGGATGAAAATCATCCCAATTGTTAGCAACCACCTTCTTAGGAATAAGCACAATAGAGGTGCTAGAGAAAAATTTAGAAATAGGGTTGCCATTAAAAAAATCCAAAACCGCAGCAACTAAATCATCACAAATAATGTTCCAAGCTTTTTCAAAGAATTTTGTAGTAAACCCATCAGGGCCAGCCATTGAGTCAACATTCATATCAAAAACAATATTCTAGATTTCCTCTAAAGATGGAAGTTTAGTAAGGACAGTGTTATCCTCCTCATTAATTATGCAAGGAATGAGGTCATAATGATCAATAGGACTAGGCTCAACATTTTTATTAAATAAATTGTTGAAATGATCCACAACAGACTTAAAAATCCCCTCCTTATCCTCAAGAGAAGTCCCATCCTGCAGACAAATTTTATGGATAAAATGTTTAGCTTTATTCTTCTTAACTAATGCATGAAAATACTTAGTATCGTTATCCCCCTGAATTAAATGTTTGGAAGCAGGTTTTTGTTTCCAGTAAGTTTCCACTTGTTCTTGAAGTTTAAAAAGGGAGTTTTTAGCTTCTTAAAGACACTTATAATTATCATCAAAAGGATTAGAATGGCGGATGAGCTCAATAGCATAAACCTTATCTTCAGTAGTAAGAATATTGTCAAAAATATTTTTGAAAACATTTTTATTCCACCAATGAATTTTGAACTTAAGTCTTTTAAGCTTGAACCACAACCTTTTCATACCCATAATAGAATTATCAAGATGTAGGGGAGCATGCAAATTATCCTGGACCATATTTAAAAAGGAATCCTCTAAAAGCCACATATTTTGAAACATGAAAGTAGAAGAGATACCTTCCCACCTCAACATAAGACCAATAAGAATGGGAGAATGATCAGAGAAAGTTTTACTCAGATGGTCCATAAAGGTGTTATTGCTCGAGTTGATCCATAGGTCATTAAAGAGAACACAGTCTAGATGTTGCCATATATTACCACGGTTCCAAGTAAAAGGATTTCTAGAAAAACTAATATCAACAAGCTTACAATCCATTATCATATTATTAAATTCATCTATAGCTTAATAAATAGGATTAGAGCCACCAAGCCTTTAATAAGGAATAAAAATGGTATTGAAATCACCTCCCACAAGCCAAGGAGAGCTAATTAAACCACTAAAATTATTAATTCAATTCCATAATTCCTTTCTAATAAAATGAGAAGAAGAAGCATAAATAAGAGAAGCACAGAAATTAAACTGCATGTATTCAATACTACAATGCAATACTTGAGTAAAATCACCAATAACATTAATGATAATTAGATCTTTCCAAAAGATCCAAATTTTATTAGAAATATTAGCCAAACTATGCATGAAACCTAAACACCTAGTAGTATCATCTACTTTAGTAACAGAAATCAGAGGCTCAATTAAAACTAAAAATATGACATTATAAATACGTCATAAATTCCTCACCCTCAATTTAGAAGAAGGGCAACCAATACCCCTAACATTCCAATTAATGGACTTAATCATTATAATGCATTTTGTTGGAAGTTTGAGAACAGGTACTTCTAGGAGACTGAGCATTCAAACTTTTAGATTTCTTATTCTTCTGACTTTGGACTAATGTGTAATCATGCATAGTACTAATTATGCTTCCATTAGTTAAATCTAATTATGCTTCCATTAGTTAAATCCTTATAAGTACTTTCTGTATCATAAGCATCATGAGAATGAGATAAAATATCCTTACTACCATTTCCATTACCATTAGCTTCATGGCTAAGTCATCCTAGACAAATTCACCTTCCTCCATAGTTCCTTCTATCACATTTTTCTGATCATTAGAAATGGGATGGGATACTTCACTATCAGCACATTTAACATTGTTAACCATGAAATCAAAATCAGTTAGATTTTTATTAGTAACATAAGACAAATGAGAAGTCATAGTCAAGGTATTATGTTCATGAGTAATAGCCACCATTTGTTAATCCACATTTTCCAAAACATTAGTAACCTTGCAAGGATTATCTAAAATTGTATAATAAGGGTCATGATTCACTCCCTGTGAAGTAAAATGATTGATATCCTCATTCATACTATCATGTCCATCATTTTTGCATTATCTAGATTCAACAAGAGCTTTACCAACATTCATAATAAAATGTGGCTCGTTCTCCATAACATCAAGTTGGGAATTCATTTGAGCTATTATATTAATTTCTTACACTTGGTTAGAATTAGCATGAGCTAAGGAATCACCCATAATATTTTTTTCCCTTCATTTCTTTAGTAGCTTCATTTTGCTTACGTAATTGGGGATGCATAATAAAACATTCAGAGACACAATGACAATGTATTTTACAATGAGTGCAAAAAATGGCAAATTTTCAAAATTGACTTTTTGATAATATCCACTAACTTCTGATCCAAGCCATATTTCCTTTGGTTTTTTTCCTAGAAACATCCATTTCCACCAAAACATGAGCCATAGACAGACGGATACAGGAGCATTAGCCTAAACCGTCTGTAAGGATCTACCAAAGATTGCTGCTAAAGAAAACAAGATTTTGGAATTAAGAAAATGAAGCCTCAAATTCAGGAATGAGATCCAAATCAGAGCTATAAGTAATTCCTCCGTAACATCAAAGTCAGGAGTCCATTTAAGCAACCACATATGACAACCTTGAATGTAATATGCTCTCCTAGAGAAAATGTGACTATAGTCTAGGTCATTGGAAAGTTGGATCACAATATGATGCAGATCCAACAATCTAATAGAAAAGGATCCATAGAGTTTCAGATTGAAAAAAAATTTGCATATAACATCAAGATTTGGATGACACAAAACAAATTTTCCCACTAAGGTGAAAGCAAATGGAGCAGCAAGTTTAGATATCACATTTTTATCGGACATCAAAGTCAAAACTCCTTTAAAGGAGGTTTGCACCAGATCCAATTTTGGGGAGGAAGAAGAAGAACTACCCACAAGAAAATCATTAAAAGACCGAGTCTTACCATCAGAACTTGAAGGAAGCCGAGGGTTTAATGATGACAAAGTTGCCATCGCCTAAACACTGAAAAAAAGAACGGAGAAAGAATAAATCCAAAATGATGAGATAAAAAAACCAGAAAATGTTCAAAAACTACAAAAACCAACACAAAAACCTCAATGATGATAAAAAAAGGAGAGCTAAAAGGGAAACCCGAAATCACCATGATTTCACCAGAGCACGAGCGATACTTTGCTAATTGGAAAATGTTAACTGGACTCTTTCAAGTTATCACACCTGTTGGGGGTCCATTTGTTGACCTCATTTTTGTGTGAAGTAAAAAAATTAAATTTAATTCCAAATCAATCTAAATAAGAAATCAAATTCAACTCCAAAATCTAAAATAAATTATTGAAATCCAAATCCAAAACCCTTTGGTCCAAAACCAACTTCTGGGAAAAATTCAAATCCTTCAAAAAACTATCAAATTATCTTGGATTCATAATTAATTAGTTACATATTGATTAAGCATGTCCCTAGGGTCAACCATATCAATTTGGAAGCATTTCAAGCCTTATAACCCTCAAAACAAAATTCATTTTCAAAGGCTGCAAACCTTTAAATATTTACAGTCTATGCCACTGAACCTTGCATCTTATAGAAAATAACCTTGGAAATCTCCTAAAAACATTGATCAAGTTCATAATCACTAACACTACTCCCCCTTTTGATATCACAAAAAAGGAAGAATAACACCAAATAAACCAAAACAAAAAAGAACATCAGTACAAGCATTACACAAAAACACTAAGTAAACTAAAAGTAAGAAGGATCCTGATCAGGTGGAGGTGGTGGTGGCTAAAAGAAACTGTGAATGGTAGAGAACTACTCCCCAAACCAGGCTATATCCTAATCGTGCTGCTGCTGTTGTTGGGCTACATAGGCATTAAAGCGATCAACATCCGTAGCAAGCTGCTACTCCTGTGCAGCTACGTAGGAGTCACACCTGGCCTCCCACTGGTCAAACCACTCCACCAGCTAATCCAGCTGTGACTACTGGCGGATAGGAATAGGTAAAGGAATAGCTTATTCTTCTTCTTCCATAGCCTACTCGTGCTCCAGATGGAGATGAGTGCTTTGAAGGACATGAAATGAGTTATTGGTGTAGAAGGAAGGTTGATAATCTGGTGGGGTAAGAAACTGAAGGTTGCACTTAGTATCAAGTACGTAGGCAATTATGTGTTCTAAGTCCACATTTAGTTTTCTCCTATGTCCGGGTCCCTAATGCTAGTCAAGTGTTTAATGTATCTAAATAGAAGATCAGTAGCATTGAATTCCCCATGAGCCATTATATAATAAGTGGTGATGGAGAGTAAAAGAGTAATGTGAACACGGTCACCAGCTTTTGGAATGATAGATGTTTTAACGATATATTAGATGATCCTAGCATCTTTGACTAAAGAACTAGATGCACCATCATTGAAAGGGGCATTTGAGTTCCTTAAATACTTATTGATATGGGTCCAGTTGAAATCGGGATCTAAGACCAAGACATGAAACTTGTCTCCAGTGGTGGAAAGTTGAAGAAGTTTATGGCAATCCTGATAAGTTATTTCTATAGGTCATCTATTAATATAGGATTGAAGTGCAGTGTAGGCAGAGTTAATTCTTAGGCTAGCAAAGAATTCATATAACAATTCAGAATTGAAAGGGAATATGTGGCTCAGAATGAAGGTAAGCGTTGTATGGGTGAACAAATCTAGTACTGGAAAGGTTAGTGTGCAGGGATTGAAAATTTTGAATGATGTAATCCCAGCAGACTTGTATTAAGGGTACACAGCCTGATCAGTTGCCTCAGTGAATTGAGGGTCTACAGTTCTTCTGGAGGAACATTCAATCAGCATTCAAGAATTCTTGCCACCATCCATAGAGAAGATGTGAGTGCTAGGCATTGAGAGAAGAGGTTTCGGGGAAAGAAAAGCCTTGAAATCAGCTTGTTTATAAAGAGTTGCCCATATCATCCAAGATGATCGTGATATCATCTATGATGATTTAAAGCAATAATGACGTTAAGGATGATTGGTCAAAAAGGTGATCATATTATCTAGGATGATCAAATATCATCCAGGTTAATTAGACACAAGCGATCGTCCCGAGGAGTCATTCTAGACGGCCGTTGAGGAAAAATATCATCCAGGAAGTGAAAGTTCGATAGGGATGTTAAGCCCTGATGAACTAGTCCTGAGGCTAACCAAGAGGGGGGTGAATTGGATATTTGAAACAAAATAAAAATCTTTTTATAACGTGCAGCGGAAACGAATTAAAACAACGATAAAAAGATTAATCACAGATATCACTCAAGAAGATAATCGCAATAAAATAAAGTGCGGAAAATAATAAGAAAGAACACACCGGATTTACAGTGGTTCAGTCCAACCTGACCTATGTCCACTCCTCGGAGGCACCCTCCAAGTATTGCACTAAACCAAATAGTGTCTCTCCTTAAGCCCCCACAGCTAGGCGGAGAAGCCCTTATAAAATCACTTCCACCTTCCCCGATGCGGCGGAGTAGCCGGGTCCTCTGACACCAAAGAGATCTTCTTCTTCCCAAAACCTCCCTCGAGACGACCCTTGAATCCGATGGTACTTAGGTGCAAGCTTGCCGGAGCAACCGTGTGAACCCCCTCACACTCCCTCGAGAATCCCCCTTCCCAGGCTCTTCTCCCTCTCAAACTCCACCCTTTCCTCTCTCCCTTTCAAGATCTCTCTTCAAGTTTTCTTCAAAAGAATGAAGCCTCAATGGCTGCTAAAGACACCTATCAAGTGCCTTGAGAAAGCTTAAATAAAGAGCTTCAAAAACCCTTCTAAATTAGTTCTGGTGGCAAAGATCATCCAGGACGATCGCCGGATCGTCCAGGACGATGTGCTCCAAAAGACGGCTTCAGAAAACCCTAAAAACTCAATTCTGCCGTCAAAGATCATCCAGGACGATCGCAGGATCGTCCAGGACGATCGCAGGATCATCCAGGACGATGTGCTCCAAAAGACGGCTTCAGAAAACCCTAAAAACTCAATTCTACCGCCAAATATTATCCTGGACGATCTCAGGATCGTCCTGGACGATGTGCAGAATTTGACCTGATAGTCCCGTACGATCCTAGGATAGTCCAGGACGATCAGTACAAATTTTGCACAAATCGTCCCGTACGATATATAGATCGTCCAGGACGATTAGAACAAATTTTGACTCTTGAATCCTTGCCTAAATTATCATGGCGGCTAGGGTTTTGAGATCATATTGGATCGTCCAGGACGATTAGTTCAATGAACAGATCGACCTGGATGATCAGAAATTGTCTAGTACGATTTGTTCAAAAGTTGAACTTCTGATTTTGACAGGATCTCACTCCCCCTGAGTATGTGTACACATGGTTATAAATAAGCATATACTATTACAGGACTTGACTCAAGGAATCAAAAAGTACATCAATAAGAAATTCAATAAAGCCTTTTCTACACATTCTTGAGTCTTGAATCTTTCTTGTATTGATGCATGTTGTTCCTGAAATGTTAGTACACACACAAATAAATATACATTCCAAATATTAGAAGATATGAGCCATAATATTTGTTATCATCAAAACAGCAACTCATGAGCTCGAGTCGTAACGATCTCCCCCTTTTTGATGATGGCAAACATTACTGGTTGAATTTGCAAAAAGATATTTTCTCCTAATCTCCCCCTCACTAAGAAAAAGCCTTTTAAAAATAGGGAGAAATACTTTCTTCTCTTTTTTTTAATTTTTAAAATAACTACAACAATAATATGATGTAAAATAAACAACACAAAAATGAATATCATAAAATACAACAGTAACAACAGTACGTTCTCCCCCTTTGACATTATCAAAAAGAGGAGGAGCAACAATTTGAAAAGTCACCTCTTGAGGTTCTCCAAAACTTAGAAAGACATAAATAGACTTCTTTAAACCCAGAAAGGTTAGAGAATCAGAAAATATAAATCCAAACTCAGGTTTTAAAAAGACGAAAAAACTTTTTAAGCCAATATCTAGATCAAGGAACAAATTAGATAAGGAAATAAAAATCTTTCAAAACTCCTTTCATGAAATACATCTAAAAGAAGATTAATGCAAAGTAATGAATCAAAAATTTTTGATTTTCAAACTCAAGTAACGAATCTATCAAAAAGTCATAAGAGTTTTCTAAACTTTAGAGATTTACAAGAATGGAAGTAGCTTTTATGGGCTAATTTTGTGCCTCTTTTTCAATTTATTTGGCGCTTTGCGCATCTTTTGATTTTTGATATACTTTGTGTATTCAATTTGATAATTTCGCATCTTTTCAGTTTTAGGCTCATTTTGTGCCTCTTTTCAATTTGTTTGGCGCACTGCGCATCTTTTGATTGTTATAAATTGTCGCCTTTCTAAATCTTTAAAATCAGCAAACCTTATTCTTATGATAAAGACGAACAACCTGAATAAGATAATCTTGAAGTTGGTTTAATAATTTGCAAAAGATTCCTACGAGATAGACAAAATGTTGGGAGATGAAAAAAGTTTTAATTTCAAAAACCAATTTATAATCTGAAACAGATTTTGAATCAAAAGTAAGATAGCCTTGTTCAAAGAAATGAGATAGAGAGACACAATCATGAGTTTCCTTCCTTTACTTGATTTTAGAGAAATCAACCACAACTAACATAGCATTTAGAAAATACATGAGGTAAATTTTCTATTTTTAGAAAATAAGATCTTAAAAAAACTGATTTAAAACAAGACGTGTTATGTGTGTGCTTGATCAGAGGAACAATAAAAAACATTAAAAATTTTAAAAGAAAAAACAAAAATACTAAAACACAGAAAACACAATGAATAAACAATAGTAACAGAAAAATAAAACAAAAAATATAAACACATAAAAAGAACATTAATTTACATAAGCTTGCTCCTGATCAGATGATTCAGAAGCTAGATCTGCCCAGGACATTTTTCGTTTTGCATTTTCAGCCCTTATTATAATTTGCTTAGCTTTACCCTTTTCCTTTTCAGGAAGGGTTCTTAAGTTCGGGCACTGATTTTTCATATGTCTAGGCTTCCTACATCCAAAACAGATAACATCAGAAGAGAACTTTACATTCTTACCATTTTTACCTTTGTTCCACTTTTGATGTTGATGTTTGTACTTAAGTAGATTTTTCATTTTGTTTGTTGCTGATGCTAACTCTTTACTTTCATCACTTTCTGAGTTGCTTTTTTCAATATCTTCAGTTTTTAGCACTATCGTTTCACCGGCATCCAAAAGCTTTTGACCCAAACTTTGCTCGTAGGCAATGAGTGAGCCAATCAAATTATCAATAGAATATTCGTTCAAATTTTTTTATTTAGAAATTTTAATGACTTTGGCATCAAATTTAGCAAGTAGAGAACGTAGGATTTTATTAACTTTTTCAAAATTTGAAAGTTCTTTTCCTAAAGCATGTAATGATGTCACAATTTGAGAAAACCTAGTAAACATGTTCAAGATCGTTTCATGAGGTTTCATGCTAAAAAGTTCATAATCATGCATTAACATATTTAGCCTAGATTGCTTGATTTCACAAGTACCTTCATATCTAGTGCATAATTTATCTCAAATTTCTTTGCCAGAAGTACATGCAGATATTAACATACAATCATCAGAATTTAAAGCATAGAAAAAATAATTCAAACATTTAGCATTCAATTGAGCATTGATCTAATCTGTTTTACTCCATTCAGAAAAGGGAATATCAATTTTAATTTCATTTACAATACGTGACGGTGCAGAATAACCAATTTGAATCATATGCCACATGCAATAATCAATAGATTGCAAGAAAGTAGACATACAGATTTTCCAAAAATCAAAAGTAACATTTTCAAATAACAGTGGTCGTGTGATTGAATATCCTTCCATAACATTACGATTATAAAAATTAGGCATGGATCGATTTCAAAAGTTTTTAAACTTAAATTTTGAATCCTGCTCTGATACCACTTAAAAGTTCGATAGGTATGTTAAGCCCTGATGAACTAGTCCCGAGGCTAACCAAGAGGGGGGTGAATTGGATATTTGAAACAAAACAAAAATCTTTTTATAACGTGCAGCAGAAACGAATTAACACAACGATAAAAAGATTAATCACAGATATCACCCAAGCAGATAATCGCAATAAAATAAAGTGCGGAAAATAATAAGAAAGAACACACTGGATTTATAGTGGTTCAGTCCAACCTGACCTACGTCCACTCCTTGGAGGCACCCTCCAAGTATTGCACTAAACCAAATAGTGTCTCTCCTTAAGCCCCCACAGCTAGGCGGAGAAGCCCTTATAAAATCACTTCCACCTTCCCCGGTGCGGCGGAGTAGCCGGGTCCTCTGACACCAAAGAGATCTTCTTCTTCCCAAAACCTCCCTCGAGACGACCCTTGAATCCGATGGTACTTAGGTGCAAGCTTGCCGGAGCAACCGTGTGAACCCCCTCACACTCCCTCGAGAATCCCCCTTCCCAGGCTCTTCTCCCTCTCAAACTCCACCCTTTCCTCTCTCCATTTCAAGCTCTCTCTTCAAGTTTTCTTCAAAAGAACGAAGCCTCAATGGCTGCCAAAGACACCTATCAAGTGCCTTGAGAAAGCTTAAATAAAGAGCTCCAAAAACCCTTCCAAATTAGTTCTGGTGGCAAAGATCGACCAGGACGATCGTCGGATCGTCCAGGACGATGTGCTCCAAAAGACGGCTTCAGAAAACCCTAAAAACTCAATTCTGCCGTCAAAGATCATCCAGGATGATCGCAGGATCGTCCAGGACGATGTGCTCCAAAAGACGGCTTCAGAAAACCCTAAAAACTCAATTCTGCCGCCAAACATCATCCCGGACGATCACAGGATCATCCTGGATGATGTGTAGAATTTGACCTGATAGTCCCGTACGATCCTAGGATAGTCCAGGACGATCAGTACAAATTTTGCACAAATCATCCCGTACGATATATAGATCATCTAGGATGATTAGAACAAATTTTGACTCTTAAATCCTTGCCTAAATTATCATGGCGGCTAGGGTTTTGAGATCATATTGGATCGTCCAGGATGATATAAATATCATCCAGGACGATTAGTTCAATGAACAGATCGGCCTGCATGGTCATAAATAAGCATATACTATTACAGGACTTGACTCAATGAATCAAAAAGTACATCAATGAGAAATTCAATAAAGCCTTTTCTACTCATTCTTCAGTCTTGAATCTTTCTTGTATTGATGCATGTTGTTCCTAAAATATTAGTACTCACACAAATAAATATACATTCCAAATATTAGAAGATGTGAGCCATAATATTTGTTATCATCAAAACAGCAACTCGTGAGCTCGAGTCGTAACAAGAAGATTAGGTGGTTCGTATAAGATGATGAGTATTAATGGATTGTACCGATCGAATTTAAATCATCCAGAACATTTTCAATGTGGATTATTTAGAACGAACAAGTGGATCATACGGGATGATTACCAATAATTGGTTCAAATTAGTTTTAGATATGTGATGGGTGATGAGATGAGCATATCCTCCTAGACCATGTGGATCATCCAGGATGATGTGAAAAAATTTGGAAAAAACTGAATGATGGAGAGGAATTATCAGAGGATTCCAGAATACAAAACTTCAAGTCACAAATACAAAAAAAAACAAGACAAAAAGGAAATGAATAGAAAATAAAAGACATTTTTTTTTATCGATCAACTCTAGTAAATGGGAATTTTTTCTCAAGTTTAAATTCAAAGGTCAATAAGAAGAAATTGATTACACTGAAATCTAAAAAAGTTAGAAAATTAATTTTTGTAAACCCTACCTCGGACACCTTATAAGCTCAAATTTCCTTTAAACAAAAATCTAATTCAGAAGAAAATTAGCAAGAAATCAAAAAACACATAAAAATACCTAAACAAACAAATTAAATAAAAAGTGAAGATCAAACAAAAAGTGAAGAAAATCAACAGGAAATAAAAAATAAAAAAACATAGAAAGAAATAAATAAAAAAATCAAACAAAAAACTAAGTGTAGAAACATAAACAGAAGGCATCAATTTCAAGCATGAATATCTGTCACACATAATCTGGTTTTTAAGGGGCTAAAGGTTTCAAAGGCCAGTGGTTTTGTGAAGATATCTGCCAGTTGGTTTTCAGTTGCTACATGATGTAGCTCTATGTCTCCTTTGGCAACATGTGAAACTTCGTTTGAGATGTTAGGCCTTATGAACAAGCCCGAGGCTAATCAAGAGGGGGGTGAATTGGTAGTTTTAAAAAAATTCTTAGGCAAAACCAGGATTTTAAAAACCTTTTTGGATGTTTTAAAAATAATTACAATTTCACGTTGATGTGAAGATATTTAATCAAACAAAATAATAACTTTAACCACATGATCATCCACAGAAAGTATAGTGAAAAAACTAAAAAGCAAAATAGTTAAAGAAAGAACACACCAGATTTTATAGGGGTTTGGTCAACTTGACCTACATCCACTCCTTGGAGCCTCCCCTCCAGGTATTACACTAAAACTCAGTGACTCTCTTTTTGCCAAGGTTTTCAAAATCGGACCGGACTGGTCGGTTTGACCGATTTAACCGCGAATCGGTCTGGCGTGCGGTCCGGTTAACCAAAAGAACTGGCTGGAGGTGAAACTGGGTAAAAATCGATCAAGAACTCGGTTGAACCGGTGAACCATCTAATCGGGAGGGGTTTTGAAGAATCGAACAGTTCTGAGTATGATGAATCTCAGCCGTCCAAATGTGATCAAGCGAGCGTAATCAAGCCTGGGAAGTATAATGGCGTGCCTCTACCCTAAATACGCGATACATGTATTCGCTTGTTCCCCTATTTGCTCAAGGACTGAAGCAGAAATGGGAAGGACCAAAGAACTCCTCCGACTCTCTGAGCATCTCAGCTGCTGGCACTCTGCTCTGACCATCCCATTCCGCCGGCAAACTCCTCCAACCATCCCAGCCGCCAGCTTACCATGAGATTTCACTTTGTATTTTTTTGTTGACATTTTTTACATTTGAGGAGAGGATTTACCGATTTAACTCAAGTCTCAACCGAACCATTTTTTCTCTCTCAAAATTAGTTGGATGACTTCCTCTTCTTAAGAACAGTAGCACGATCACCGGCTTGTCCGCACCTCTCTTTGATTCGTTCAGCTCTCCACTATCTGTAAGAGTAAGACATGATTTTTTTTTTAATATTTTTCACATACTCTGATGCCAAATGATGTAGTTTACTAATTTTAAGGTAGAATGTTGTATTCTTGTTGTTACTAATCAATAGAACATTGCTTCTAAATTGTTAAGTCTCATATATGTTCAAATTTGTGTAGAATGTCGTATTCGTGTATTTGTCACCCAATGATACACTAAAGATGGTGAATATGCAATTGCATTCAAAGCTTATGTCCACAAATATTTCATCTAGAATGCCTTTCTCTTTCACCGTAGCTATGATTGAGATAGTTGTTGGTGACGAAAACTTCATAAGAAGCAGTGTTTGTGTTATCATGTAAGGATATTTTGAAACAAAATTATGAAGTTGGAGAATAGAATACCTTATTTCTTCAAAATGTTTTAAAGAAACTAGGGCTTCTACTGATGATGGAACTCACAGAAATGCAATGTTTTTTAAACTGAACCGGAACGCTTTACTTTTTTCTTGCCCAAACTTTCATTTTCAATCTTTAAATTCATAATTCATATGAAATTCATTGTGTTGATTGTATTTGGTTGATCAAATAAGGATGGAAGCATATGGAACTCAGGCTGCAGCTTCCAGTTGTAGTATGCGTGAGAAGGTGGATATTGTGTGGAATCATTTCATTGAGATTAAAGGGGCTGATGGGAGGACACAATTCAAATGTTTGCATTATGGTATTGTATACAAGGGAGGAGGAATAAATAGAATGAAACAACATCTAGCATGAGTTAAAGTGAATATAGCAGCATGCAGGAAGGTTCCACATGATGTTAGATTTCAAATGCTGGAGAACTTAAAGGAGATTTCAAAAAGAAAACAACAAGTGCAGGAGGAGTTAGACAATACACTATTTCCAATAGATGATGAAGTAGAGGAAGGAAGGGATTCTTCTTCCCTACCTAAATCACAATCCTCTTAAATACATCTATCAGAACTTGCTAAGGGGAAAAGAAAGCTTGCTGAGTTTGACACTTTTTTTGCTCCAAGAACAAAATCAGGTTCCCAACCTTCACTTAAAAGTGTCTTGGCTTCTAAGGAAGTAGTTCACCGTGCTGACATAGCTGTAGCAAGATGGTTTTTTGATTGTTGCATCCCTTTCAATGCCTTAAATTCACCATATGCACAGAAAGCTGTGGATGCAATAATTGCTATAGGTCCAGGTTACAAGCTTCCCTCTTACCACAATATGAGAGTTAACCTACTTAAGGATTGTAAAGAGGAGTGTAGGTTACTCATTGATAGCTATAGAAATACTTGGAAGGACACAGGTTGTACTCTCATGGCGGATGGATGGACTGATGGTAGGAGTAGAACATTAAAAAATTTTATGATTTATTGTCCCAGTGGTGTATCTTTTTTGAAATTGGTGGATGCATCAAATATCGTTAACGATGCTACAACATTGTGCTCATTGTTTACTGAAGTTGTTTGAGTGGGTAGAGCCTGAAAACATTGTTCAGCTTGTTACTAATAATGCTGCTAATTACAAGAAAGCAGGAGAGTTCTTATATGAAAGATTCAACAACATCTACTGGGCCCCTTGTGCTGCACATTATTTGAATTTAATTTTAAAAGACTTGGGCATCATGCCACTCATAGAGGACTTGGCAAAGAAAGCATCCAAGGTAACAATTTTTGCTTATAATCATATTTATGTTCTTGCATGGCCTAGGAAAAGACCAGGTTGGAAGGAGATTGTATGTCCAGGAGCCACACGGTTTGCAACAACTTTTGTAACCTTAAAGAGTGTATGTGAGCATAAACATGATCTCCAAGCATTAATTACAACCAAGTTCTATTCAGATTCAAAGATATTTAAAACCTGTAAGGGAAAAGAAGCAGCAGCAATAATCTTAGATTTAAAGTTTTGGAATGATTATTTGACAATTTCGAAGATAGTAGGTCCTTTAATCAGGTTGTTGCGTATTGTTGACTCAGATGAGAAACCATCACTTGGATATTTATATGATGGAATGGATAAGGTACGAAAGGCAATCAAAGCTAAGTTTAGAAATATTAAAAGATTATATAAGCCATTCACCAGTATAGTTAAAAGAAGATGGGATACTCAATTGAGACAGGGCATATATGCAGCAGCATACTTTCTGAATCCTCAATTTCAGTACGACAAGGATAATTATTATCACAAGCCACAAGTAATGCAAGGCCTTGTTGAACTACTTGGAAATAAGGTCATTTGTCATAAGCCCACACTTGCAATGAATGAGGTCAAATTATTCTGAGATCTTAGAAAGTTTGGAAAATCAATTGCTCTAACGATGGCAAAGGAAATGCAACCTGGTAGTTATCTTTTAAATGTCCATACTTATACCTCTTGTTGACTTATATGCATATTTACTAAGCTCTATAATATCACATTTTTGCAGATGAGTGGTGGAAGATGTTTGGATCAAGTGCTCCTCACTTGCAGAAAATAGCTATAAGAATTCTAAGCCAAACATCATCATCATCTGGTTGCGAAAGAAATTGGAGTATTTTTGAACAAATTCACTCAAAGAGACGCAATCATTTGGAGCATCAACGATTGAACGACCTCGTATATGTTCAGTATAATCTAAATCTAAAAAATAGGTATAATTTCATTTTAAGTTTATAACATAATATGCGTGTCAATATTGTTATTAAACTATATATATGTAGAAATATCACTAAAATTATTGTTTCATTCTTTAGGTTTCAACTAAAAAAAGAAGTTATGATCCTCTTGACTATACTTGTGTTGAAATGGTAGATTTTTGGGTGCTTGATGAGGAATCAGTTACAGATCTTATCTTAGAGGAGTTGGAAACTGAGATATATGAAGAGGCTGCAATACCTGTTGTTGAAGAAGCAAACATTGCATCCACTCAGCCTACACCTCGTAAGTTAGTAAAATATAAACATAACATTAAAATAAAATAAACAAATACAATCTAATTTAATATTTTTAATTTATTTGTGAAGGTGAACTAGAGAATGAAGGAGATGCAGATGACATAATTGGTTTCAATGATTTAGGTGCATTTGTGGCTACAAATTGGGGTGAAGCGGAACATGAAAACTTAAATTATGAGGATAGCTTTCACGATGCAAATTTGGAGATATCTGTTTTTCCTTTTGTGGAATTATTAAAGCTATTGAACTAAGAAAGAGAAACATTAGTAACTCCATATATGTATTATGAATGTGTTTTTCTTTTTCTTATCAGGTAGTGTACTGTTAAGTGTCACAATCTTACTATAAGTTTTTGCTTATTTACTTCATATTATGCGCATAATTATGATGAGTATGTTATATTTAATTACTTATTTCATTTTCAAAGCTTCTTTTATTCATTTTATTTTTTAACAGTTTCACATTTTAGAGAAAAAGAACTGAAGATGTTTTGCATTCCTCAATACCAACACATAATATAGCTCAATAAAAGGTATGTATTTCTCAAAAAGTTCTCATTTGTTGAGTTATTTCTTATTTATGAACTTATATTTTATGGACTTACTTGATGCCATATTTATATTGTGTTATACTGTTATTTTTTAATGCTTTATAAACTAAATTGATGCAATATTTATATTCTTTGATTAGTTTGATATAATAATGGAATGTAGAATGAAGTTATTATAGGAAAATTCCTCATTCATTTTATAGTTTTTAATAATTTTATTATTTATTATGTCAACTGGTTCGACTGGTCGAACTGGTTGAACTGTGAACCTCTCCTTCCAATTCGTTGTCTGGTCCAGTTTTCAAAACCTTGCTTTTTGCTGCTACAGCAAGGCGGAGAAGCCTTTATAAAACTCCTTTTCACTAACCCCGATGAGGCAGAGAACCCAAACTCCTTTTGCTTTCTCCTGAACTAGGCAGAGAACATGACCTCCTTTCGCTTCCTCCTGAAGTAGGTAAAAAACCTCGATCTTCTTGCTGATGATCCTTCCCATAGAGCCACCAAAGGACAAGGGATGATGACTAGAGAAGATGACTCAAATCCTTACTTGGCGTAACCTTTGTGAAAACCTCACAAACTCCCCCTCATAAGATTCTCTCTCTCTCACTCTCTTCCAAGCTCTCCCTCTCCCTCTCAAGACTCCCTCAGCTGAGGACAGTGGTAAAAGATCTCAATAGTAGCAAATAAGAGATCCTAAATAGAAGGGCTCAAAAATTACCCTAAATTTTAACTTGCCATCAAAGATCATCCAAGATGATGTATCGATTGTCATGTATGATCAGTACAAAAACACACAAATCAGCCTGGATGATCTAGTTCTTCTAGATGATTAGAAGATAAGGTTTGTTCTGATCGTCCAGGTTGATCCTTCGATCATCCTGGATGATTAGTTCAAGATCAAAAATATCATCCAGTACATCGGTCGGGTCATCCAAGAGAAACGTTTGGATGATCTGTAGAAAATGACTTGATCGTCCAGGATGATATGTCTATCCTCCTGTACGATTAGTTCAAAAATGACTAATATCATCTAGCACATCAGTCAGGTCATCCAGGACAACTATGCTGGATGATTCTAATATAACTGATCATCCAGGATGATAAAACTATCATCCAGTACGATTAGTACAAATACGTCCATATCATCCAGCACATCGATCGGGTCATCCAGGAGAAGTATATTGGATGATAAGAATTTATAATTGATTGTTCAGGATAATATTATAATCATTTGGAATGATATGATCGATCAATCATCCTAAATTACTTTTCTTAATCACCTGACTAATTTAGGCATGATTGTAATGGATCATACAGGATGATACATATATCATCCTGTACGATTAGACAGAATTTCTAAAATAATACATGCCTAAATAAGTCTGGTGGCTGAGATGTTTTGATTTGAGCATATCATCCCGGACGATAGGGGATCATCTCGAAAGATAGGGGATCGTCCAGGACGATCTGCTTAGCTAGACCGACTTAATATGGTTGCCCTAATTAGGGTTTCTATTTTTAATGATATGATCAAGACAGAATAGAAACTCTAACTAACCAAAATTCTCCCCTTCAGTGTGTGTGTGCAAGGTTACTTAGCTTGGGGATCCATTACATTACATTTGACTTAAGAAAGGGAGAAAATTACATTTGAACACAGACACACTCGATCTTGAGCTGGCTTGAATTGCACTTGATCTTGTGGACCTGAAAGGTTAGATAATCAAAAAGAAATAAAAATATTTGTTATCATCAAAATAATAATCCTTGAATTTAAATTTGCAATAATCTCCCCCTTTTTGATTCTAGCAAATATTTATTAGATAATTTTTAATTCAGTAAATAAAATACATAGCAATGAAAACTAAGCAATCATAAATTTTACCAGCACAGATAAACAGTACAACGACACTGAACACTAGCAATCTAAACCAGTACAATAACTTAAAATACTAATAACACAAAATACTCCCTATTTTGACATCTCAAAAAGGAGGAAATTGGAAAACAAGTAGAAAATATAGGGAAAAACAACAGTATAAAACATCACAGAAAAAACAGACAGGAAAATCAACCAAGCTAAAAGTGAAAGGGACCCTAATTAGGTGGAGGAGGAGGTAGTGGTGGCTAAAAAAGACTATGAATGGTGGAGAACTGCTCTCCAAACTAGGCCATATCCTGGTCGTGATACTGCTGCTGGGCGACATATGCATTGAATCAATCAACATCTTCTTCATGTTGCTACTCTTGTGCAACCATGTAGGAGTCAAAGCGAGCCTCTCACTGGTCAAATTTGTGCACCAGCTGATCCAACGGTGACTCCAGGCCAAAAGGAGCAGGTGCAGGAACAGCTTCCTCCTCGGCCTTTATAGCCTCTGTGGGCTCCAAATGGAGACGAGTGTTGTGAAGGACATGAAAGGCGTTATTTGAATAGAAGGAGGGTGGATAATTTGGAGGGGTATGATACTGAATATTGTACTTGGTTTCCAGGACATAGGCAATGAGGTGTCCTAGGAATAAGTTTAGTTTCCTTCTACGTCCAGGATCCCTAACGCTAGTCAGACTAAAAGGGAACAGCTAGAGTCAGAATGAAGGTGAGAGTTGTGTGGGCAAACAGATCGAGTACCAGATAAGCATGGGTACGAGCATTGACGATTTTAGAGGAAGTGATGCCAACAGTTTTATATATGAGGTAGGGAGCTTGATCCACTTCATCAGTGAAGCGGGGATCCATAGTTCCCCATGAGGAGCTTCCAGTGAGCATCCTGGAGCATTTTCCACCAGCCATTAGAGAACTAGACTGAAGGGAAGAGGTATATAAAGGGAGGAAAGAGATTGGAGTGAAGAAAAATGGTGAACTTGGGCTAAATTTAAAGATTTGCAAATATCGTACGGGACAAACATGATATCATCCTGGATAATTTACAGCAATAATGTCAGCCTGGCCGATTGGTCAAAAAAGCAGTCAGATCATCCATGACGATTAGACTCAGACGATCGTCTTGAGGAGTCAAGCTAGATGACTTTTGATGAAAAGTATCATCCAGGATGATTAGGTGGATCGTTTAGGATGATCAGTAATTAATGAATTGGATGGGCCAAATTCAAGTCATCTAACTGCTGCTATGTGGATCATCCAGGATGATGAGGTGTATCATCCAGGATGATCACCAATAATTAGTTCAGATCAGCCATTGGTTTATGATGGGGATAACTTGATCATATCATCCAGGACGATGTGAGGACCGTCCAAGACGATGTGAGAAAAAAATAAAAAAATGAAGGATGACGAGGAATGATCAGGGGACCCAAAAATCACAAAAAAATAAAATCAAAGCAAAGATAGAAAAACTAAAATAAGTAAAATGAGGAAATAATAACAAAAACTAAAAAAAGAATTTTTTTTTGAATCGTTCAACCCCAATAAATCAGAATTTTCCCTTAATTTTCAATTCAAAAGCCAAAAAGAAGAAATTGACGGGCTAAAATTGAGAAAAGTTGAAAATTGATTTTCGTAACTCCTACCTCAGACACCTAACAAGTTTAAATTCCTTTGAAAAAAAAATCTAATTTTAAAAAGAAGAAGATAGAAAAAAAATGTGATCCTTTCATACTTCGTTCCAGAGAAATATCTGATACAATAGTTTTGCAAATTAGAGAATCAAAAATCATAATTTTCACTCTCAAGTGTTTGAATATATTAAGTGGTACATGAATTCTTCTAAGATTTTTTAAAGATCTGAAAAATGAGGATGCTTATTTCTTTGTGGGCTCATTTTTACCTCTTTTTCAATTATTTGGCGCACTTTGCGTATTTTTTGATTGTTGATACACTTTGTGTATCTTTTCAATTTTAGTGGCGAACATTTTGCATATTTTCAGTGTTGGGCTCATTTTGTGCCTCTTTTTTAATTGATTAGCGCACTTTACACATCTTTTGCAAGCTTCCTTTCTTTCAAAACCTCTAAAAGACTCTCAGTTGTGAGATTATTTTTCAGATATAAGAGAAGAAGAGAAGATTCACTCTCTTAGATAAGGAACCGTAATCCCCAAAGTAGAATCATTCTCATATGATAGATGCAACCACTTGATTAAGAAAACCCGAAAGTGATTCAATGATTTGGAACACTACTCATATGAGATAGATTACTGTAGGAAGATAAAACGATCTCTATTTCAAAGTCCAGCGTTTTAATTTTGAAAAAGATTTTCAATAAGAAAAATACACCATTAAAGGAGTTAGAGGAAGAGAAATAATCATCAATATTTCTTTCCTTTAACTATTTCAGAGAAGTCAATCACTGTTTATAAGCTTCTAAATAAAAAATAAGGCCAAACTTTTATTTAGAAAATAAGTTTATCAGTAGTAACGAGCAGTGATCTGATTATAAAGAAAATCACTAGTAAATTAAAAAATAATAGGAAAGTGCAAAAAGGAATAACTAAATCAGATAAACAACAATCAACAAAAGAGAAATTTGTAGAAAACTATAAACTAATAAAAATCAGATAATTAAATCAAACAAAAACAAAAGACAAATGAAAAATAAAGAATTCAGAATTTAGTAATCATCAAATTCATGCATTGATATCAATCACACCTAATCTGGTCCTTAAAGTGCTAAATGTGTCAAAGGCCAGTGGTTTAGTAAAGATGTCAGCCAGTTGGTTTTCAGTTGCGACATGGTGTAACTCAATGTCTCCTTTGGTAACATGGTCCCTAATAAAGTGATGCCTTATGTCAATGTGTTTGGTTCTTGTGTGTTGGATAGGATTTTTAGAGATGCAGATGGCACTAGTGTTATCACATAGAACTGAAATTATGCCAACATGTAATCCTAAATCTAAGATTTATTGCTTCAACCAAAGAACTTGGGCCACACAACTTCCTAGGGCAATGTATTCAGCTTCAGTAGTAGAAAGTGCAATAGAGTTTTATTTTTTACTAGACTAGGAGACTAAAGACTGTCCTATAAATTGATAAATTTCATAAGTACTCTCTCTATCCACCCTACACCCTACAAAATCAAAATCAGAATATCCAATAATTTCAAAAGAAGTGTTGTGCCTAGGATACAAGATTCTTAAGTTTTGAGTCCCTAAGAGATATCTAAGGATTCTCTTAACTGCAGTCAAGTGGGATTCTTTAGGATCAGCTTAAAATCTAGCACATAGGTAAACACTAAATATTATATCAGGTCATCTAGCAGTCAAGTAAAGAAGTGTTCCAATTATTCCTTTGTACTTCTTTTGATCAATAGATTTTTCATTTGAATCCTTTTCTAGCTGGACACTAGAGCTCATGGGAGTATTTATTGGCTTAGCTTTGTCCATTTCATATTTTTTCAAGATATCCTTAGTGTACTTTGATTGATTAAGAAAAATTTCATCATTCATTTGCCTTATACTAAACCCCAAAAAGTAGGACAATTCTCCCATCATACTCATCCCAAACTCTCTACTCATTATTTTAAAAAAATCATCACATAAATTTTGATTAGAAGATCCAAAAAGTATATCATCAATATAGATCTGGATAATGAGTAAATTATCTCCTACTTTCCTTAGAAAAAGGGTGGTGTCTACGCTCCCCTTTACAAACTTCCTTTCCAGTAAGAATGTGCTAAGCCTCTCATACCAAGCTCTAGGTGTCGTTTCAATCCATATAAGGCCTTTTTTAATTTGTAAATATGATTTGAAAATTGGGAACTCTCAAAACCTAGGGGTTGCTCTACAAAGACATCTTCCTTTATAATCCCATTTTAAAAGGCACCCTTATCATCCATTTGGAAAAGCTTAAATCCCTTATAACATGCAAAGGCTAGTAGTACTCTAATGGCTTCCAATCTAGCTACAGGGGCAAAGGTCTCCTCAAAATCAATCCTTTCTATTTAGTTATATCCCTTGGCCACCAATCTTGCCTTGTTCCTAACCACCACACCAGAATCATTCATTTTATTCTTAAAGACCCATTTGGTTCTCACTACACTTTGATTCTTAGGTCTTTCTACTAACTCCCAGACATCATTCCTCATAAATTGGTTAAGTTCTTCTTGCTTAGCTAAGATCCAAAATTTATTAGAAAGGGCTTGATTGATGTTGGTGGGTTCAATCATTGAGATAAAGGTAGAGTGGTTCATTTCCTTTCTAAGTCCATGCCTAGTTCTAACACCTTCAGAAGGGTCTCCTAAGATCAATTCTTTAGGATGACTCGAAGAATATCTCCATTCTCTAAGCAAAATATTTTGAGGTTCTACCCTTTCCTCTAGATTTATAATTTCTACTCCTTGGGTAATCTCTCCAATTTTCTCTTCTTCCTCAGCTTTAAACTCCTCAGGATTAGATTCATCAAACACTATATAAGTAGTCTCCTCCACCACTAATGTCCTCTTATTAAACACTCTAAATGATTTCCCCACACTTGAATATCCTAAGAACACTCCTTTATAAGATTTTAGGTCAAATTTTTCTAAGGATGATTTCCCATTATTAAGAATGAAGACCTTACAGCTAAAGACATGGAGGAAAGAAAGGTTTGGTGTTCTACCCTTAATGATCTCATAGGGTGTCTTATTCAGTTTGGATCTAACATTCACCCTATTCAACACATAATAGGCTGTGTTCACTACTTCTGCCCAAAAGTATTTTGGAAGTGAATACTCAACAAGCATGGCTCTAGAGGCTTCTACTAAGGTCCTATTCTTTCTTTTAGCTACCCCATTCTGCTGAGGGGTCCTAGGAGCTTAAAAGTTGTGGCTAATCCCTTGCTCCTCACAGAAAGTTCCAAATCTAATATTTTCAAACCCTCCACCACGATCAGTATTGATGGTTAAGATTTCACAACCTAGCTTCTTTTGAATCCATGTGGAGAAAGATTTAAATTCATCAAATGACTCAATTTTGTGTGAAAGAAATCAAATCCATATGAACCTCGATTAGTCATCGACAATAAAAAATCCATGGAATTTTCCCCCTAAGCTGGCAGTGCTAATGGGTCCAAATAAATCTATATGAAGGACTTCTAAAGGTCTAGATATGCTGGTGTCCTTAATGGAGTGGAAAGAGGATCGGACTTGCTTCCCTAGTTGACAGGCATCACACAGGTGGTCCTTAGTGAACTTAAGCTTGGGGACACCTCTAACTAAGTCATTTTGGATTACTCTTCTAAGGGTTTTCATGCTAGCATGACGAAACCTCCTATGCTACTTCCAAGACTCATCAGCCACAATTTTAAGCAGAATAATGCAGCACACTCAATGTTATTTAAATCAAGCATATAGACATTGTTGATCCTCTTTCCCTACAAAATAATGTTATCTTTTGAACTGATAATGTAAGTGTTTGCCAGAAACTTAATGCTGAATACTTTGCCACAGAGTTGACTGATGCTGGGTAAGCTGTGTTTCATTCCATCTACTAGTAAAATATTTTCAATTAAAATGTTCTTAAAGTTTCAGATTATACTTGCGCCCAGCACTTTCCTAGTGGTGTTGTCTCCAAGAGTGACCTTGCCTCCAGCCCTTGCCTCCAGTGAAATGAATTAATTTGCATCTACTATCATATGCCTTGAGCATCCGCTGTCCAGGTACCACATACTCTCATGAGGTCGTGTGTAAGAGCACCCCTATAAAATCATCAAACATCAGATTTAAGAACCCAAATAAGTTTGGGTTCCTTCTTAGGGAAGGAAGTGCAATGCATGTGTGTTATGCTGTGAATCATGCAATTTGGGCCACCACACCCAAGGTGTACTACGGTGAATAGTATAAGTGTGGGAGATATGTCCTAACATACCACAAGAGAAAATTTTAATGTCAGGAAAAGGGTTAACTAATCTATATTGGTGATAAAGTCTCTTCCTAGGTTTGGAGGATGCAAGTTGTGATGATTTTATAAGAAATTCATCAAGTGATGGTGGTTACTTATTTTTTATAAGAGCAATTAATTCAGCATCAAAAAATTTATTTAAAATATCAAGAATTAAATTTTCTACTCTTAATGCATGCTCCCTACTTTCTACATCGAATGCATGAGTTTCTAATTCTTTGATTGCAATTTTTAATTCTGCATGCGATGCTTTCAATGAATCATGCTCAACAATCAATTCAGAATCCATTTAATTTAACTCATCAAATTCATCAAGTAATGACATGTGATTGCTATCAAGTGAAGAATGATCTTTAAGTAAAACTTCATGCTCTTTTTATAGGTACAAGAATTTTAATTTCAAGCTAGCATGTATTTTCTTAAGTTTCCTATATGATGAATGGATTTTCTCAAAAATATCAAGTAATTGATAAGAGGTTAGTTCACATACCTCTTCTTGGTCAGACTAACCAAGATGCTCATTCGCCATCAAACACAAGTTTGTAGTCTCCTCCTCAGCTTCAGTCTTAGAGGAGTTAGATGTAAAATCCGCCTAGAAAGATTTTTGAATCCATTCTTGTCCTTCTTGAACTTGGGCTTCTCCTCACCCTTCTCCTTGCTTGGGTGAGCCTTAAGTGTAGGACAATTAACTTTTATATATCCTGGCTTCCTGCATTCAAAATAAACTGTATCAGAAGAACCTTTAGAATCTTTGCTATTCTTACCTTTGATCCATTTCTAATAGTTCTTGTGTTTCTTTCTTAGAAAGCTTTTGAATTACCTAGTGATTAAGGCAACATCATCACTTTTAGACCCAGAAGAATCAGTCTCCGTATTATTAGCCTTCCGCGCCACAGTTTTCTTTTTCTCACTTGCATCAAGTTATCTTTGGTTCACTCGTTGCTCATAAGTAATGAGTGATCCAAGTAAGTTATCAATAGAATAATTGTTCAAATCCTTGGATTCAGTGATCACAGTTATCTTGGCATCATAGGAAGAAGAAAAACATCTTAGAATTTTGTTAACTTTCTCATAGTTAGTGAGTTCTTTTCCTAAGGCATGCAGGGAGGTGACATACATTTTAGATATTGACTCACTGGGTTGCATGCAAAAGAGTTCACAGTCGTGAAGTAAGATATTTAACCTAGATTGCTTAACTTCAGTTGTGCCCTCATAAGTGATACATAATTTACCACAGATTTTTTTATCAGTTGACACACGTATGTAATCTTAAGACTTCAGTGCATAGAAAAAGCAATTTAAATATTTTGCATTAAGTTGCGCTAAGGCCTTATCATCATGAGTCCACTCATTAAAAGGAAGTTCAATTTTAACACCATTAACTAGTCTAAAAGATGCATCATAATAGTCTTTAACAAGCATCCACAAGCGATTATCAATCGATTGTAAAATGGTGGACATGCGAGTTTTCTAGAAATTAAAATAAGGGTGGTCGTGTAATGGAATACCCTTCTGTCGTGTTTCAGTTACCAAAGTTAGCCATGGATTGAAATTCAAAAGTTTTCTAAAACCTAATTTTTGAATCTCACTCTGATACCATGTGAAAGTTCATTTGGGATGTTAATCCCTTATGAACTAGCTTGAGGCTAACCAAGAGGGGGGGTAAATTTGTAGTTTTAAAAAACTACTTAGGCAAAACTAGGATTTTAAAAACCTTTTTAGATGTTTTAAAAATAAATACAATTTTACGTTGATGTGGAGATGCTTAATTAAAAAAATAATAACTTTAACCACACGATCATCCACAAAAAATAAAGTGTAAAAATTAAAAAGCAAAATAGTAAAAGAAAGAACATACTAGATTTTATAGTAGTTCTGTCAGCTTGACTTACATCCACTCCCTAGAGCCTCCCCTCTAGGTATTGCACTAAAACTTAGTGAGTCTCCTTTTGCTCCCACAGTAAGGTGGAGAAGCCTTTACAAAACTCCTTTTCACCAACCTCGGTGAGGCAGAGCACCCAAACTCCTTTTACTTTCTCCTGAAGCACGCAAAGAACCTTACCTCCTTTCACTTCTTTCTGAAGCATCAGAGAACCTTACCTCCTTTTGCTTCCTCTTGAACTATGCAGAGAACTTTAATCTTCTTGCTGATGACCCTTCTCACAGAGCCATCAAAGAACAAGGGATGATGATGGAGAAGATGACTCGAATCTTTGCTTGGAGTAACCTTTGTCAACACCTCATAAACTCCCCCTCACAAGATTTACTCTCTCTCCCAAGCTCTCCCTCTCCCTCTAAAGACTCTCTCAAGCGAGGACAGTGATAAAAGATCTCAACAGTAGCAAATAAGAGATCTTAAATAGAAGAGCTCAAAAATTACCCTAAATTTTAACTTATCATCTAGGACAATCTATCAATCATCCTATACAATCAGTACAAAAATACAGATATCAGCCTAGACGATCTAATTATTCTGGATGAATAGATGATAAGGTTTATTCTGATCATCCAGGCCGATCCTTCGATCATTCTGGACGATTAGTTTAAGATCAAGAATATTATCCACCACATCGATCGGGTCATCCAGGAGAAAAGTTTAGATAATTTGTAGAAAATGACTTGATCGTCCAGGATGATATGTCTATCATCCTATACGATTAGCTCAAAAATGACTAATATCATCCAGCACATCGGTCGAGTCATCCAGGATAACTATGATGGATGATTTCAACATAACAAATCGTCCAGGATGATAAATCTACCATCATGTATGATTAGTACAAATACGGTCATATCATCCAGCACATCGATCAGGACATCCAGTAGAAGTATATTGGATGATGAGAATTTATAACTGATCGTCCAGGACGATATTGAGATTATCCAAGATGATATGATCAATCAATCATCCTTAATTATTTTCTTTAATCACCTGATTAATTTAGGCATGATTGTAATGGATCATCTAGGATGATACATATATCATCCTATACGATTAGACAGAATTTCTAAACAAAAACCTGCCTAAATAAGTCTAGCAGTTGAGATTTTTTGATTTGAGCATATTGTCCCGAATGATAGCGGATCATCCAAGATGATCTGCTTAATCAAACCAACATAACATGGTTATCCTAATTAGAGTTTCTATTTTTAATAGATCATCTACGATGATATTTTGATCGTCAATGACAATATGATCAAAATAGAATAGAAATTCAAACTCACCAAAATTCTCCCCCTGAGTGTGTGTGTACGGGGTTACTTAGCTTGGGGATCTATTACATTACATTTGACTCAAGAAAGGGAGAAAATTACATTTGAACACAAACACACCCGATCTTGAGCTGGCTTGAATTTCACTTGATCTTGTGGACCTGAAAGGTCAGGCAATCAAATAGAAATAGAAATGTTTATTATCATTAAAATTATAATCCTTGAATCTAGATTTGCAACAATATGGTCCCTAATGAAGTGGTGCCTGATGTCGATATGTTTGGTCCAGGAGTGTTGGATTAGGTTCTTTGAAATACAGATAACACTAATGTTATAATATAGGATAAGAATTATGCCTACATGAATTCCTAAATCTAGAATTTATTATTTCAACCAAAGGACTTGGGCCACACAACTTCTTAAGGAAATGTATTCAGCTTCAGCAGTGGATAGTGTAATTGAGTTCTATTTTCTACTAGACCATGAGACTAAAGATTATCCCATGAATTGACATGTTCTAGAGGTGCTCTTTCTATCCACCCTATATCATACAAAGTCTTATCAAAATATCATATAATCTTAAAGGTAGTGCCTAAGATACCATATTCCTAAGTTTTTTGGTTTCTAAGAGATATCTAAGGATTCTCTTAACTGCAGTCAGGTGGGAATCCTTTGACTCAGCCTGAAATCTAGCATAGAGATAAATACTAAACATAATATCAGGTTTGCTAGTAGTCAAGTAAGGAAGTAATCCAATTATTCCTACGTACTTCTTTTGGTCAATTTATTTTCTATTGAATACTTATCTAACTAGACACTGGAACTCATGGGAGTATTGATTGGCTTGGCTTTATCTATTTTATATTTCTTCATGATGTCCTTAATGTATTTTGATTGATTAAGAAAAGTTCCATCATCTATTTTTCTTATGTTAAATCTCAAAAAGTAGGACAATTTTTCCATCATACTCATCTTAAATTCTTTACTCATTGTTATAGAAAAATCATCACATAAACTTTTATCAAAAGATCCAAAAGTATATCATCAAAATAGATCTGGACAATGAGTAATTCATCTCCTTCTTTCCTCAGAAAAAGGGTGGTGTCCACGCTCCCCTTAACAAACTCTCTTTCTAGTAGGAATGTGCTAAGCCTCTCATGCCATGCTCTAGGTGCTTGTTTTAATCCATACAAAGTATTTTTTAATTTTAAAACATGATTTGAAAATTGGAAATTCTCAAAGCCAGGGGGTTGCTTTACAAAAATATCTTTTTTTATTATTCCATTTAAAAAGGCACTCTTGACATCCATTTGGAAAAGCTTAAATCCCTTATAATAAGCAAAGGCTAGTATCAATCTAATGGCTTCAAAACAAGCTACAGGGGCAAAGGTTTTCTCAAAATTAATCCCTTCTATTTGGTTGTACCCCTTAGCCAGTAATCTTGCCTTATTCCTAACCACCACAATAAAATTATTTATTTTACTCTTAAAGACCCATTTGGTTCCCACTAAACTCTGATCCTTAAGTCTTTCTTCTAGCTCCTAGACTTCATTACTAACAAATTGGTTTAGTTCCTCCTGTATGGCTAGGATCCAGAATTCACCAGAAAGGGCTTGATTGATTTTGGTGGGTTCAGTAATTGAGATAAAGGAAGAGTAGTTTACTTCTTTTCTAAGTCCATGCCTAGTTCTAACACCTTTAGAAGGGTCTCCTAAGATTAGTTCTTTAGGATGACTTGAAAAATATTTCCATTCTCTAGGTAGTGAAACTTCAGGTTCTACCCTTTCCTCAAGATTTACAGATTCTACTCCTTGGGTGACTTCTATAACCTCCTCTTCTTCTACCTTAGACCCTCTAAAATTATTAGATTCATCAAACATAACATGAGTGGTCTCCTTAATAATCAGGGTTCTTTTATGAAAGATTCTATAAGATTTCCCAATACTTGAGTAACCTAGGAACACTCCTTCATCAGATTTTGTATCAAACTTTTCTAGTTTAGATTTCCCATTATTCAGAATGAACACTTTACATCCAAAGATACGAAGGTGAGAGAGGTTGGGTGTCTTTCCCTTAAGAATTTTTTAAGGTGTTTTGTTCAGCTTAGATCTAAGATTTATCTTATTCAGAACATAACAAGCTGTATTCACCGCTTCTACCCAGAAGTATTTAAGATGTGAGTATTCAGCTAATATGGCTCTAACGGCTTCTACCAGGGTCTTGTTCTTCCTTTTAGCTACCCTGTTCTACTGAGGGATTCTAGGAGCTAAAAATCATGATATATCCCTTGCTCCTTATAGAAAGATTCAAATTTCTCATTTTCAAACTCTTTATCATGATCACTATGAATGGTCAGAATTTCACAACATAATTTCCTCTGAATCCAAGTGGAGAAAGATCTAAATTCCTTGAATAATTCACTTTTATGAGACAAGAATTTAACCCAAGTGAACCTCAAATAATCATAAACTATCATATACCCAAAGGCTTTCCCTCCTAAGCTTGAAGTGCTGATAGGTCCAAAGAGATCCATGTGAAGGACTTCTAAGGGTTTGCTAGTGCCTATGTCTTTGATTGAGTTGAAAGAGGATTTGACTTGCTTTCTTAACTAATAGGCATCACACAGGTGGTCCTAAGTGAACTCTAGTTTTGGGATACCTCTCACTAAGTCTTTTTGGGTAATCTTCCTAAGGCTTTTCATACTTATATGGCACAATCTCCTATGCCACAGCCATGATTCATCGATAATTAATTTTAAGCAAATAGCAATATCAGCTTTAAAGTTATTTAGAACCAGCATGTAGAAGTTATTGATCCTTTTTTCCTACAAAATAATTTGGTCATTTAAGCTTATAATGCAGCAAATTGATAGAAATTTTATGCTGAAGCCTTTATCACAGAGCTGGCTGATGCTGAGCAGATTGTGTTTCAGTCCTTCTACAAGTAAAATATTATCAATGATGAAATTTTTTGAATCACTAATTATACCTGATCCTACCACTTCCTGGTGGTGTTTTCTCCAAGTGTTACCTTACCTCCTGCCTTGGCCTCCAGCAAAATGAATTGATTTGTATCTCCAGTCATATGCCTTAAACATCTACTGTCCATGCACCACATGCTCTCACGAGGCCTTTTGTGAGAGCACACCTATAAAATCATCAGATGTCAAATTTGGGAACCCAAATAGATTTGGATCCCTTGTGAAGGAAAGAAGAATGTGATGCATGCATACTATACTGTAAATTTTATAATTTTGGTCTCCATACCAAATATGTTCTATCGTAAATGGTGCAAGTGTGAGAGATGGCTTAGCATGCCACAAGAAAAATATTTAACACCAGGAAAAGGGTTTACTATACTATTTGGGTTATAGTGCCTCTTCTTAGGTTTGAATGATGCATGCTTTGTTGATATTTTATGAAACCCTACAGTGAAGGTGGTGTTTCATTTTGCTCTAATGCAATAATTTTTTCTCTTAGAAACTCATTTGCCTTTTCATAGCTTGCTACTAGCTATTTCAATGCATGCTCACTACTATTTAAATCGCATGCAATATTATCTAGTTCTTTGAAAGCCTTTTCTAAATAAATATACGATATTGTCAAGGAATCATGCTCAACAGTTAAATCAAGATATTTTTTGTTTAATGAATCAAATTCATCTAGTAAAGCCATGTAATTGCTATCAAGAATTGAATGATCTTTCATTAGAATTTCATGCTCTTTTTACAGATTTAAAATTTTAATTTTTAGGCTAGCATGTGCTTTCATGAGCTTCCTTTATGAAGAATGAATTCTTTTAGATATTTCAAATAATTGATCATATGTAAGTTCACATACCTCTTCTTGATTAGAGTGATCAAGATGATCTGCCATCAAGTACAAGTTGCTTACCTCCTCTTCAGCTTCAGTTTCAGAGGAGTCAGATGCTGAGTCAACCCAGAAAGACTTTTGAATCTTATTTTTGTCCTTCTTAAACTTAGGTTTTTCCTCACCCTTCTCCTTGCTTGGGTGAGCCTTTAGTATTAGGCATTCAGACTTCACATGTCCTAGCTTCCTACATTCAAAGCATATAACATCAGATGAGGCTTTAGAATTTTTATGGTTCTTACCTTTATTCTTTTTCTAATGATGTTTTTATTTTTTCTATAAGAAGCTTTTAAATTATCTTGTTATTAAGGCAATATCATCATCATCAGAACCAGAAGAGCCAGAGTTGGAATCATTAGCCTTCAAGGCTATGGCTTTCTCATTCTTCTTCTCACCTGCATCAAGCTGTCTTTGGTTCACTCCTTGCTCATAAGTAATTAGTGATCCAAGTTAGCTATCAATTGAATAAGCATTCAGATCCTTAGATTCAATAATGGCAGTAATTTTAGCATCAAAGGAAGAAGGCAAATATTATAAAATCTTATTTACTTTTTTATAATTATTGAGTTATCTTCCTAAAACATTTAAAGAGGTAACAGCCTGTGTAAATCTAACATATATCTCATAAATTGATTCATTTGATTTCATGCAAAAGAGTTCATAATCATGCAATAGAATGTTTAGTCTAGATTGTTTAACCTCGTTCGTTGCTTCATAAGTAATGCATAATCTATCCCAAATTTTTTTATCAGTTGCACATGTTGAAACATGTAAATAATCTTTAGATTTTAAAGTACAGAAAAAGTAGTTTAAATATTTAGCATTCAATTGGGCAAGATCCCTATCATCAGTTTTCCATTCAACAAAAGGAAATTTCAGTTTTGACACTATTGACAAGTCTATAAGGTGCAAAATATCCTTCTTTAAGAAGCATCCACATGCGATAATCAATCAATTATAAAAATGTGGACATGTGAGTTTTCTAAAAATTAAAAGGAATACTATCAAATAAAGGTGTTCGTGTGATTGAATAATCTTTCGCATTATTATAATTTCCAAAGCTAGCCATGGATCAAAATTCAAATATTTTTCAAAACTTAATTTTATAAATCCCGCTCTGATACCACTTGAAAGTTCATTAGAATTGTTAAGCCCTTATGAAATAGTCCCGAGGCTAACCAAGAGGGGGGGGGGTAAATTGGTTATTTTAAAAATTCTTAAAAAAAGAAAAATCCTTTTAAATATTTTTGAATGTTTTAAACACAGACTGTTTAAGCAGAGGTAGATAACAAAAATAGAGATTTTCAATATAGAACAAATCAAAGAAATATAAAAAAATTAAAGTGCATAAAAGTTAATGAAAAGAGCACACTATATTTATAGTGGTTCGGTCAACTTGACCTATGTCCACTCCCAGAGCCTCCCCTCTAGGTATTGCACTAAAACTATAGTGACTCTCTTTTTGCTCCCATAGCAAGACAGATAATTCCTTACAAAATCTTTACACTGACAGTGGTGAGGTAAAGAACCTAGACTCCTTTTCCTTCCTCCTGAAGTAGGCAGAGAACCCCAACTCCTTTTACTTCCTCCTGAAGTAGGTAGAGAACCTCAACTCCTTTTGCCTTTTTCTGAAGCAGGTAGAGAACCTCATCTCCTTTTACTTTCTTTGGAAGTAGGCAGAGAACCTCAATCTCGTGTTGATGAAGACCTCCATAGAGCCACCAAGGATCTAAGGATGATGATTGGAGAAGATGACTTGAATCCTTGCTTGGAGTAGCCTTTGTAAACGCCTCACAAACTCCCTCTCAAAAAATTCTCTCTCTCTCTCCCTCTCTCCTTCTCCTTCTCTAAGCTCTTTTTGGTCAGGACAACAACAAAAGATGTTTAACATTAACTTTAGAAGTGCTTAAAAAGAAGGGCTCAAAAAGTGCCCTAACTTTCAACTTGCTGTCAAAGATCGTCTAGGATGATCTTTCGATGGTCCTGTATGATTAGTACAAAAATAGCCTTTCAAGCCTAAACGATCTGGTTCTCCTATACGATCAGACCACAAGGTTTGTTTTGATCGTATAGCATGATGTGGTTATCATCCTGTATGATTAGTTCAAATATATATTTTCATCTAGCAGATAGTTTGGGACATCTACGAGACAAGTCGGGATGATTTATAGAAATATAACTGATCATCCCGGAAGATATCACGAACATCCTGTATGATTAGTTCAAAAATAGACATTATCATCTAGTAGATAGTTCGGATCATCCAGCAGACTTGGAGTAATATTAATGTTTTTGCAATGGATCGTCCTGGTCAATTCCGCGATCGTCCCAAACGATATGATCGATCGATCAAACCTTAATTACTCTTCTAATCAATGGATCATTTTAGGCATAATTGTAATGAATTATCTAGGATGATATGGGATCGTCCTGTACGATCAGAATAAAATTCTAAAAATAAAATATTTCCTAAAATGTGATTGGCAGCTGATTTCTGGATTTGTAATAATTGTCATGTATGATCAAACATCATCCATGATGATAAGTTAAGTAAACTTAATAATTATGGATGCCCTAATTAGGGTTTCTATTTTGAGCCAATCAACCTGTACGATTTTGGATCATCTTGTACAATATGATCAAAATTCAAAAAACTCTCAAACTTACTAAATTTCTTCCCAGATTGTGTGTGTGCAAGGTTACTTAGCATCATGATCCACCTTATTACATTTGACTCATGAAAAGATAAAAATCATTTGAATTAAAATTACAGACTAACTCAGTCCTAATCTACCTGATCTTGAGCTGGCTTGAATTCCATTTGATCTTGTAGACCTGAAAAGTTAGCAGGTAGGCCAACTGAAATAAATGTGTAGTAGTAACAAAAGTAGAGAAACAGGTATGTTTGTGATCATAAAATTCTAATGTTTGAATCCAGATTTGCAACATATGTGTGTTACATACCCTAAAATTTTTGGGCCTTGATGAACAATGGGTTTTAATGAATTGAATTTTTAAAGTTATGGGTCATAATTTAACCCAAAACTTTGGAAATTCATTTCTTTAAATGCACTCAGAATTAGGCCTTCATTTTTTGTGGTGTGCTTATGTTGTTGTAAGGGTTAAATGATCATGATTTCAACCCCATCCAGTAATTAGATTACCTAAAATTAAATACCCAAAAATATAGTTATATTTACTTTGGAGATTAATTATAAACCTAGGGAGATCTTGATGGCTTTAAATTTTGTGGGTTTGAAGTACATGTTCTGGAGAACATGTGTGTCAAATTTTACTTGATTTAGAGTTCATTTGGTTAGTTAATTAATGAACCCAAGATTGACACAAATAAGTGATCTAAAAACTTTAAAAATTCATAATAAATCTAAATTAAATCCAAAAAATATAAATTAAATATCAAATTGCACAGAGTTAAGAGCTTAACAAATGAAAATTAAAGCTCCTTGAAATTCAACCAAAATAAAAGTAATTAAAAAAATAAAAATTATTATTTAATTAAATTAAATAATTAAGAATATTAAAAATAATCTTAAACACTTGTAATCATCTCTATGAGTCATCAGTGATATTTGAGGAAGATTTTAAGAGGTTTAAAGTTAATTTGGTACAAAAATAAAAAATCTCCTCTAATTAAATAATTAATTAAATCATTAAAATGACTAAACTTATAAAAATATTAAGTGTAGAAAACTTCAAATGCTATAAACACAAAGGCATTAGACTTACCTCTGAGTTTATTATTTATAAAAAATATAAAACTTTCAAGATCATTGTAAATCCAAAAGTTAATATTTGGTCAAATTTATCTCATTAAAATATACTAGACTTGTAAAAATCATAATTAATTATAGAAAAATTCAATTCAGACAAACTCAAAGGTATTGATCTCATAATTAGATTTAGTATTTATAAAAAATAAGAAATTTCCAAATTTCAAAGTAAATCAAAAAGTCAAAATTTGGTTAAACCCCATTTATTAGATAATTAAAAAATTCAAAATTTTAATAACATATGGAAAATTTAGAATTTAATAAACTCAATGAATTTAATCAGATGATTAATAATCACACTTCACACTCTATCAATAAAATTTTTATGTTGTATTATCTCGAGCTGTGGGGCTACGTGTCCTAAGGACTTAGTCATTGTGACCATTGTGACAACACCACAAATGAGTTGATGGAACATAAATGTTAAATTATAAATATTAAAAAGTAGTAATGTATAAATTAAATTAATTCTAAATCACCAACCAACCATTAAACTTAAATAAATAGCTAATTGTTGAGTAACCTAGACTTACAAGGCTATTATTATAGCCCTCATAAGGGTGAAATAAACCTCATAGCCCTAGTGTAAACAAAGGTAATTACTATTCAACTTAAATAATCTTTAAATTTAGCAATAAAATATTAAGATATTTGAGATTTTCATACACCTTACTTAACTCCTTTTAGTTAGACAACTATGTATTGGTTTGAAAGCTTTAAATGACTAATCAAAATACCTTAAACAACCAATCAACAATCTTCAATATTGAAATATATCCTTAAAAATATATAAAAACATCAAAAACACTAAAACTTAAACAAAATTTCCTTAGCTTTTAACAAATTAAATTCAACCCTTAGAAAATTTCAAACAATAATGAATCCAAGGACATACCCAAACCATATAGCCTATTACACACACTATTGACGGCTTGTTAGGATAACCAACTCTAGTTTTAGGCTAGATTGCTAACCTTTCATGTGCTTTTCTGTAATGTGAAAATGATGTGTATATGAATGAGTGCTGGTTGTTATGGTTTGATATGGTGAAATTTTTATGCTAATGTTGCTATCTTTATGCCATGTTTCTTATGATGTGATCTATGATGGGCATTTAGATTTCTCTTAGGTTATGAGTGATCTGGATGTTTATTACTAATCAAATCTTTTGCAGGTGGCCATGTTTATGCAATGCTATAATAAAAGAGGGCTAAATAATCATTAAGCTTTAAAACTAATTAAATTTTTTGCAAGTTCTTTTGTTGTTAAGTTAAGCCCCCTTAACTAAATAAAAGTATGGACAAGATATAGATTGCACGAAAATGAGTAAATGATTGTTATGACATGATTTTGATTTTTATATTATTCAATTATTTTACTAATGTGCATGAAGTATGTTGAGTCATTTCATTTTTCAAAAATGTAAATTCATTGAAATAAGAAGAGTTGTGAAAGTTTAATAAGGCATTTTTTTTCAAAGGATTAGGGATCCAAAGGAAAAAGAACATCCTTTAATGAAGAGTTCTTTTCATTTGGATACTCTAAGGGATAAACATACAAAAGATTGGAAGAATGGATAATGATATACGAATAACCCAAAGAGAACAACCAAGTCAAAGAAGGAACATCAAAATGTCTTATTTTAATACTAGTATTATTTCATAGGTTTAGAATTCAGGTAGAACTAATCCTATTTATTAAGCTATGGATGACTTTAATAATATGATAATGGATTGTAAGCTTGCTGATATTTTTTCTGGAAATCCTTTTACTTGGAACTGTGGTAATATGTGGCAACGTTTAGACCATGTTCTCTTTAATGACCTATAGATCCACTCTAGCAATAACACCTTTGTGGAGCATCTGAGAAAAACTTTCTCTGACTATTCTCCCCTTCTTAATGGTCTTAAGTTGAGGCAGGAAGGTATCTCTTCTAATTTTATATTTCAAAATATGTGGCTTTTAGAGGATTCCTTTTTAAATATGGTCCAAGATAATTGGCATGCTCCACTTCATCCTGATAATTCTATTATGGGTATGAAAAGGTTGTGGTTTAAGTTTAAATACTTGAAGTTCAAAATTAATTGGTGGAATAAAAATATTTTCAAAAATATTTTTGATAACATTTTTAATGCTAAAGATAAGGTTAATATTATTAAGCTCATATGCCAATCTAATCCTTCTGATGATAATTATAAGAGTCTTCAAGAAGGTAAAAACACCTTTTTTAAACTTCAAGAACAAGAGGAAACTTACTGGAAACAAAAATCTGTGTCTAAACATTTAATTGAGGGAGATAACAATACCAAGTATTTTCATTCACTTATTAAGAAGGATAGAGCCAAAAATTTTATCCATATAATTTGTCTATAGGATGGGACCTCTTTTGAAGATGAGGAGGGAATTTTTAAGTCTGTTGTGGATCATTTCACCAATTTATTTAACAAAAATTTTGAGCCTAATCCAATTGATCATTCTGACCTTTTTCCTTGCATCAACAATGAGGAGGATAACACTGTCCTTACTAAACTGCCATCTTTAGAGGAAATTATGAATATTATTTTTATATGAATGTTGACTATGTGGCTTGCCCTGATGGGTTTACTACAAAATTCTTTCAAAAAGCTAGGAAAATTATTTGTGATGATTTAGTTGCTGTGGTTTTGGATTTTTTTAATGGCAATCCTATTCCAAATTTTTTTTCTAGCACCTCTATTGTGCTTATTCCTAAGAAGGTGGCGGTTAATAATTGGGATGATTTTTGTCCTATTAACCTTTGCTCTTTTTTTTAGGAAAGTCATCTCTAAAATTTTTATGGAACGTTTATCCCCCTTGCTCACTAAAATTATTTCATAGAACCAAACAAGGTTTGTGAGAGGGAGAACTATATCTGACAACATATTATTAGCTCAAGAACTAACCCATGATTTGGATCGTAAAGTGAGAGGTGGTAACATTATTCTTAAATTAGATATTGCTAAAGATTATGACAACATCAACTGGTTTTTTTTATTGCATCATGTAGTTATTTGGTTTTAACTCTTCCTTTATTAATTTGATTAAAAATAACATTGAAGGATCATTTTTCTCTATCATTATCGATGGTAAAAGCAAGGGTTTCTTTAAGGCTTCTCATGGTATTAGGCAAGGGGATCATATTTCTCCTGCCCTTATCATTATTGCTACGGAGTATCATTCTAGAGGTCTTACTCACCTTTTTTAATGTCACACTAACCTTAGGTATAAAAGCTCAGGTGGTTTTCCTATATCTCATTTATGCTTTGCTGATGATGTTATTATTTTTTTTAATGATTCTGTGAATATGGTTAAACTTCTTATTAGATTTTTGAACAATTTTGAGATGAATAGTGGTATTAACCTTAATAAAAATAAATGCTGCTTTATCACCTCTAAGAATTTGCCCAATGGTCGCATTAATACTATTAAAGATACCACTGGTTATAAGAAAGGATCTCTTCCTTTAAAATATCTGGGTGTTCCTCTCTATAAAGGGCGTAAAAAATCCTTTTTTATAACTTTATCACTGTTGTGCAAAACAAGCTTAACTCTTAGGAGTTTAATTAAGTTTTGGTGGGAGATTGGTTTTGATCAAGAGTGTGCTTTGCTCTTTACCTATTTATATTTTTTAAAGTATTCAACCTACTCTTACTATGTGTAATATAATTGAAAAAATATTCAATAAGTTTTTTTGGAAAGGTAAAAGTGGTCATTCTAAAATTATATGGACTTCTTGGAGAAATTGTTGCGGTGTTTTGGAGGAAGGTGCTTTGGGGTGTAAGAATTTGGTGGATTTAACGCATGTGTTTTCCTTTACATTATGGTTTAATTTTCACGCCAAAACTAGTCTTTGGTCCAAATTTATTATTGTTAAGTATTATTTTGGCAAGCATCCGACTATTTGTTCTTACAATAAGGGGGATTCAAGAGTTTGGAAAAGATTATGCAATATCAAATGGGATGTTGAACCTTTTGTTAGTTTAGGGTCTTGGTAGTGCTAATTTATTTTTTTGGTAGGATCATTGGTTGGAGAATTCTTTAATTGATCATATGCACAATACTTATTTGACCGCTACCACCAAAGTTAACTCCTTTATTGTTAATAATTATTGGGACTATATTATATTAGCTGAGGTTGTTCCTCACACTATCATTAGTAAGATTTTGCAAATTCTTTTAAACACTAATGCTGAAGATTTTCTTTTATGCAATATGGCTAGTAATGGCATTTTTAAACTTAAAGATGCTTGGCATACTTTTAGAATTAGGAATCCTGCCAATAAAGTTTTTAATATGATTTGGCATAAAAGCATTCCTACCACCATCTCCACTTTTATTTGGTGTATTTTGCATAAATATGTCCCTACTGATGATAATTTACTTAAAAGAGATTTTGTGCTGCCTTCTAAATGCTAATGTTGTTATCACGTGGAGAATATATACCTTATTTTTATTTTTGGTCCCATTATTGCTAAAATTTGGATTCATTTTGAGGACATCTTTAATAATAACTATTTTCATGCTAATATTTCTATTAAGGACATCCTTGAACTATGGTTCACTAACTTGAGAGGCCATATTACCAATCTTGTTCCTTCCCTTATTATATGGTACCTCTGGCTTGCTTGGAATTACTCTCTCTTCAACAATATTACTATGAGCCATGAGCATATTATTAGGAACATTAAAGACAAAGTGTGTAAATTATTCAATGTGGATCTTCTGACTACTAAGAATTTTAAAGGGTCTTTTGGTATTGTTCTTCAGGGTTATCATAGCTGTGATACTCCTAAGATTATTTGCTGGTCTAAACCTCCTCAAAACATGTTTAAGCTTAATACTGATGGTTCTGTTAAAGATAACTCTTGGGGTTATGGTGGTATAATTAAAGATTTTTATGGTAATTTTGTTATTACTTATGCTAGTCCTTTATCCAAATGCTCTGTTATTTATGCTGAGATATTTGATATTCTTCATGGTTTGTAATTGTGTCTCTCTCTTGGTATTGTTAACATTTGGATCGAGGTTAATGCTATGTAAATGCTATTTTGTTTAAAAGATAATGAAGATAAGGTGTGTAATCCTAAAATTTTCTTCATTCTTAGGGAAATTAAGCAACTTTTGATTTTCTTTAATCTTAAGTTGATTCATGTTCATAAGGAAGGTAATGTGTGTGCTGATTGGTTAGCTAACCATGGTTGTAATCTTGATTTTCTCACTGATATCTCTTATAACTCCTTGCCTTCTTTTATAAAAGGCATCATTAGATTAGACAAGCTTGGTTTTTCTTATGTTAGAATATAGGTTTTGTATTAGTTGGGCTTGGCTGTGATGTGCCTATTTTGGTGGTCCCTTTTTATGGTGACCTCTGATCTCCATCTAGTTTTAGTTGATATTTTTTTTCAGAGATGTTGTCTGTTGGGGTGGTAAGGTTTTTTTTTTTTGCAGCGATTGGAATTTTTTGAATTATGGCCATAGTCTAATGTGTTACTCATCTTGGCCCTCTCCTTGCTCGGGTAGCAGGTGGGGTTGTCAAGTTTTGCATCCTGGTTTATTTCAGGATATTCTATATCTTTACTGGGCAAAGTCAGTGGGTTTATTGGCCTTATATGGACTACATTGGGAGTAATTGGCTTTCTTTTTATCAGCTTAGGAATCATAGTAACTTTTTTATCCTATATATAATTGTATGGATGGTGTTCTTTTGAAATATGGCTGCTGATGTGGTTACTTTGGTTTCCTGCATTACATTATCTACTTTATTGGGACATGGGTTAGATTTGAAGGGCTGCGAGACTATTGGCTTCATGATTTATGGGATACTACAATCTTGAGCCAGATATTGTGTAGTATTATATTGTTCTGGATTGGTTTTGGTGTTGTTTGGTTAATTTGATTAATATGGCACATGATAGCCTTGGCTCTATTTTTATCCTTTAATGCTTTATATTGGTGTTTTGTCTGGTTTGGGTATTTGGGATCTATTATATTGGTTAAAGAACGAATCTTATAATGAGGAGTACTGCTATTTATTCATGTTCATTGCGGGTGTTTAGCATTTTTTGGTTGTTGGCTTTCATCTAACGAAAGATTTCTATATTTCCCTAATATGGTGGTCTGTGCTGTGTGTCTTCTGTTCATCTTTGGGCTACTGGGGTAGGTTCTATCTTAATAACATAACTGCTGTGTTGTTTTGTTGGGCCAATCTCAATAGGATTTGCTCTCCTGGTTATCTTCCCGTCATTGTGTTTCTTTGATATCTTTATAATGCTGTTGAACATAACCACAATGTAATGTATCATTACTGTTTTGTTTTGATTTCTTGGTGTAGTGTCAACTTGAACAGTTTTCTTTTGGCCCGGGTCAAGGTGCAGCCCGAGCACACCTCCTCTTTTGGTTATTGTATCCTTTTTGTTATCTTGTTCTGCCTGAACTATTTTACTTTAAATGATAAGTGTTGGATATGATTACAACAATTGTAGGATTAATGCTTCTATCAGATTCAGGTCTAACAATCACCCCTCTTTTAATTATTGTTCTAGTAATTTCAGTCACGGGCATTATGGTTATTATGAGTTCATATGGTATAATGATCCTATTTTATACATGCAGTTATTTTATTTCTATGCTATTCTGTGCTCCACCACTTCGTTTTGCATATTATATTTTATGTAGGTGGATTGGCCTGCTGGTTATTTTTGCAAGTTATATAATTTTGGAAGGAAGATTGTGCTGAATGTGATTATTGGGATCTTTATTTTTTGGGTGCTGGCTTCTGGCAGCCCTAGATTGTTATTAGGTTTTATTATATTTTTGCTTAAAGGGGACTTTTGGCTCGTAGGTTTTTTGGTTTTTCTATTTTTGATGTAGCTCTTCTGAGCAGTAGAGAGTTGAAGGTCCCCCTTAAGGACCTTATAATTCCTTTTTTAAATTAATGTGTAGGCCCCCCTATGGGTTTTAACAAAAAAAAAAAAAGTTTAGAATTCAGATTGTTGTTGGTAGAGCCTGACCACATTTACTTTCAGCAAATCCTGTGTTGTATATTAAGTAGCATTTGTCACATAGACTCTTGATGTTTATATTCTTTTAAATTGATGTGTTTACATTATTTATGTAGTGGAAATTGCACGTTTTTCATAAATTTCTTTCTTGCATGTGTTTGTATCTGAAATTTCGATAGGTTCTTAGTAATAAAATTTTTCTACTGATAGCTAAATAAACTTTGTAAGATAACATAGAAAAATAAACAATTTTTAAGAAGTAAGCTAAAGCTCATTTGAGGTCTCATGCATTCATATCCTTCATTCTCTCCTTATTTAGGCACGTGCCAGCCTGCAGGTGAATTCAGACCACCCGACCTATAAGGGCATTGTTCTATTTCAGGAGAGGTATGCTCTTTTAAGGAAAAATATATTTTTATAAGCATTTTTCAAAATCTTCAAAGCATTCTTTACCTCTCATCCATATCTCAATCGTTGAAATCTAATAAAATCTTCGCTACTATGTTAATCGAGAGTACTCTTAGGAGAATTAATTTTTCTAAGATGTGATTAACCTTGCCTTTATGAGGAACCTGTAATTCTAAATTAAAGTAAATCATATATTATTCTCATAAGATAGGAAAAAAAATCTCTGTGAATATAGATGATTTCATAAAACTCATTTTTGTATTCAAATCACTTCATAGAATACCATTTTCACCTTCAAAGGTGATATGATATTATCGTTGTTGTATTTGATAATAGAAATGGAGAATTTTCAAAAATTCAACTTTCATCTTTAAATATTATTTTGGAATGATATTTCCATCTTTCAAGACGGTGAGTTATTCTTATATTTGTATTTGCTCATGAAAGTGAATGCTTTTTTAAAACCCTATTTTTGTATTTGAATCAATTGTAAAATAATTTATCAATTTCTCGAGATAGTATTTTACTCTCAATATCATATTTGATCACAAGAATATAAGCACCCCGAATCTGCGCATATTATAAACTAAAATTTTATTTTCCCACAGGTGCCAAAAAACCCACTTTGTACCGATATGTGTCAATTTTCAATACTGCTCCTAAAATTAGGAGAAAATTATGATATTTCAAGCACAAAAATATCTATATTATGATTAAGGTAATTTATAAATTAGGCTTATAATGACCTCTAAAATATTATTTGTCTGATCCAAAATATGGGCTATTACAACAACGTTTCTTCAAAATCTTCTTTCAAATAGAGAAGTCAATGCCGTAGTGGAGACCTTCCTAGCATGCGACGCCCTTAAAAAAATTTGACTACTCATTATCTCCTATTTCTCTTTTTCTTTCTAACCCTATTTGGAGTTAACAGAACATGACCGAGCTCATAATTGATGACTAGATCAAGATTAAGCCAAAAAAAATATACAAGATTAATTTAATTACCTGGCTTAAGACGTGGCAAGTGTTACACAAACTAGCTTGATTATGATTTAAAAATGGTTTGAACTTGGTTCGAACAATGTTCGAAGATGATTCAAATATAATTTTAATATGTAATGCAATATTTATTAAAATATAGGATTAAGCGTGTGGATACTATTTGAAACTCCTATTATAAGTTCTTATCATGTTTATTTTTTGTGCCTAGAGTTCTACTTTAGCACTATTTATATTATAATCCACAAGAGCAAAGAATGTATTTAAACCTAAATAATTGAATGTAGAACATAATTGAACTTGAATAATGGCTGCAAAGCATACAGCATCATTGCTAAGTTTAAGTTTTGAGATATATATATATATATATATATATATATATATATATATATATATATATATATATATTATAATAATAATAATAATAAAATTTTTTATTTCTAAATTTCATAGGCAATATATTTAAATTAAAGTTTAAACATCGCTGTAAAATTCTTCTTTTTCGTAGCTGTTCTCCGTCTTCTTTCCCATCCTCCTCCGAGGCTCCGACCCAGTTCCGATGGCGATGCAGACTGGGTTATCCTCCTCCAAAGTTCTAATTCTCATGGGAGCAGGTCTCTGTTTCTACTATCCAACTTTCTTCACTTCCTCTCTTTCTCTCTCTTCGGTTCGTTTCTCAGGGAAATATTTGTTTAGATCCACATCTTGATCCCCACCACCCCCCCAAAGAAAAAGGAAAAAAAAAAAAAAATTAAAAACGTATTATATACTATCTGGATTCAATTGTTTTTCTTATTCGATTTATGCTCTGACCAATAGGGGTTACAGGTATTCTGATTTCATTCCTATCCTTTTAGGTTTGACGGGCTCTATTATATTGAGAAACGGTCGGCTTTCTGATGTTATATCAGAGCTTCAGGTGAATTCGATTGATAACTTTATCACTAAATCTTCATAACGCTCTTTGTGTGGTGAACAACGTGGATTTGAAATTTCTTAGTAAGCTCTGGCACAAAACATGTTAATGCTCGTTTAATTTTATTAGCAGAAAACAATAAAGGAACATGAATTTTTTTTTTTGGGACATTTAGGCCAATTAAGGCAAACTCACACACACATCACATGCACAAAGACTTGAACCCAAGACCTCTTAGTTGGAAGCCTAAGCTCTCAACCAACAAGCCAAGGTGAGCTGTGTAAAGGAACATGAATTGGTAGTATGATTCTACTGTTATGGTTTTGGTTGAACTCTAATTAAGTTGAAACAACGGTGGCACAACGCAGGTGTTCTGATTTCATTCCCGTTCTTTTAGTTTTGACGGGCTCTATTATATTGCGAAATGGATGGCTTTCTGATGTTATATTTCAGCTTCATGTGACTTTGAATGGTATCTATATCAGTCAGCCTTCTTGATGCTCTCGGTGTGGTGAGCAACTTGGATTTGGAATTTCTCCACAACCTATGACCCAAAAAAGTTAAGAATGATCTAATTTAATTTGCAGAAAACAACAAAGGAAGTGGAAATGGTATTATGATCCCACTGCTATGGTGTTGGATGACCTCCAAATAAGGTTGTACTCTTGTATAGCTGGGTTTTCTATGGGTTCAGAATACTTAGGTTTAATTTCGGCATTTTACAGTTAATTCCTTAGATTAGGCACAATAAATTAACTTTTTTTTTGTGTAGAATTACTGCATGCATGCCTACCGCACAAGCTAGTTCCCTGTGTTAGCTTCAAAATTTCTGAAATTGTATTTTTAATGAAACCGAAGCTATTACATTGTGCTATTTTGAGCTAAGAAATATAGGAAACCAGTTACTCGCTTCAGCAAAAAACTCAATTATTCTCATATTCAGTATTACTTGTTCGATTTCTTGTATGGGGGCTGAACTATATCTTATGTGGTTCTTCCAATGAAGCACCGACAAGTCACAACATGACGTAGATATGATATGAACATAGGGGTACTGAATACCATAAAAAGTAGGATATTATTTTTCATTGACACTATTTTTTTTAATGAATTATTAATTTTCATTGTATAGTGCAAATATCTTATTTCTATATTTTTATTGAAAATTATTACAAAATAAAATAGAATAAAATATCAAACAAACCAAAAAAAAAGTTCAATTAGAATTATATTTCAATATTTAATCTATTGCACTAATTTGACATCAACACATCAACATTAACATTAATCATTAAACATTAAATTGTCATTATTATTACCATATTATTCACACAAAGTCAAAGTAAAATAAATATATAATCTTCAAAATGTCAAAAATGAGTACCTTGATGTACTAGTAATTGACCCAACACTTTTTTTTTTGAAAATGAAGCCTACACATTTGACATCACAATTGTCAACACCACTAACACCACTGTACTCTTCAATAGAACTTTCACTATTTGTGATAAAAATATAGTTTGCTAAGTTACTCATAAAAAATGCACTTCATCATCATCATCATAAGTCTTGATCTTATCCGGGTGTGCCTGTACCTTGTCATTTTGTGTCTTGATGGTATTTGACTCTAATTTTGGAAAAAACATTTTTTTAACATGTCATACATGTTTGGGGCATGTGAAAGGCATGCATGTATTAGACATGAACATGAAAGAATTTTTGAAGTGTCCGTTTTTCATAGGTTTCTTCGTTAAAAGGGGAAGTATTAATTTTGGTTCATGTATGATGCACACTCAAACTACATTACATGTTAACCATGTCTAAGTTTCATGGAGTTAACCCCATGGGAGAATCAAAGGCATAAGCATGTCTAAGGACTTTTTGGAGAGTCGAGACAATTGCTAGACGAATGGACTAAGCTAGATCACTCAAGAAAGGAGGGTTAATAAGGTTGTTCCCTTTGAGAACTCTCTACTCTTGCCTTCTATATATCTATGACTAGAATATTTGAGGTGGATATTAAGAGACGGGTGACATGATGCATCTTATCACGATCTTATAACTTAAATGAAATAGTCCTAGCAAAGCCCACTGCAACTCCCAACTATTATTGCTTATTTTGAATCATGGAAGGGTACAAGTTTAAAAAACTCTTAAGGCATGTGTACTAGTCCCCAAGATACCTTTTAAAATCCAACATCATATATGTATTTAAGATCACACAACAAGCCCGACGAATTCCTCTACTTCAACCATCCAACTTGAATTCTACTAATAATATCCCCATCTATTTCACCATCACTTTGAATAATAGATCCGAGATATCTAAAATGTGAACTCGTATTAATGTCTTGATCGCCTAAAGTTATAATCCTCCAACTAGATCTATTACTACTAAATTATAATCCATGTATTTGGTTTTAGATCTGCTCTAAGGTTGGCCTTCATAATTCAAGCCTACCTTCAACTCCCTCTCTAGTCTTATAAACAAGAAGAATATCATCAGTAAAAGTATATACCAGGATACATCCTCTTGCAAATGTTTAGTAAGAACATTCATGACTAATGAAAAATGATATGGGCTTGAAGTAGATCCTTGATATAATCCAACTGAAATAGAAAAATGCTTGGTCAAACCACCTTGTGTTTGAACACAAGTAACAGCTCCTACATACATATCTTTAATGACTTGAATATAAGCATTATTAATTCCTTTCTTTTCTAGAACTCTTCAAAGCACTTTTCTTAGAATTTTATCATATGCTTTCTTTAAATTAATAAATATTATACATAGATCATTTTTATTTTTCTCTATATTTCTCCATCGAACCTCTCAATAAATGTATAGCTTCCATAGTAGACCTACCTGGCATGAATCCAAATTGATTTTGAGAAATATTAGTATCACGTAGTAACCTATGCTCAATAACTCTCTCCCATAGTTTTAAAGTATGACACATTGACTCTTGTGCATCATCTTTATTCTTAAAAATGTGAATTAACACACTTCTCCACTTATCTGATATTGTTTTAGTCTTCAAATTAATATTGAAAAGTTTTTAAGCCAAGAAATTCCTTCATCTCATAAGGATTTTCACACCTTTATTGGAATATCATTAGGTCTGACCACTTTTCACACTTAATTTTTTTTAGGTTTCTCTAACTTCGGTTTTATTAATATGATGATAAAAATAAAAATTTCTATTATCATTTATGGTGCTAAGGTCACTAAAGTCAATTATATTATGCAATCTTTATTGAAAAGCTTATCAAAATATCTCATTCACCTTTATTGAGTATCCTATTCTAATAAAAGTACTTTTTAATCTTCATTCTTAAATGAATTAAATCCTTAATTTTCCCATCTGTTTGTTTGGCTAGCTTATACAAACATCATTTACCCTCTTTAGTATTCAATCTATTAAATAAATAACTAAAAGCTAAATTTTTTGCATCGTATATTATTTTTTAGATACTTTAAGGGCCCCTTTATATTTTTCCCAATTTTTCAAGCTTTTACATCCAAACCAATTTTTATAATAAAGCTTCTTATTTTTATTTTTTCTTGCACATTATCAACTATTTTTATTATTAATGCCTTTCCTTTTGATACTCCAAACATATCCTTTGCAACTTTCTTAATATCACTAGTTATTTTTTTCACATAATATTAATTCCTCATGCACACTCAAAATCTTAAGATCTTGAATCCTACTCTCAAAAATACTTTTGTTTGTATTCTAAACGCTCCCATCTAATCCTAGGACAATATTTTACTTTATTTTTATATTCCACTCCTTCATTTTAAAGTCCAAAGCTAATGAACGATACTTGGTACATAAAACATTCACTCAGAATAACTTTACAATTTTTACAATCTAAATGATTTATTTTTCTTATAAAAGATAATCAATTTGAGTTTTACTATATCTATTTTTATAAATAATGAGGTGCGCCTTTTTTTTCTTAAATAAGTTATTAGCAATTACAAAATCATAAGCTAGAGCAAAATTTAATATGGTCATACCAATCTCATTAGTCGCTCCAAACCCATAGCCATTATGAATGCTTTTAAATTTTTCTACTACTCTGCTAACATATCATTTAAATATCCTCCAGTAAAAATTATTTCTTTAAGAGGTATTTTATATTAATTTTTTCAAGTCATTTCAAAATTTTAATTTTGAGCACATATTCAAACCTACTTGAGAAGCATAAACACTTATAATATTAATAATATTAACATCAATAATAATTTTTAAAGTGATAATTCTATCTCCAATTCTATTAATTTCTATAACATTATCCTTCAAACTCTTATATATAATCACACATACACCATTTCTAGTATGACTTTTGTCCAAATATCATAGTTTAAATCCTAAACTATCAATCCCTTAGCCTTCTCTCTAACCCATTTAGTTTCCTAAATGTAAAGAATATTTATCTTTCTATGAATCATAATATCTATTAATTCCATTAATTTGCCTGTAAGAGAACCTATATTTTAAGTTCCTATCCTAATCATACTTTCATGGGCTAGCTTATTTTCCCACATCCACCAATGATGTAGGAACCCTTGCTTATTTAATACGGCACCGGGAAATCGATGCAGCGGCCCTTTTCACACTTCTCGCTGTATTCAGGTCATACAGCGCGTCGCTTTCAGGGTGAATGCAGGAGAAACTGCCAAAACAGTTGGAGGGGAAGATTAGTTTTATGAGATAATGTAAAGACATTTGGACAATGTGCAAGCTGGAGTAACATAATATAACAGAGGCTATAAGAACATATGCTGAAAAGTTACTGAATGTTAGTTAAAATTGACAATCACTTGCCTTACTAGCTTAAGCACGCAGGTTGTAGTCCAAGAATACTTTCTATTAAAAGGTCTTCCAATTCTTATGAAGTGCGGTCAGTAGAGAACCCATTCAGTAGAGAACCTATTCCCCTTTAATTTTTTTGTTTGGGTCCATTTGGTTGATATTTCTTTTGTCATTCCTGCAGATTTAGGTAATGTTGTGTGCTTCTAACTTTCAGGAATTATTTAAACGTGTCAATGAAGCTGAGGTCATGACAAACCACTATGATGCTTCACTTCTTGCAGCCCAGGTACGTGTAATAATTTCGTCAAGAAGCCATTCAAGTTTTTTTGAACTTTAAAAGTTTGCTTTACGTTGGTTGATTACTGACTAATTGGATATCGTCAAGGTGCCATTCAAGATTTTTTAAACCTTAAAAGTTTGCTTCACATAGGTCGATTACTGACTAATTTTTATCACTTGATCTGCATTATTGTTAAGCTAAATTTTCTTGCGTTCCTTGTTATATTTTATTGATTGTGGTACACAAGGCAACCATGCATATGTTTTTTAGTAGTAATATTCTCATAAGTGAATCCCAATTGGTATTTTTGCTTCTTTTTCTAGCATGTTGTCGCATGAGTATGAGTGTTATTTCAAAAGTTTGCTATTCCTCTAGTATTAACTTAAATTCATGGCATTTGACATATAGCCATTGGTTGCAAATTGCAACTATAATTCATAATGTTTCTGTTACTTGATTTACTATGTTCGACTGCTATTATTTTACACAATTTGATGCTATTATTTATCCAATTTTATTTGGTACTGAATTCTCTTCATCATTCATCCTTTTTTCTTTAGCAACGTCTCATGATCATATTCTTTTAAGGCATACAAAAGGCTAGAGACATGGATGAAAGGAATTGAACTAAGATACTTTTACTTGTAACAACACTTTTGTTGGTGTACTATTGAGATTTTGAAAATAGGAGTTGCATCAGACTATCTATTAATTTTTTGCGTTGATTGAAAGTTTATGAAACTTTAATCAATACAAGCTGAAAGCCATTAGGTGGTATACACCGAAAACTGATATCACACTGGGGTTAGTGTTCACCTGCTTTAGAACCTTAACCTTGTGATAACAAATCAGTGTCCGTGTGGTATGATATCAATGTTGCTAAACAAGCTGAAGCGGTTGGCTGGAGTTAAGCATAGGAGATTCTGTTTCTTAATGATGATTCAATCAGCTGTATTTTTTTGTAATTTGTATTTTGATAGTTTATTTCCTTTAGTATTGTGTCATAGATTTGATCGAAAGCACCATGCGCCATATGAAATGTTCACTAATGTAGTTCCTTGAAAAATTTTCACCCTATTCCAGATAAGGCATCTTGCTCAAGAGGTTCGCACTTTGACACTTTCCAGACCAGTAACTATATTCAATGGAGAGCCTACTTCCAAGGGTACTTCATCTATTATATAAGCTTTTTATGTAACTTTTCACCATTTTTCACGTCACTTTTAGCCCATTTATGCATACTGTGGAGAATTTTATTGTCATCCTCATTTGCATTGCATTATTCCAACTATTTGTTGTTGACTTTAAGCTTTATGAATTCTCATTTATCTATTCATTTCTATTGAGTGTTGATATTTTTTAGAATACTTAAATTGAGTCCTTTTTATATAAAATTTAGGAAGCTTGGTCTCTTACGTGTTGCCAGCAGCTGCAATGGGAGCTATGGGATATTGCTACATGCGGTGGAAGGCAAGATTATCTTTCTCATCAACCTAAGAGGAATAGGAGGCTTCAAGTTTTTTTCCCCTTTGTCTGCTTTCTATGCGAGGCTTTTCTGCATGATTCTAGCTAACTTTTGCAATGTCGAACCAGCAGAAGTATCATCCCTATTTTTAACTTGTCACAGTTATTATTGAATTATCGCGATCAAAATTGTATAGAATACATGATTTTGGGTGGTTGTTATTGTTTTACTTCTTGTTTATGAGAAGTTGAGCTTGGCAGTCCCCTCTTAATATTTTGCAAGTAAATTTATTAAAAACAAGAAAATAAGGAGATCGACAAACACTTAACCAAGCACCATGAAGCCAGTTAAAATATAGTTCATCCAATTTTTTATGGGTAAAATAGAGAAACTTTTGAAGAAAAATGCGTCAAAGTGATTAAGGAAAAGAAAAGAAAGGTCATTCCTTATAAGGATCTTATTTTATAATACTCCAAATATCCGAGGTTAATTCCCTTTCCTATATACTTGGGGATTGGGTTCATTTAGGAGAGCTTATGGAACCTTCTGCTGTTGGATATTGTGTTGGGATCAACTTTCTATTTTCGAATCTAGATTTGTTTGTGGGTGATATCAAAACCTTACTAACAATATTCATAAGATAAACTAGAATAAAAAGTAGATAGAGAGAGAGTTTAGAGAGAAAAGCTCTGAGATTTTACTAGTTGAAAAAAAATAAAAAAAATGGATGCTTAAGACTTTGCATGCCAAAAATCCTATCTTGACTCTCTATGAATCGGTTTTGGCCAGGGTTTGAGCATTACAAGCAAAGTCATATTTAATTAAATTATATATGTGTAAGTAAACTCATGATGAACCTTGTTATACAAGAACATGAAGAGTTTATCCATAAATATATAGGAGTACAAGTGGATAAGTATCTGAATTCAACACTAAATGAAGCTGCCAACTTGTTGGCTGAAATTGCGGACTTGTTGGTTGAAGTCGCTAACTTGCTGGCTGAAATTGTTGACTGGTGGCATCTCTTGGATTAATTGAAGAACTCATTAAAGAGGGAAAGTTAAAGGAATTTGCACTTGCTCAAGCTGAAAGACAATCAGAGAATGAATAAGGAAAAAGAGATGACGTCGTTTGAGTTGTCCAAATAGCAAAAAACATATCTTAAAATAGAAAATGCTTTTGAGGGGTTGTAATTCAAATATATAATGGGGTTGGTAGATGAAAAGACTCCTTGATTGCATTTGCCAACTTGGCACAAGCTATTGATGAAGGGGCCTGAGCGAAATTCCCAACAACTAAAGGGAATTTGTTCTTCGACAATGGATGTGTTGGTTGACGTTTATGTTGTCAATAATGATGGTGGAGTGGTGGATTATGGTGAATACCACGAGGAGCTCCGTTTGCAGTTGGATTGAAGTTTCTTTTGACCTCTAATTAGATGTTGCTGATATTGTTGTGGATTCCTACAGATAAGATGTTAGGGTATTGATGTCTTGTGATCATATTCTATTGCGTTTATGTGCTTACTAGCAAGTTCTCACATTTCTGCCAAAGTTGTTGGTTGTTTCAATCCGAGTGCATATCTGAATGGTCCTTTTTTAGTCCTTGAGTTAGCTTAATGAAAGTGATTACATATTCCAAAATTTTGACATTTAACATCTTATATTAGAAGCGACTAATAAATTTCATAGCTATTCTTTGGAGTCTTGCTTGATTTTCAAGCAAGCTTGGGAATTCTTTAACTGTTTCTAGGCACTAGTAAATTGAGTGATGCATAGCTTCTTAAATTGAACAAAAAATGTTATTATTTCGAGTGAAAAATGCAAGAACCACCCTGATTCTTTAATGGTGGTGAAAAAATAAACTACACTTTAGGGTGTCATTTATGTTCAACTGGGAGGTAGCTAACTCAAAATAAATTATATGGTCAATATTACCTATCTTTCCCTTGTAGGGTTGAGGTTGGGGATATGGAACTTCGTCGGTGATTTTGCGTTCGTGATTTCTTTCAAAAATGCATCGATTAATTTGGATTTTTGCTTTCTAGTTCGCTGGGGAGGGGGAGTACATTATTCTCTATTGTTAGGCTAATAAGTTTCATTAATTGCTGGGTTTGAAGGCAAAGTTTTTGCACTTTCTGGTTATCTTTGAATAATTGAATTTGATGTTGCCTCCAACCACTCTTGGAGTGGTTCTAGGAACATGTTCCAAAGCTCCTTGGATCATTTTAGTGAACTTTTTTTCATCTCTGTCAAATGATTGTTTATAATGTGCTCTTGTTCCCCATGTTCATAATTTCTTCTCTATTATGTTGTTCTTCTTCTTGTAATGTTCGACTTCTATTTCTTAGCATCAATGCATGCTCATCACATCTTAGAGGATGATGAGTTCATATTTATTCATAGGCAGTATGAGAATTTACTAACAAGATTATCTAAAGGTTTTCGCTTGAGTAGATCTAAAACTGAATATATGGAGTGTAATTTTAGCAGTAATAGACCTAGTGAGGGGATTGTGATTTTGGGCGATCAAGTCATTAATAAGAGTACACGTTTTAGATATCTTGGATCTATTGTTCAGAGTGATGGTGAAATAGATGGGGATGTTATCAGTAGAATTCAAGTTGGATGGTTGAAGTGGAGGAATGCATCGGGCTTGTTGTGTGATAGAAAAGTCCCCCTTAAACTTAAGGGAAAATTCTATAAGATGGTGGTGAGACCTGCAATGCTTTATGGTGCAGAATGTTGGCCATTAAAAGAGAAGCATAATACTAAGTTATGTGTTGCGGAGATGAGGATGCTTAGGTGGATGAGTGGATTTACTCTTAGAGACAGGATACGAAATGAGCATATACGTGAAAAGGTTGGAGTAGCTCCAGTGGAGGATAAGATTAGATAGTGTCGCCTTAGATGGTTTGGTCACATAAAACGGCGGCCTTCCGATGACCCAGTTAGGAAAGTAGAGGTATTAGATTTGACTTATGTTAAGAAAGGTAGAGGTAGACCTAAAAAGACTTGGTTAGAAAATATTAGAAATGATCTTTCTCTATTAGATTTAAACGAGAATTTGACTTTGAACCGGACACAATGGAGAAAAAGGATTCATGTTGCCAATCCCACGTAGTGGGACAAAGGCTTGTTATTGTTGTTGTTGTTGTTATATTCACATGGTAAAAAAAAAGTTAAAAAGAGAGAGAGAAGATATGAGATTTTACTAGATCTGAAAAAACAAGTATTGGATGCCCAAGACATCGTGTGTCAAAATCCTCCTATGTTTATGCTACTATTTGGGCATTACAGGAAAAACAATATTTAATCTATGCAGGCATAAGAAAATACATGAGTTTTGTCATAAAAGTACATGAATAGTGTAGCCATAATTACATAAGAGTACAAGTGGAAAATTATAAGAATTTAACACTAAGTGAAGTCAACAACTTAATAGTTGAAGTCACTAACTTGATGGTGAATTCGCTGATTTAATGGTTAAACTTGTCAACATGTTAGATGAAGTAGCCTACTTGCTCGGTGAAATCACTGGCTTAATTAGAGGAAACTGATGATTTCTTTGAATGGATGCAGGCAAGTAGCTTCTTGTCTTGAGAGGGTAAGCTTGATTAAGCCATGGACTGATTAGCATTGACTAGTCCACTAAGAGCTTGGTGAGTTTACCATGATCCCGACGAGTTCACTGTCTTTACCAATTTTTTTAGCCGAGTTACCTTGAATAGGGCAGACATTGCTTGAATGAGATATATGGTTATACACCTTGCAATCATTTGTTGTTTGTTTATTTTATTGTGTTATCTATCTGGCAACTTGAACTTGTATTCTTGCCTTACTTTTTTTCAAAGCTAGATGATCCAGGATAATCTAACACCAATATGGATCTAATATTAAATTTCTAACATTGAGGATTCGAGATTGAGGAGAAAAAGCATGACCATTTTTCTTTTGCAACTCCGGATATAAAATTTGCTGTGTATGTGTTGACCTCTACTTAGATAGCAAAACGAAGAGGGAATAAAAAATAATAACCAAAATGATTACTTGCTGGAGCCAAATCCTGCGCAAGATTAGCCGCCCATACCCTGTTCAAACGGCGCCGAACTACAGTGACCCGTCCCACGCACGATTCGTCTCGGCAGAGCTTCCTCTCACGCCTTTAAAATGAGAGCGAAGCTCTCACTTCTTCGTCTCTCCCACACGACCAAACTCCCGTTGCTGCTTCCGATCTCTGAGCCTTCGCAAGACCTCCGCTTCTTCCCCACACACAGAGCCGACGATCGGACCTCAAGCCTCTACTGCCTCCGACCTCCCTCAACCTTGCCTGTGACCTTGCCGAGCTTCCTCCTGCGACTGTCCCCCCATCTCGTCGCCTTAAGTGCCGAACCCCATCCAAACCAAAGCCTCCACGCTTGTAGCCGATGCCCTGTCCAGCTCGCAAACCCCTATAGCACCAAACCTTGCCCTCTGCTCGTCGCCTCCACTCCAATCTCCACTCTAGTGGCCGCATGACTCCACCGAGCAGAACTCCCATCCTGACCTCAATCTCTTCCCTTGCCCTAGTCGCAAGGCTCATATACCCAATCCTCCCTCATCCGACCTCAATTCACTAACCCGAAGCACATTAGACCTAAGCAAACCCGCCACCCCTCTGCTCACATCCAAACCGAGCCCTAGTCCACCTCAAATCCTTCTAAATCAGCCTAAATCCCATCCAAATCAGCTCAACAGTAAGCTCTCTCTCGTCATTATACTTTATTTGATTAATTAGTTTTAATTACTATTATTAGTTAAAGTTAATACTATTATTTATGTCGATTAGTTCGTATTGCATTCCCTTATGTCATTGTTGTTCAAGCATATGGGTATGTGTGTGTGTGTTTGTGAGAGATGAGATAAAAAAAAGAAAGTAAAAAAGAAAAGAAAGAAAAAGAGAGGAAGTGTTTAAAAAAAAAGAAGATAGAGAAAATATTCAAAAAAAAGGAGAAAGAAAAGAAGAAAAAAAGAAAATACAAAAAAGGGGAAAAATGTATATTTTGTGCATTTGATCGTCGTCACCTCGCCACACTCGCAAAGGTATAATGTTTCTAACTCAAAAAATCCCGTTCTCGATTTCGTGTCGAGCCGACAAACCACCTATACACGCTTTCTTAAGCGTGGTGGGAAGGGAACCCGGTATGACACCTACGGCGAGGCGGGTAGGCCCTATACATGCTTTTCTTAGCGTGGTGGGGACAATTTTAAGTATCCGTACGCGGCTCTGTACCTGCGGGGAAACAACTGCTCGTCTTTTTTAGGTACATTTGAAGACTCATACACGCTTTCTTAAGCGTGGTGGGGGATTGAAAACAATATCGGCCGAGGTGCCCTCGAAAGAGGGCACCTTCCATACACGCTTTTCTTAGCGTGGTGGAAAAGGCCCAGTTTTCTGTAGTTTCCCCTAAAAGGGGGAGACGCCGGGAGGCTGCCGAAATTCCGACTGAAGACACAAGGGACTTGAACAAAATTTGGACAAGCAAAGGACTTGACTTGGACAATGAACTGAACATGAATTGAGCCTAAATCAAACTTAAATGAACTCAAATACAAAAGAAATCGAGCATAAATTTGGACTTGCAATAAATGACAACAAATTAGGATCAAATTGAACTCAAATTGGAACAAAGTTTGAACTACAGAAGACTTGTTTTGGACTTGAACTTGAACCTTACAATGTCGAATGGGATTTGATAATGAACTATACTTAATTCGAATTGAGCACAAAGAATTTGAATTAACCATAAGGACTCGTACTTGGACTCTATTTGGATATTGATATGGACAATAAAATGAACTTGAACTTCATTTCACTTAAAAGTGAACCATGGTTTAATGGTCATGAACTCAAACCAAAGCTTGGACAAATGAAAGGGACTTGAATGAATTTGAATTCAAACAAGTGACAATGAACAGCAGGGAACCATTTCTTGAACTCAAATGACTTTGAGCTTGACTTAAATATAATGATGGGGACTTGTATCAAACTCGAACAATAGAAGACTTGAAAAATCCATAAGGAACATGAAATGATTGTGACATTCCACCTGCAAGTATATGCTAAGGACTCATTGCAAATCACTTTTCAAGGTGGAGACATTTGGTATGCAAGCAAATATGTCGGTCTCTTATAATCACAAGGAAATTAGCACACAAGTGAATGTGGCAAGTGGGAGGCCAACATATGAGAAGAAATCAACAATGAATGCAATCAACCCGATGGTCAATAACAATCTGCTTGTAGACACATCGAGTTCTTGTAGATTGTTGGAATTTATATGCCATGAATTCAACGAGTCACTAGCAAACATGAATGAGAGGATCGTAGTGAACATAAATCACCTATGAGTCATTCATGCAAATAAATATTTCTATCCCCTACGAGCAGAATGATTCGACATGCAACAAATACAAAAAAAAAAAAAACCTTCTTGCAAGTAGAGACCAAATTGAAGGCATGACGATGTGTTTACAATCAATCCATAACATAGAGTTCCCAAGAAATTTTGAAGATCTTTGAAGATCTTCAAACCAATCAGAATACAAATGTCAGTAAGCAATATTGCTAGTTTCACCATGCATACTGCAAAGAACCTCCAGAGGTATTAAAAGTCTGCAAGGTGTAAAGTTTATTTATCAGATGAAAGAACTACTTTACAATACCCTGGCAAGCACGCATTCCTATCTACTACGAGTATAAAGGAAGTGATCATCGTAGTATTTTAGAGCCAACACTGAGCAATACACAAGTGACTAAAGCAGTCCTCTATGAATATAAAGACCGGTGTAATGAATAGCACTTTATGCAATTGTGCAGGAAGATACAGTGATCCTTGCAAATAACAAGATTTCTTGCCAGCACACTCAATGCAACGTACAGTGAACTCAAGCATCCATGAACAAATATAGAAGATTCATCAGGCATGTGAAGGTTGACTTGCGAGTTAAAGAAAGGAGGGCATAGACTTTCGATGCATGCAACACTTCATCTGCAAGCGATATCAGTAGAATTGTAACGAATGTCATGTAACAAACACCATGACACTCTAACAAGCAACAACAGTATGGTGTTAAGCAAAATGTATCAATCTCTTACGAACCGTCGTAGGAGATTTATCGCATATAAGTAAGGGCATTTACAAGCAGATGTAGGAGAGCTCTTGCTCAAATAAAAGTCCAATCAAAGGTGATGTCAAATAATATGTGGTGGATGTTAAACCTCTCCATAGTCAGTAACCACTTAATATCAGTCAAAAGCATTGATCCCTCACAACCAGAAGGATTCGATACAAAGAGGAAATGACAAACCGTTAGTACAAGACTATGGCCCATGATTCTAAATCCTAAGGTATTAGTAAAGACGCAGTCATCCAAGGTTGAAATGATTGATTCTTTATTTAAGCCAACAAAAAATGATGATGATGACATGACCTAGGAGTTGCCCATTGATCTCTATACAAGTTCTGAGAAGAGAAAACTAGATAATATCATTTTCAAAGATGAAGTGAATGATCTTAGTTCATCCAAGTTCTAAATGTCAAGTTGAATAAGATTATCGAGGTTTACGCGTTCCTGATGAATCAATGATCCCCTAATCTTACACTGATGATTTCACATGGCTCAAAAATGAATGACGTATAATGTATGCTAGCTCCTACGGGCCACTGTGGGAGACCCGCTGTACACCAAATTTATTATCCATAAGTAAAATACGAAGTGAATACGAGCTTCTACGAGCTATTGTAGGAGACTCGTTATAAATACAAAGTGCCATCCCTGAACAAATACAGAAGGTCGTCATCAAATATGAGCTTCTACTAGCTGCAATAAGACGCCACCGGATCTGTAACTTTCATGCAAGCAGACAGAAGGCATTTATAAATATTCCTAAAATACCCCCGTACGTGCAGTGTAATATGTATGCACATAGGTACACCAAAATGCATGTGTAACTGTAAACACCCGCATGGGCCTCGACGAGCGTGTTATTGGTACACACGTGATGTCTAGGGATGCTACGCGGGTTAATAAGTGAATTCCAGTTCGAGCCCGATCCTTCTATACAGGTAGATAGGAGTCGACACGGCTCGGACTATTAAATAAATATACGGTCGTGAGGTCGATCGAGATATTTATTTTATACGTTCATATTAGGCCTTCAAGGCCTATAATCAAGAGAATTCACTTACAAAAGCATAAAGCTTACGAAACCCGATCCTTTATCGACATCTCGATAGAGTCGACAAGGTTCAATCCACAAATACAAATGACCCCAAAATCATCCCGATGATGGCCGTGTTGAATGTAGATCTCAACCAGAGCGATTAATTCCACATTTCTAAAGTTCACAAATATTATCAAATGCCACCCAAACTCCCACAAAATCCAAAACTCCACAGAAATTCCCAAGGTCTCAAAACTCCAAAATATTTAAAATTGAAATCCAACCATCAAACACTCAAAGCAAAATCCATCCACCCTCCGCAATAGTTTGCCGAGGTGGACAAATTGAAAAATACTTCAGCTTACAAAGAACTAACGCTTGGTCGAAAAATATCACTAGGATCCATTCTCAAACAATCTCCTGCCAATAAGGACGTGGTACGTATCCTCTAACCTGCAATTTCGTCGCCAAATGGCACTGCAGGATAAACGGTTATGACCCGGGGTCCTTTGAACCGAGTGGTTTTGCCGCCAAATGGCACCACATGATATCGGTTATGGCCAGAGCCAATACGTTCCTTTTTGGCATCAAATCCTTGAGATATGAATCAATAGGATATGATCGATAGGGCACAAAGCCCTCTGTTAGCTAAGGTGGATTCAAATTTGTCCCCTTAGACAAACATTCACCCCAGGTCTACAAGGTCCCCTTGGACGAAGCAATCCATGACTGCCGACAAGGATCCTTCTGTCAGGTTGGGTCGACTACCTCCTCTGACTAAGTAAACCAGGGACCACGATGGCCCGGGACGACGGAACCATGGGATCTTGATAAGGTACATCATCCATTCCCCCACCATCCGCTTTAAGTGCAAGATGGTAAAATTTTAATTTTTAAAATATTAAATTTTTCGACATCAACCTATATTGCTACTATATGCCAGATGCACGTATACTCCTACGTATCTGATCGATGACTAGCCTTAATCGAAAGTTCTCTCTCGTTATCGGGAGGGGTAATTAACTATAGGGGTTTGCGCCTATAGGAAACCAGAACTCAGATCATAAAGTCCTCGCAAAATGAGGGCGAAATCTCTGGTTAGTGTCTTATCTACAAACCCATCTGCCTTCCAAAATTTACCCCGGAACTTAATTCTGTTAAAACTCCTCCCCCAAAGAAAACAAAGCGGGCGGAGGCCGGGGCTGAATTTTTGGAGCCCACAGTATGTTTCAAGTATAAATGCTATTGAAGAAACCACTTATAAAAGGTTAACTGAGATTATGGAGTTAACCTTAATTACATAAAATAATTTATTCATGCAGGATGATATGGCTAGGCCTTTTTACAATTGGAAATCCTATAGTTAATTGTATATTATTTGACGAATGAAGTGATTAATGGTGAGGGTATGGTGTAGAAAAAAAGAAGGCAATCAAGGAGTCGATGCACTAAGGAGTTGAAAGTAAGTACATTTCAAACTAGGATGGTTTAGAGCCTTACTGCACCTCTTGTTGACCTCTTGAAATTGAAGTTCTGTTCTCTTTTCCCGCTTTCCTCAATCTTTCTTTTTACATGGCTTGGTTGCTTCTTTTCTTTGCCTTGATGAAATGTTCCTTGGCTTGTTGACTGTTCTATACTTGTTTCCTTCCCTTTTTGGCTAGAAGAGAATATAGAGAGAGGGTCTTTTAGAGAAGATGGATGATATGAATCAGCTAGGATGAGAGAGAGAGAAAATACAAATATTGAAGTTCTGTGCTTTTTGAATTCAATCTTATATTTAGAATTGAATGAAAACCCCTAGTTCAAGTTACTATTTGTAGACTTCCAAAACCCGAGGAGAAAACTGATAAGGGTGATAATGATAAAATTTATTATTTTATCACAAGTATAAAATAAGTGATTACATCGGACAATCGCCTTATCTTGATAAGTATTCCTCCATATTAGGATAAATCTCTCGATCTTTAATTCAAATACACCTTCTCTCTCTTCCTCTTTAGTATGAATGATCCTTACTTGATGGGGAGAGATTTTGGGATTTAACTTCAAGCTCTTTTTCATTTAAATTATAGCCCTTCATGAAGCTTCCCTATAGCCTTGTGGGCTTCATGTACTCAAATTTATTTATGGGATTAATTTTGAGTCTAACATAAAAATGTATTTTTGAAAGCTTATACTAATTCTTGTGACACTTTGTTCTTTGATAACTTCCATTATTGGTCCTGTGCTCATATAAGAAGATTCAGTGTTAATGTTAGGTTGATAGCTTGTGCTATACTTCTGTGAACTAATGAAATGAATACAAATTTGAATTTTGCTAGCATTAGGACATTCTCTAAAAGCATTATGCCACGATATTATTGGTTATGGTGAGACGTAAACTAGGGTGAGAAGACAAACCACAACTTAACTTGATAGTGGTGAAAGCAGTCAAGGTTGCGCTAGTCTGGCACTCTTGAATGACGTGACACAATTCAAGTGTGGTGAAAAGCTAGCAAGAGTTGACTTGGTTAAAATATAAGATTAGATTTGCTTCATGGAATTTAGAGATTTTGAATGGAAAGGCAAGAGAATATGTGGACCATAATAAAAATAAAATAAATATTGATTGTTTATAATTCAATATAATTAAGAAAAATTCAAGGTTATTGGGGAAGATTATAAGTTATTGTATATTGAAAAATTTAACAACAGAAATGAGATTGAAATAGTAATGGATTAATATTTGAAAGAGAAAATTATTGAGATGAATAGGGTTATTGATTGAATGGTTGCTATTATGACAGTTATCAATGAGGACCTTATGAATGTGATAAGTTCTTATGCTGCTCAAGTTGGATTAGAAGATAGTTTTGAAAATTAATTTTAAAAAGGAAAATGATGAATTATGACATTGTATACTTGTATACTTGATGAAGAATAAATATTTGTTGGAGGCAGTTTAAAATGGCATGTTGATTTTGGTAGGATGTGCTATTTGATGTGGACTTGTAATGGTGGTCGGTCAAAGCTTCAATTTGCTGTAGGAGGATGTCTAAAGATAGTTGGAATCTTTAGGATGTGTCTGGGAGCAAGTGGTGGTGGCTTGAGGTGGTGGGAGGTTGCTCCTTTGGTTAAGGTAAAAATCAACTAGTCCTTTTATGAGATTAGAAAATATGAGGAGAAGGACCGAGGTGTCTCCAATGGTGGGAATGACTCATGATGGTTATTGTTTAGTATTGTGTAGTGTTCTGGAGTTAGTGGAGTGGAGGTTTGGAGTTTGAGTGTATGTAGAAAGATTTCTCTTGGCCTGGATAAGGTTTATCTGTCCATTTCTGAAGTACCAAAAGCAAAATTCTTATCCAGCGGGTTCCTTGTTCTCATCAACTGTGTACCGGACTCTTTTTGAAAAGCTCAAGGTTCCTTATTAACATGGAAAGTTTCGTGGGAAGATCTTACTAAGTAAGGAGAGTCCAAATCTTTGCATGGAGGTTGTAATCATGGCATATTGTTAATGGATGTGTTAGGATTTGTTGAAGATGGAAATGATATAATGAGTCATTTGGATGAAAAATACACTAAGATATAACCCTTGCTACTCACCAAAAAAGATAACCCTTGCTACTCACCAAAAAAAAAAAAAAGCAAGATTGGGTGATTGCTACCAAGTAAATCACTAAGGCTAGAATTCAACCACCAAGCCTCTATTCCAAGTGTGTGAACACTCTAAATTGTTAAAATGTCATCAATCTCTTTATTCCTTTATACTATCATATTTATAAAGTCTTCAAAGCAATCAAAATTAAAAAACACAAAGGAGGGAGGAGTTTGGGCCAATTTTAAGTGCAAGGTTTCTTGAATGGCGTAAGCTACATTTAGTGAAGAGAAGCATCTCTTAATTTTGAGGGGCCAACCACTTTTGATGGAGGGAAGTTTTAATTTGAATTAACAACCACCCCCTCTTAAAATTGAAATGCAACCATTCGCTCTTAAAATTTTGAATGATTTTTTTTTTTTGAATTTCAAAATTTGAATTTTAAACATTCAAAATTTTCTATTTTCTCAAAAATAAAAATTATGCCAGAATAGTCAATATAGTCTTATTATTACAGACATAAAAATAAAATAAAAAGCTAATTTTTATTGGCTTGCTTTTTGGTACTTGATCTTATAGCTGGTCCATTCCTTACATTCCGTGCTCCACTACATTGATATGAAAGGATTCATGGTAGTTATGGAATCAGAGATAGACATGCTATTAGAAAAGTTATATTTGATTTTGTAGTAACGTATGTCTTGTAATATTAAACATATACTTTAATGAATAAGAAGACCATTTAGTTTTTTATAAAAGTGTTGCCACGAAATCACAAATATGTTTCCTCTTACTAAGAAATAAAATCTTATCGCAAAAATTATAATGTTATTCTAGGAGAGAGTCTGAACTCATAACAAAGTTTTTTTTATAGATATATATATTAAGAATACTGAGAAAACAATCAAGAAATTATTGACTTAGGATAAGGTTGTGGAATTTGAAATGTGAGAAATTATTGATGTTTCAAGATATGTTTCTGAGGAAGATAAGTTGAAAAATTTTAATTGGATGAAACTTGATGTGGGATAAGGTGGCTTTTTCTATTGGGAGGATTATTGTAGAAGTTTTGAGAGAGTCTAGAAATTAATCATATTTATAAGGAAATTTAGTAGTGGAGTGTGGAGGTTTACAGTTTCTTAAGAAAAATCAATTGCATTTACAAGATGGAAAAAAAAAAAAAACTTCTAAGACTTATATTGATCATAAAAAACCTAGTACTCCTTCAAATCCTATAATTTTTGATGATTTATATAATCAATATGATACAACAGAAGGAGAATAATGAGATTTATAGAATAACTCAGGTAAAAGATAAAATACATAGAGACTTTGATCAAATTAGATATATTAGAATTGAAGATAATAAAATCCTGATTAAATACAAAGTCGTCAAATAGGGATGGAGATGCTACTTTGAGAATGTACTAAATGAGAATTTTAAGAACGAAATTATTTTGGAAGAACATAATGAACAATATAATTAAGTATATTTCAAATTGTTCCAAAAAAAATGGAATAGTTTTAGTTCGAAGAAAATACATAAATTTATGATTTTAGGTCTGTTAGAGATTAGTGGAGTTAGGAGGGATATTATAGTCATTTTTGTTAATATATATATTTTTAATAGAACTTTGATGAATAAGAGGATGTCAAATGATTGAAGAAGAAACATTTTGATACAAATTTTTATATATAAATTTGTTGTTTATAATTATGCTAATTATAGAAGCATTATAGTTATGAGTAACACATTGAAGCTATGGAAAAGAGTAATATAACATAGGCTTAGAAAAATTATATTAGTTTTAGAGAATCAATTTGGTTTTATGCTAAGAAGATATGCTGTAAAAGTGATTTTTATGTTAAAAAATTAATTTAGTAGTACAAATAACAACAAAAATATCTTCATATGATTTTTATTGAACTTGAGAAGATAGATGATTGAGTACCATAATAAATGATTTGGTATACATTAAGATGCATTAATAGTATGTTGATGTTCTTAAAGATTTGTATGATGTAGCATTGATTAATATTCATTATTTTTGAGTGATATAAGAGTTTTCATATGTAATATGTTTACAATAAGATCATCATTGAGTCCATATCATTTTATATTGGTTATACAGATGCTCGAAAAAGATGCTCAAATTGAGGTGCCTTTCAGTGAAATCATTTTATAGTTGATATAGCTTTAATTGGGAGGACTTGCTATAATAAGCAAAGAATTAGAACAATGAAAGAAATATTTAAAAGGTAGTGGGCTTAGAATTATACAGTTCTGATGCATTCCTCCATTTCAACCATCTAATTTGAATTCTACTAATAAATATACTCATCTATTTTACCATCACTTGAACAATAGACCCAAGATATCTAACATATGTACCTTTTTTAATGACTTGATCGCCCAAAGTCACAATCCTCTCACCAGATCTATTACTACTAAAGTTATATTTCATGTATTTAGTTTTAGATCTACTCAAATGAAAATTTTTAAACTCTAAAGTGTACCTCCATAATTCAATTTTTCCTTCAACTCCCTCTCTAGTCTTATCAACAAGAAGAATATCATCAGCAAAAGCATATACCAGGATACATCCTCTTGCAAATGTCTAGTTAGAACATCCATAACTAAAGCAAAAAGATACGATCTTAATGCAGATCCTTGAGATAATCCAACTAAAATAGGAAAGTACTTGGTCAAACCACTTTGTGTTTGAACACAAGTAACAACACCTGCATTCATATCCTTAATAACTTGAATATAGGCATTATTAACTCCTTTCTTTTCTAAAATTTTCCAGAGCACTTCTCTGGAACTTTATCATATGCTTTCTCTAAATCAATAAATATTTGCTTGTTAGATGAGTAGATAAAACTTATGTGAAGGGATTATGAAGGAGAAATGGTAGACCTAAGTTATATGCATGTAAGCTGTTGATTTGATAAGAATATGTCCAATTTAGAAAAACACTCGGTATAAATGAATATAAAATGAGAATTCATAAAGTTGATGATACATAGTTGGGATATGAATGATGATGACTTTGGGTTTGATTGGACATTGGTTTATGCTTTCTTTGACTTGACCAATTTGATCATAGAGTCTCTTGGATCATGGCTTTCCCCTTTGAGCGTCATTTGCACCCATAAATTGTAAAATGTATGCATTTACCTTTGGCATGTCACTTGTTTTAGCTTAGCTTTGCGATGGTGCTTCCTTTTTGGCTTGATGGGTTAGCAAGGTATTGTTCTCTTTTACTTTTTCGTGGTTGGCAAGAGATCATTTTCTTAAGCTCTTGGCTGGGTTGGTAAGAGGATGACTTGTTCAACTTTGTTCTTAGCTTGTCTTGGATCTTATCTTTCTTTTGTACCTTAACGTTGTTTCTCTTAGAATGTCGACTGCTGTTGGTTGGAGATGAATGGTTTTATTATTGTGGATAGTTGCCTCCATCTGGAAACATTGCCCCCTTGCTATACTGATTAAGGCTAGTTAAGACAACAGTTCTTTAGTTTGTTCCATGAAGTTGGTAAGATGGATCACTAATTTGATCATTTTATTTTCTAAATATCCCTAGTCAACGGCTTCTCCTTGTGCAGTGGTAGGTTCAATAGTCTCATTAGGCTTTAACAATTTTTGTAATGACTCGGTCCGGTGACTCGAACTAACGATGCGGGAACAAATAGCCGGATGGTTAAAACTTTTTTAAAATTCAAAAATAGTTTATCATCTAAATTTCATATAAAAACTGAAGAGCCACTAATACAATTTTCATATTTGAACCATTCATTAAAAAAGCATATGAGGCGGACGCCTCGAGTCGAGGCGTGGACTGGGCGAACTGAGGTTTAAGCCTCAAGTGTTCGGGTGAAGCTTACGCCTTTTTTCACTGAGGCATATGCCTCAAGGCGTGAGGCGCCGAGGCGACAAAGGCGCTGCCTCGATTCATTTTGCCAGACTCGTGCGTGTGCGCCAGTCGACCGCCCTTATTAGACTTAGGGCTTCTTTTTCAAAGAACTTCTACCACTTGCTCTCGTTTGTTCTCTCTCGTTCCATGTTCTCTTTCGTTCATTCGTGCACAAAGCTTTCGCCGACTTTGACAGCCAGTTCGGTCGATCGTTCCTTCGTGTACACTTCTTCCGCCGACTTCGACTTCGTCGATGACTTCCAAGTTGACGATGACTTCGTATGCAAAGGTAAGGTTCCCGATCTTTCTTCCCCCATTGTTTTCATCATCTTCGCCTGATTTTTCTTCCCATTGTAGTCAGTGCTTCGTCTTCATCTTCGACTTGGACTTCGACGTGCCTTCGACGTGTTTCATCTTCGACCTCTATCCGACGTGCCTCTCCGACTTAATCTTCGACTTCGACGTGCCTGATTTTCTTCCCATTTTTTCCTCTTCGACTTAATCTCCGCCAAGGTAATGACTATTCCTCTTCGCCTGCTTCCTGTAAGGATTCGTTGGTTCTATTTACTTAAAAGAGAAACTGCATCACTTACGTTATTAAAAATATGGCTTCTTGTTAGATTAGGACTGATGTGTTGTTTATTTAATAAAGATTGATATCATGAGTTGCTTATTTTATGTGGTTGGCATTGAGTAGTATAAGGCCCATTCTGCTACCATGTTTGTACCCTGCTTAATTCATTCCAAATATAATAATTTTGACGAAATATTTGTGTGCAATTATTCAAAAGCGTTGGGGAATTATATCCAAAGAACTTATTTAGAAATAGTGGTGGTTCCTTTTGAGATATCTCAATTATTGTGCACAAAATTCTTATCAATTATTTTTGATAATTTTCTTTATTTAATCAGCCTTAAAAGTGGACTTCTCAGCATCAAAGCTTTTTTGCAAAAAATTTCAGTAATTTGGTTCAGCATCAAAGACATGTTTTGAGGTTTTTGGTCTTTCTATTTGAGAGCAGGTCACTATTTTGAGTTCCTTGTTTTTTTTATTCAAGAGCTTTCCGATTTAGTAATTTATATGTAGATTTTACCAACCTATTATTTTCTGTTATTATGTGTAGATTTTAGTCATTTTACCAACCTTGATTTTCCAAGAACTTCATTTTCTGTTATTATAAAGATTAAAGAGGATAAATAAATAATAAATTATTGTGCCATTAAAATCTAAAACAATATAATTGTAAATCAATTTATGTCATCAATTTATGATCAAATTTGTATTTTTATTTTGATGTTAATTGTTTATTCCTATCAATTATTAGTATGGCTAGCGGCACAAGAAGAAAAGATCCTGCATAGAAATATGGCACTCAAGTTGAAGTGCCATGCGAAGGCGCAAAGAAGGGATATGTTTACATGAAATATAATTTTTGTGAGAAGCACATAACTGGTGGTGTCAAAAGATTGACGGATCATCTAGCCTACACTAATGTCAACGTAGGACCGTGTGTAAAAGTACCTGATGAAATGAAAAAGGAATGTATAAACAGTAGACTACTTAAAGAAGTTTTCCATCACGAAGGAGGTCACACAAAGAAATATAATAGAGATGATAAGAAATTCTTCTTACTATGGATCACATCATGAAGGTTCCAATAGTGGAAGCCATCTACTTTCTTCTAACTGAGGCACTCGGGGGCCCATGGATAGATTTAAGGTTAATATTGATGATGAGGAAAACATAAACGCTCAGGATATTCTGCCTCCTACTACTACAAAAGAACTCAGGAATAGAGTTTGTTTAGATATCGCCAGATTCATCTATGAAAATGGGATATCATTTAATGTTGTTAGGAGTCCGTCATGGATTAATATATTACGATCTGTTGGAAGCTATGGAAGAGGACTACAACTTCCAAGCATGTATGAGCTGAGAACTTGGATGCTGAATAAGGAGGTCAAGACAACTTCAAAAATGGTAGATGATGTTAAGAAGACTTGAATTGAGACGGGAGTGACAATAATGTTAGATGGTTGGTCAGATATTCAACATAGAAGTATTATTAATTTCATGGTCAACAATTCATATGGAACTGTTTTTCTAAAATTAGTGGATGCTTCAAGTTTTGTAAAGGATGCGCAATTGTTATTTGAAATATTGGATGAAGTTATGGAGGAAGTAGGAGAGGCCTTAGTAGTACAAGTTGTTATTGATAATGAGAGTACATACAAAGCTGTAGGGAGAATGTTATGGAGAAGAGACCTCACCTTTACTGGATTCCATGTATTGCACATTGCATTGATTTAATGCTTGAGAGGTTGAGACAGTTGCCTCAGCATAAATCAGCCCTGTTGGAGGCCAAATTTGTTAGTAAGTTCATTTACAATCATTCTTTGGTACTCAGCTTGATGAGAAAATTCAATTGACAAGGAAATTATTCGACCTACTGTTACGAGATTTGCTATTGTATATTTAACATTGCAGAGATTTAAGGAGTTAAGACAACCTTTGGAAGCTGTTTGCTTCTGAAGAATGGGATAAAAGTTCATTATCCAAAAAACAAGAAGGAAAATATGATAAAAGATTGTTATGAAAGATGATTCATTTTGACGCAGTACAAATTATGCTTTGAAGACAACATGACCATTAGCTAAGGTGCTTAGAATGGTTGATGGTGAGAGGGCCCCGATTATGAAATTTATTTATGAAGCAATGAATAGGGCTAAAGAAGATATTGCAAAAGATTTAGAAGGCAAGAAAGTGCCTACAAAGAAATATGGGATATTATAGATGAAAAGTGGGATCGTCAATTACACCAACACTTACATGCTGCTGCATGCTATTTAAACCCTTAATTTCATTATGATAAGGACATTCATGTTGATAAAGAGGTGAAAACTGGTTTGTATGTATGTATGGACAGACTCATTTCTGAAGAAGACTATCTCAAAGTGAATGATCAACTTGAGGATTTTCATTTGAAGAAGTGAATGTTTGGATTTAGAGCAGCACAAACATGCTACAAAACACGATCTCCTGGTATATTTATAATTTGTATATTTATAATTATAATTTTAATATTTATATCCAAGTCTTCTACTTCAATTTATATTCATAAAATACTATTCATTTTTATGTAGAACGTTGGTGGGCTCAGTTTGGAGATGATGTTCCTGAATTAAGAGCTTTTGCAGTTAAAGTTCTTAGCCTAACATGCTCGGCTTCTACATACAAGCATAATTGGAGCACCTTCAATCAAATTCATACAAATAAAAGAAATCGATTGGTGGCAGATTGAATGAACAAACTAGTTTATGTTATGTTTAATAAAAAGTTGAAAGATAGACATCTCAAATTGTAGAAGAAAGGAAACAATGATAATGAAATTGACCCTTTACTTTTTGACGATTTACAATCTGATGATGAATAGGTTACTCTTAAGAATGCTGATGTTCCTAAAGTTGAAGCAGACGGAGAAACTCATGTCAATGAGGACAATGAAGCAATTACTCAAGTATATAAAAGAAAAAAAAATAAAGTGAGATTGAAGCTTCAAAAAAATTCAAAGGTATTCTTAAATATAATGAATTATTTTTTATGTTATTATTATTTCATTCTAGAGCTAATAAAATATTAACTGATATAGGAGATAAAGGAAAAAAATATTATAAATGAAGAAGAGTTTTAGGATGACTTTCACATTAATTATGAAGATTCTTCTAAAGACAATCAAAGTGATGATGAGCATATATTGGGTCTTGATCCTAAGGGGATGTTTTATTTTTAAGTGAGTTTAGTTTAAATCTTGTATTCTAGTAATATTATCTTAGAACAAATCATCAAATTCATAATTGACATAATATTTTGTTATTTTTTATCATTATTCATAATTTTAAATTACCTTTTTTTATTGTTTTGAGGCTTACGCCTCGATCCGCCTCGAGGCTTATGCCTCGCCTCGCTTAGACAAAATGCTTCGATTCTCGAATTCGCCTTTTAAAACCTTGATTTGAACATTTACATAAACCGTATTTTACCTATTTTTGTTAGATCATCATCTTTTGTAGACGTACTCCTCTCTTTCTACCATTTTTACTTTTCATGAGACTTAATTGAAAATTTTAGTTTAATAGAATGAGTTTACAAAATAAATTCTGTGGATAATTATACTTAATGGTATAGTAATTGTACATACATAAATATTTATATTCATTTGATTTTCTTTGGAAATTAACATATATATATATATATATACATATATCATTTTCTTTTCAAACAACATTTTTCTCTTTCAAATAACACTTATTTGAAACAACATTTTTCTCTTTCAAACAACATTTTGTGTTGCGGAGATGAGGATGCTTAGGTGGATGAGTGGATTTACTCTTAGAGACAGGATACGAAATGAGCATATACGTGAAAAGGTTGGAGTAGCTCCAGTGGAGGATAAGATTAGAGAGAGTCGCCTTAGATGGTTTGGTCACATAAAACGGCGGCCTTCCGATGACCCAGTTAGGAAAGTAGAGGTATTAGATTTGACTTATGTTAAGAAAGGTAGAGGTAGACCTAAAAAGACTTGGTTAGAAAATATTAGAAATGACCTTTCTCTATTAGATTTAAACGAGAATTTGACTTTGAACCGGACACAATGGAGAAAAAGGATTCATGTTGCCGACCCCACGTAGTGGGACAAAGGCTTGTTGTTGTTGTTGAAATAACACTTATTTATTTTATACATTTTTTAGTTATTCATTTTCCATCTTTCATTTTGTACAGGAGTACCGTTTAAGTTTTTGTACCAATATATGTACAACCATTTTTATTTTCATTTCCATTTAACGTGCATGAGTACATTGCTTCCCCAGCCAGTACCATACGGGGGTGAACTCCTATAATTTACATGCATATACCTTTTTCCTTTCATTTTTACATTTGTTTCATTTGTCTTTATATGTTTGTATTTAGATGACTTTGAAAGAATATATGTATTCATTTTAAATTTGCTTTCTTTTTCTTTCAATATATTTTCAATCCACATATACATATTTCACATAATACATACATATATGCTAATATTACCTTGTCACTTTAATAGCTAACTTTTATCATTCTTCATTGTTAATCTAATAACTTTCAAATATTTATAATTGAACAAATGGGCAGGAGACTGTATGTAATAAAATAGAATTATGTAATAATATCCATAAAATAACAGTAATTATCCACTTTATTCTCTTTCACATCCAAATCCTTCTAAATCTTCAATTTTTTGAAATTGACTTCCAATATTCATCTCAATTCAGATATTTAATTCCCCTTTTGTTCCAAAATAATATTAATTGGCATTAAATATTATTTGCTATATTTTTAAGGAATCATCAAAGCAATAATAAATGTCAAATTCCTCGAATTAACAAACTATTTTTCTAATCATGTTGCGTATATAATTTTCTTATATAGATCGAAAATTTCAATTATATAACTTGCATCTTTTACCTCACTAAATCTTTCCTTCCTTCTTCGCAATAAAGCTTTCCTTCCTTCTCTGTTGAATCAAGTTTACTTCTCTTGGATTTTCCTTATAGACAATAAATATTTTTATTTCTTCAATTAGAAAAATGGGAATATTAATTTCTTATCTAAGTCGAACTTAATTGATAATTTAAACACTTACTTTTTCTTTCACTAACAGAGAATAAAAGGAATTCCAAAAGAAAATCCCCAAATTCTTTCTTCTTTCTCTTTGCGCTCAGTTGAACCATAAATTTGTTTCTTAGAATTAATCACGAATAATTTATACCAAAAGCACAAAAAAGATATACGAACTTACCTTCTTTCCTCTTCTTCTTCCTCACAACAAAATTTCTCTCGTACAGAACTTCTAACTCACATTTTCTGCCACTGGAGTGAGTGAAAGTAAGTTATCTCTCATCAGGAGTCGCTACCTTTCACCCTCGCATGCAATTTCCCAATAGATGGCGCGATCCAACCCCGTTTGGAGGGTTTACGCATGCATGCGAACGGCGTGTGGTTCGCCTGTTCGGGTCCCGATTCCTGCTACAGAAAATAGCCGGCCCAGCTCTCAGTTTTGCTCCTAGTTTTATCATTTTTATTCGGGCAAACTACTAGTATGAATCTTCAATTCGATAGCATTATGATTTGAGATAATTTGACACCATTATTGGCCTGATTTCAAACTCTTGATGCTGGATCCAAGATCGAGTAGAATAAGACAGCCATTTCAATCCAAACCTACATTCTAGATGGGGTTTGCATGTTACAAGAATTAATGCTAGGCCTTGACATATGAATTAAGGTTATGGAGTTAACCTTGATTACAAAATTGAACTTGGAAGGAAAATAAGAAGATAACTGATTCATGCAACTGGTTTTCTTACTATGAAAAACCTTAGAGTTAGGTTATTTTTGTTGTATATGAATTGATCAGTGCAGGGATTAATGGAGGTAGTATTTTGCATTAAAAAATAAAACAAATTGAAGGAGATGATGCAATTAAGGACTTGAAGGTAAATGTGTTATAAGATAGGATGGTTTACAGCCTTACCATTCCTCTTAAATTTGTTAGTCCTTTGATCTTTTCTCCACCCCTTCGTTTTTTTCCTTTTCTCCTTGCTTGTGTTCCTTCCTTGTTTTCTTTTTGTCTTGATGATGTCTTCCTTGCCTCGCTTGATTGCTCAATAGAGAGATGGATAGCATGGATATGATAACATGAGAGATAGAGATAAAAGGTGGGGAGCTCTTATTCGAGTAGGGTTAAGAAGAGAGAGGGAGTGGAATTTAAAGGTTTTCTTAGATTCAATCTTTCATACAACAACAACAACAATAACAAGCCTTTGTCCCACTACGTGGGGTCGGCAACATGAATCCTTTTTCTCCATTGTGTCCGGTTCAAAGTCAAATTCTCGTTTAAATCTAATAGAGAAAGATCATTTCTAATATTTTCTAACCAAGTCTTTTTAGGTCTACCTCTACCTTTCTTAACATAAGTCAAATCTAATACCTCTACTTTCCTAACTGGGTCATCGGAAGGCCGCCGTTTTATGTGACCAAACCATCTAAGGCGACTCTCTCTAATCTTATCCTCCACTGGAGTTACTCCAACCTTTTCACGTATATGCTCATTTCGTATCCTGTCTCTAAGAGTAAATCCACTCATCCACCTAAGCATCCTCATCTCCGCAACACATAACTTAGATTCAATCTTTCATATAAGATAGAATTGAGTGAACAATTCTAGGTAAAAAAATCACTTAATTTGCAAAGAGCTCTTGATAATGTAAGGTTTGAAAAGGAGTTGTTGTATGTAGCCTTACACTTGCATTTGTAGAGATTTTTTTTTGTTATTTTGAACTTGGGTCCTTTTGAATACGCTTGACTACTTGAGGCAACCTAGCTGCTACTTTAGACCTACTCTCTATAAAACCCTAGGTACAAATTACTATAAAACCTAGGATATATATGGTAAATCAGATAAGGATAAGTGCTATTCTCTTATTGTAAGCGTGAGAATAGTTATCAGGTAGCATAATCCACTTATATTGATAACTAAACCTCCTATTTTAGATAAATTCCTTGATTTTTAAATCAACATCAACCTCTCCCTACTTTTGGTAAAGATTAGCCGCTCCATTGTGGGGAAAAGTTTTGCCATTTAAATTGAAGCTCTTTTCATTAAATTATAACACTTAATGAAGCATCTATCGAGCCAGGTATGTTCCATGCACTCAATTTTATTTGTAGGCTTTATTTTGGGTTTGACTTGGGCTCGTTATATGACTTGACCAATTTGATTTTGGAGCCGCCACAATCACTGGCTGATTTGGTTGCCCTTTCTGTAATTATGTGAACTTTAGATGTTGTAGATTGCCGTTTGTTCATTCATTTTATACTATTGATGCTATGGCTTTATGATGGGTGTGAGTGTGACAATAATACCTGATATATTACTAACTTCTTTTTTTTTTCCTACTTCATAATTAGGGTGTTAGCTTGGTAGAAATTGAATGGTTCATATTTCGTACCAAATATTTCTAGGTTGGTTCGTATAACATGGATTTTCCTATATTATCTCATCATTATATAATAAATATGCTTGATAAATGAAGCCCTCAAACAACCATGTGCCATGGTAATCCTTTTGCGGACAATGGGAAGCTTTCAAATCATCTTTTACATTCTCTGATTCACATCAAAATGCTGAATTGGCCAGAGTAATTCATTATTTTAATTATTTTTTATTTTTCCACTTATTTGCTTCTTCCAATTTGGACTGTATGATTTTACGGTTGTATGATAAAATATTTCCTGGAAATACAGGGTTGGTCTTTCTCTGATGTTATGTTTGTTACGAAACGGAACATGGCAAATGCCGTTGCAAATGTATCAAAACAACTGGAGCAATTATCCGCCACTTTAACTGTATGATAAATCACTTTGAGCTCCCTTGAATTATGGTTTTCTTCTTTATAATAATATTTTTTGCTTTTTTCATTTTCAGATGACAAAGAGCCATCTAACACAGCGGCTCGAAAAGTTGGATTATAAACTTGATGAGCAGAAGGACTCAACTGAGATCATAATGAAAGAGGTTAGTTTATATTTGAGTTTTCTTTGATTTAATAAAAGAATGCTTCAAGTCGATTCAATAAGATACAGTTGTTAGATGTATCAAGATTGTTTCTTATCTCTAGCAAGGCTTGTGTGTGTGGGATTCTCTCTCTTTAATTTCTTGGGTTTTTTCGAGCCATTATATACTGGCTTATGAATGATTTGTGTTGCCTTTCAAGTTTGGATTGATGAATATCTGTTGGATAATTGTAATGATTCAATCTGGCAAGTTCTGTTGGCGTATGGTGAGCTGGTTGTTAAGTTTCATCCTTACATGCTGTAATGCTTCCGTGCTACCAATGACTTGTGGATGTTTGCCTAGATTTATGGATAGTTGTGTGTTGGCTATTTATGTGATGGTATTCTGGAGTATTGTGATGAATGGTTTCTATAGGAGTTTCCATTGCTAGATGCTGTGTGGTATCCCCTTTGCATTGTTACTATTGATGGCTGTTTTTCGACTGTTGCCACTTCTAATTCCATTTTATGGGTTGCTATAAACATGTTGAATGACGTGATGATATACTTTGGTATACATGTCTTTTCTCGTGTTGCCTTTAGGACCTTTCTCTCTCTACTCCAATCATTTTTCAACCAAGTTCCATTGTGGTTTGATCGCTTGATTATGAGCCTTTTGATCTGCCTCTTGTTCTATTGGCTACTTATTTTTTGTTCCTTCTTTTAGATACTAGTTTTCAGATTATAAGAGTATTAAGCGCATATTCTTGAGTAATCCAGGTTTATTCTTTTTTTGGTTTGTTTGAGCTAGATTTTTTTTGTTACAGCTCTAAATCTTTTAGTTGATTTGTTTCTTTTATTGCTTTTCTTACTACGATAGTATTTACGCAAGTTGAGATGCTTCAGATTAATAAAATATATAATTTAAGCTCTATCCTCAAATTTTACCTGAATTTTCTTTTTATCAGTATATCCTTGTGGGTTCTAAAAATTTACGCCCCGGCCTCTTTGCGGCCCCCTTTATTTTCTTCTGGTCATCAAGGAGAGTTTTAACATTTACATTCCGAGGCAATTTTCAAAAGGAAGAATGGGTTTTGAAGTAAGACACTATCCAGAGATTTCTCCCTCATTTTGCGAGGACTTTATGTTCTAAGTTCAAGTTACCTATAGGCGCAAGCCCTTATAGTTAATTACCCCTGCTGGTAACGAGAGAGAACTTTCGATCATGGCTAGTCGTCAAATAGATATAGAGTATCAGGCTTATAGTAGCAACATGATTTTAGGTATTTAGAAATTTAATATTTAAAATTAAAAATTCACCACCTTATACTTAAAGTGGATGGTAGGGGAAAGATGATGAACCCGATCAAGATCTCATGGTTCCATCATCCTGGGTCATTATAATCCCTGGTCTACTTAGTCAGAAGAGGTAGTCGACCCAACCTGATTGAAAAATCCTTGTTGGAAGCCATGAGTTACTTTATTCAAGGGCATCTTATAAATCTGGGATGAATATTTGTTTAAGGGATAAATTTGAATCGACCTTAGCTAACAGAGGGCTTTCTTCCCTATCGATCATATCCTATGATTCATCACTCAATGATTTAACGTCGTTGGAGAACATACGGGTTTTGACCATGACCGTAATTTAATGGTGTCATTTGGCGGCAAAACCACCCGGTTAGAGGATTCCGGTCATAATTGTTTACCTGTGGTGCTATTTGGCTGCAAAATCACTTATTAGTGGACACTTGCCATGTTCTTACTGGCAAAAGATGGATTGAGAATGAATCCTAGTGATATTCTCGACTAGAGATTTGCTCTTTGTGAGCTGAAGTGAATTTTAAATTTATCCACCTCGACAAATTATTATGGAGGATGGATGCGTATTTTTGCTTTAAGTGTTTTGGTATTTTATTTCAATTTTAAATATTTGTATTATTGAATGTATTTCATGGGAATTTGGGAGGCATTTTTAAATATTTGAGGCCCCCTTCGGTTGTGATAAATATTCAACACCGCCATCGTCGAAATTTTTATGGGTATTATTATTTTGTTGGTTGAATCTTGTCTACTCTGCTTACTGACTGAGGATTGGGTTCGTTGTCGGCTTTATGCCTATATTAGTGGATTTTCCTTGGTATAGACCCTGAAGGCCTAATATGAATGTATAAAACAAATATCCCCGATCAATGCCGCGATCGTGTATTTGTTTGACTGTTCGAGCCATGTCGACTCCTATCTACCCACATAGAAGGATTGAGCTTGAACTTAAGCCAATTTCTTGACCCGCGGAATATCCTTAGACGTCATGTGTGTACCTATAACATGCTCTTTGGGGCCCATGCAGGTAATCATATTTTAATGCATGAGAGGGGAGCATTTTGAAATATTTAATTATAATCAATTACGCAAACGACTATCATTGAAAGAGTGCGCATGATTTCATTTTGGCATCTGCAAGTGTCGTCTGTCTGCTAGTACATGCCTTGTTGATCCGATGGTGTTGTTTAGCAGTGCATTCTCATACAATGTTTGCAGATCACTGGCAGCAATAACATTACGGAGCAATGTATGGCGAGCACTAGTTCCTGCCTTCATAGGACTAATGCTTCAACAGTTTCAAGCTTCTTCCATACTTAATGTTTATGGGACTGCAATCCTTTGGAGGATCAACAGTGAGGTACCATATTCTGATGTGACTAGTGACTAAAGACTCGACTGATGTACTATTAGACTTTTTTGTCTTCACTTCATCGCAAGGTAGTCTCCTCGAAGCATAAATAAGACAAAACACAAGATAGTTTTCAGTGTCTCAACGACATTCTAGTATCTGATATACATATTGGACGTGGAAGCTTCTCCTACAATCCTTAACATAACGACCAGGAGCAACTCCCTTCAACCTGTAGGAGCAACATTTAATCTTGGAAGGACATGAAAGCTCAGTCCCTAGATTCATGACTTCTTTACTAGGATAATATCATCCGCCTTTGCTTGCAAAATATCGACGTATTTTATTTCCAGTGCATGATTGTCAACTGTAAGGATGCCGTACCATTCACTGCCTGTTGTTAATCATCGCCCACATGTATATTATTATGCATACGACAAATCTTCCATTATTGCTAGTAGGCATTCGTCTTTGCCACGATCTTCTATCTCATGCCTGTAGAAGATCCATCACATTGGCGATACATTCATCATTATCGCTTGCATATAGGGTTGCTGTATGCATTACAAGCTCTCAGCTGTTGTATGTGAGCAAGCTGTGTTGAATGCATATCTTCTAATACTGTTTGTAGGTGTTTGCATTTACCACAGTTCTTTTGCATTTTACTTGTAGATAGCATGTTAAATGTACAATGGGCCTCCTGTAGCGGCCTGTAGGTGTTTGCCTTTGCTGTGTACCATCCGCCTTTACTTGCAGGGAATTAGTGTATTTGCCTAACATCGAATATTGGTTGACTGTGTGGGTGTTATAACACCCATCACATATTACTAATTATCACTATTGCGCATACGACAAATATTTCGTTAATGCTAGCGGGTATTCACAGTCATCGTGCTTTGCACTGTGTGTATTTACAAGAGGTTTTGTTGTTTGCATGTAAGTTGATGTATTCTTTTGCAAATTGATCTTGTGCTCGTAGAAGACTGGTGTATTTGTTTGTAGTTAGGTGAAATTGACTATATGCGAGCTGCAATTATTTCGAACTTCTCAAATTAACCTTGATTAGCAATTCATTGCATATCGACCTCTATGCTCGCAGGGCTTAATATTCTTGATTGTATGTTGATGTTGATCACAGGGAACTGCATTTGTTGCGCATCTTTCACATTCTATTCATGAACACCATTACATTCATTGCAATCATCTTGCCTTCCATTATTTCCTTTGAGCAAGGTTGTATTCATTACCAATCTCCATCCTCACGCAAATGAACCATTGTATTTATGCAAGTATTATGTTCGTGTTCATAATCATTTGGGAGTAGTTGTATTTCATTATGTGTTTATTATTCTTTGCATGCCACAAGCCCCCTGTTCGTTCATTGGCATTTATTTGGATGACTAGGATTATTAGTTAGCATTTGCATTTCATTTATGATTGCGCATTTTTAAAATTAATGTCCAGTTCCCTGCGTTTGTTCAAATCCGGTCCCCTGCTATTGATTCATGTAAGCTTGAATGACTTAAATCATATTTTAGGATTCATATCTTCAATTTGATTGTGCATTTTTAAAGTTTTAAGATCCAGTTCCCTATTATTTATTTCAAGTTATGTTCCCTGCATCTTGTGTATTTCAGTTTGAATTTCGACAGCATCCCGACGTCTCCCACGTTTAGAAAAAATTTGGTGAGTCTTAGTCTTCCCATTGTATCAAGAAAGACGTGCATGGTCGGTGTCTGGTGACATTACGGCCGTAATCTTTAATCCCACCATGCTAAGAAAGGGGTGCGTGGTCTTCAGGGGATACACAATTATTTTCTCGCAGGCACTGAGGCACGTACACGGGTACTTAAGTTTTGCCCGCCATGCTATGAAAAAGCGCGCACAAGGCTTACCTGCCTTGCCACAGGCACCACAACCAGTTTCCTCCCACCGCGCTAAGAAAATCGCGCATAGGTGATTGCTTGCATTGTTGCAAGCGCTGATGGTTGGGTTTTGGGATTATACCTCTGTGATCGGGTCGATGGCGATGATTTCCGAACGACGACGACGATGTTGGTCTAGGGCGTGACGACGAAATAAACTTACAAATATATATTATTTTTTTCAATTTTTTCCTTCTCATTTCTTTTCTTCTTTTTTTCTCTATTTTTTGAACTTTCCCTTTTTTTTCTTTTTTCTGTTGCAATAATAATAATTAACTATTAAGATTAATAAAAAATTAATAAACTATTAATATTAATAAAACTTAAGATGGAGAGATTAACAAGAGCTCGGTTGCTGTGATAGGCGGGAATCGAACAGAGGAGAGATTGTTGTGGCTGGTGTCGAGAATGGGGAATCAAATGAGGGGTCAAGTAGCTGTGGCTTGAGGAGGGAATGCGATCAAAAGGCCTGTTCATTCGGCACAGTGATGGGCAAGCTGCAGAATCGGGAGCTCTGATCGCGGACTGAGCGGATGGTTTGACGAGCCGAGGGAGGAGGCGGCGGATAGAAGTATTTGAACAGGGCTGAAGGTCGGTGGATCAGATGAGGCAATAGGTGTAGAGGGAAATGTCGGTAGAAGGTAGTGGGATCGAGTAGCCTGAGGTGCGATTTGGGTCGATCCGAAGCAGAGGAGTCGGATAGCTCGAATAGGAGGAAAAATCGGGAGATTGGCTTCGTTCGGCCAGGGGATTCGGCTAGCTGTGATGTTGGTTGAGGTCGGCACAGTAGGAGGGGGAAATCGGTTGCAGGCTTTGAGATGAGGGAGCGAGCGGAGCTCATTCGACGGGTTCGGCGTTGGATGGTCGATCAAGTGGCAGGTGGGGATCGAGTTGCTTCAGGCTTCACATGTAAGGGAGGTTGGTCATGGAGGTCGCCTGCAGCTGTGAAGTTTGGTGAAATCGAGGTCTCGGCTGGGTGAATAGGTTGAGATCGACAGTAAGGAATGAGGAGGCATGGTCGGCTTTCGTAGAGGCTGCGACTCAATGGGATTTCAAGAAGGGATGCTTCGTGTGCGGGAGAGCAGAGAAATGAGGCCTCTTGTATCTTCATTATTTTAATGACGAGCATAGCTGATTTCGCGGAGATCGTGCGAAGCACGACTAGAGCAGGGTCGAGTGTGAAAATCGTGTGGAGCACGACGTCGGATAGGTACTTGAGATTTGAGCTGATTTGTTTTTAGTGTTTAGGGCAACAATCATGATATGGTTTTGCTTAAGGTATTGGAGAGTTCTACATGAAAGAAAAAATATTTCCAGCAAAGTTGCAAGATATCCCTTTCGCTTTTAAAAGAAAATGATAAAAATGTTTATGGATAAATATTTTTTGCTAGATAAAAATTCTTGTAAAATAAGAGCTAATTATTTTTTAATCCCATCAATTTATCGATATAAGCACATAACCCCTGTGTAATGTAAAAATATACACTTCACCATCACCAATTTAAACCAAAATCTCACTATTTTGTTTTTCTATGATTTTAAAAAGAATTAAAAAGGTGTTCGTACGTATGCTTGAAATTCATAATAAAATCTCATGAGCCTCAACCTCACCCTCGCCTTCGTTAAGCATGTTCGGTTTACAAACTTACAAATTAAGCAAGTTAGGCTTACAAACCTACAAATTAAGCAAGTTAGGCTTATAAGAATGGAAGCTCTACTATTAAAGAAGCCTAAGGTTATGTTGTGTCTTACTACTCTGCTTTGATATTAGAGAGGAATAAAGTTATCGGGTCTTATTGCTTTACTATGATAGAGGCTCATAAGTTGTGGCTTATTGATTTGATATTATAGAGTCTTAATTAGATTGTGTTAGCGCATTTGAATATGGTTGGCAAACTTTGCAATGACCCTACAATGTCGATTGAACATACAACTTTGATATAGGGATGCTCGAGGGAGTCTAGATTATTATTAAAGCTACCTCAAGGGCTTTTTGTAGATGTATTCATCAAATGTTTTGATGGAGCTTGACTTAGGGTAACTTGGTCTGAGACATGTGCTAATTTGTGCATGCACTTAGCCATTAGGGTGTATGGTAGCTCCTTTAGGTATTAAATGAGTGGTCTTTTTTTTTCTAGGTGAGGGCCTCTCTTCGCTGGTTACCCTACCAAGATTCCATTCATGTTTATTTGATTATAAATGCATTTAAACGTTGGGTCGTGGTAGCCAGATTTTTGAAAATATCTCATCAAGAAAATTTGGTTGCACCTTAGTCTCCGTATGTGATTATGGAGCTTAGGATTGAACATTTTAAAATATTTGAGGCTTTGTAGAGCATTTATAATTTTTTTTTTAAAATAAAATTTGCTAAAAATATTTTTCTTTTTGCTAATTTAACCAATTTGTAGGGTACACCAATGCAAAATAGAGGTCTACACCCTTCACGGCCCCATTAAGTTCCCTTGAAGTTTCAAAACCTTTTGATGTTTTAAAATTTTTTTTAATATATTATTATAATGGAGGCATTCCTGTAATTTAACTGTCACTTTGGTTCCACCATTATTTAGAGAACCCTCAATTATTGTTTTGGAGATTTTTGATATTTGGATAATTTTTTCATTATATTTAAACCCCAAAAGGTATTTTAGTTATTTTTTGAAGCTATGGGTTTGCCACATTATTGGAGAAATTTTGTCATCCACAACGGATTGCATCATGGCATAGCAAATAATATATTTTCCTGAAGGTCAAAAATATCTTTTTTCTATGGACTCAATGACAAAATTTACAATTTGAATTTTAAATAGAAAATTTTCCCCATTCAATATTTGGTTGAATGGGTTTATTTATTCAACGGGTTTTGTTTTATTGAGGATTAGAGGTATTTAAACTTTATCGAAGGGTTGTTTCTCATTAAGTTTTTTGTGACTTAAAGATGTTATTTGGTTTTTAGGTATTTCATATTTAGGAGGGATATGAAGAACCCATAAAACAACTATTGCTTGCTTTGAGGCAAGCATGCTACTTATGAAGTCCTAAGACACAATAATACAAACATTCCCCCTTTTGAGGTGGAATAGTTGATCATTGTATCAAAGAAAGCTTAGTGAGTTTTAGAGTTTTTTAGAGTTTTCTTAGTGTTTGGATAAGAGAGAAGTGTCTGCCTAATATGATAAGGTTGACATAAATAAGAGTTTTTTTTTGAAAATTGTAATTTTGCATTAATAAAGATAACCTAATATAAACTACTAAATGATAAAATATCTATCAGATTCCTCCTTTAAGAAAGAAAGAAAAGGAGGAGAATATTTTTACAACTAACATCATCTCAATAAAAATCTCTAACAATAGCAAAGTTAGCACATAAAATAGTTAACTTATTACAATTTCTATTGGAAAATTGAAATAAAACTTGATTGAAAACTTTTAAGAAAGATAGCTCCTTCATCCACTAATCTTCATTAACCCAATTAACTTTTCTCGTAGAATCTTGATGTAACTTGATAATGTTAAAGTTATCACCTTCTATTATAATCCCTTTGTATTCAAACATCCACCCTTGCATTATCTTCCTAAACGATCAACAACAACAATATCAAGCCTTTGTCCCACTACGTGGGGTCGGCTACATGAATCATTTTTCTCCATTGTGTTCTGTTAAAAGTCAAATTCTCATTTAAATCTAATAAAAAAAGATCATTTTTAATATTTTCTAGCCAAGTCTTTTTAGGTCTACCTCTACCCTTCTTAACATAAGTCAAATCTAATACCTCTACTTTCCTAACTGGGTCATCGGAGGGCCGCCTTTTATGTGACCAAACCATCTTAGGCGACTTTCTCTAATCTTATCTTTCACTTGAGCTACTCCAACCTTTTCACGTATATGCTCATTTCGTATCCTATCTCTAAGGGTAAAGCCACTTATCCACCTGAGCATCCTCATCTCTGCAACACTTAACTTAGTATTATGCTTCTCTTTTAATGGCCAACATTCTGCACAATAAAGCATTGCAGGTCTCACCACCATCTTATAGAATTTTCCCCTAAGTTTGAGGGGAACTTTTCCATTACACAACAAGCCCGATGCATTCCTCCACGTCAACCATCCAATTTGAATTATATTGATAATATCTCCATCTATTTCACCATCACTCTGAATAATAGATCTAAGATATCTAAAATATGTACTCTTATTAATGACTTGATCGCCCATAATTACATTCCCTCCACTAGGTCTATTATTACTAAAATTACACTCCATATATTCAGTTTTAGATTTACTCAAGTGAAAACCTTTAGACTCTTAGGTTGACCTCCATAATTCAAGTTTACCTTCAACTCCCTCTTTAGTCTTATCAACAAGAAGAATATCATTAGCAAAAAGCATACGCCAATGTACATCCTCTTGCAAATATTTAGTGAGAACATCCATGACTAAAGCAAAAAGATATGGGCTTAAGGCTGATGCTTGATGTAATCCAACCGAAATAGGAAAATACTTGGTCAAACCATCTTGTGTTTGAACACAAGTAATAGCTCCTGCATACATATCTTTAATGATTTGAATATAAGCGTTATTAACTCCTTTATTTCAAGAACTCTCCATAACACTTCTCTTGAAACTTTATCATATGCTTTCTCTAGATCAATAAGTATCATATGTAGATCCTCCTTATTCTCTCTATATTTCTCCATCAAACCTCTCAATAAATGTATGGCTTCCATAGTAGACCTACCCGGCATGAATCCAAAGTGATTTTGAGAAACATTAGTATCACGCTGCAATCTACGCTCCATAACTCGCTCCCATAGTTTTAAAATATGGCACATTAACTTAATTCCTCTATAATTAGCACAATCTTGTGCATCACCTTTATTCTTAAAAATAAGAATTAACACACTCATTCTCTACTCTTCAGGCATCTTTTTAGTCTTCAAAACAATATTATAAAGTTTAGTAAACCAAGAAATTCCTTCATCTCCAAAGCATTTTCACACCTCTATTGGAATATCATCAATTGGAATATCATCAGGTCCAACAGCTTTTCCACCATTCATTTTCTTTAAAGCCACTCTAACTTTGGTTTTACTAATACGCCGATAAAAACATAAATCTTTATTTTCATTTATGGTGCTAAGGTCACTAAAGTTAATCGTATTTTCATATTCTTCATTAAAAAGTTTAGCAAAATATCTCATCCATCTTTGTTGAATATCATCTTCAAAGAAAATTACTTTTTGATCTTCATCCTTAATACATTTCACTTGAACTAAATTCTTATTACTCCTATTTCTTTGCTTGGCTAACTTATACATATATCTTTCTCTTCCTAGTATCTAATCTTTTATATAAATCATTAAAAGTTAAGATCTTTGCATCGCATATTACTTTCTTAGATTCCTTACGTGTCTCTTTATATCTTTTCCAATTATTAGAATTTTTATATTTAAACTAAGTTTTATAACAAATCTTTTTATTTTTTATCTTTTCTTGCACATTTGAATTCCACCACCAACTATTTTTACTATTAGGAGGAGCTTTTCCCTTTGATACTCCAAGCACATCTTTTGCAATATTCTTAATATCACTAGTCACTTTTTCCTACATAACATTAGCATCCTCATATACAGAAAAAATGTTAAGATCTAAAGTTTTACTCTAAAAAATATTTTTGGTAATATTCTTTAAATGCCCCCATCTAATCCTAGAAAATTGTTTTACTTTATTTTTTATTTTGAGCCCCTTTATCTTATTGTCAAAAACTAATAATCGATGTTGGGTACATAAATTTTCACTCAGAATAACTTTACAATCTCTACAATCTAAACGATCTAATTTTCTTATAAGAAAATAATCAATCTGAGTTGTACTATATTCATTTTTATAAGTGATGAGATGCTCATCTCTTTTCTTAAATAAAGTATTAACAATTAAAAAATCATAAACTAATGAAAAGTCTAATATGGTCTTACCACCTTCATTTGTCATTCCAATTCCATGACCATCATGAATGCTTTTAAAATCATCTCCTCTCCACCAATATGTCCATTTAAATCTCCTCCAATAAAATTTTTTTTTTGAAGAGATATCGTTTATATTAATTCTTCTAAGTCATTCTAAAATTTTAATTTTGAACCCATATCCAAACCTACTTGAGGAGCATAAACACTTATAATATTAACAATCTTAGCATCAACAACTATCTTTAAAGGTATAATTCTATCTACAATTCTATTAATTTTTATAATATTATCCTTCAAACTCTTATCTATAATCACCCCACACCATTTTTAATACGACACCTGCCCAAATACCATAGTTTAAAATCTAAACTATCAATCTCCTTAGCTTTCTCTCAAACCCATTTAGTTTTTTGAATGCACAAACAATGAATCATAATATCTATTAATTCCATTAATTTTTCTATAAGGGAACCTGTATTCTAAGTTCCTATCCTAATTTTAGTTTCATGGACTAGCTTCTTTGCCCACATCCGTCCTTGGTGTGGGTACCTTTACTTATTTAACACTGCACCCGGGCGCCGGTGCAGCGGCCCTTGCACACTTGTCGCTGTATTCAGGCCATACAACGCGTTACTTCCAGAGAACGCCCTAGCATTAATACAATATATTAAAGGATTCATGTCATGATTATTAGACAAGTTTTACGCTGGTCGTCGACTACCTAATGCAACCCTCCACTTTTCTCATCCAGGACTTGGGACCTGGCAACGGCAGTGTTATCTTCCTCAACGATTGAATAGCCAAAAATTCCATCTGAGATATATCCCGATGTAAGCAACTAAATCCAAACGCCAACAAAAATCTTCCTTTACTATCTCTGAATAATCCTCCGATTCCATCTTTATAAGATCTTAACAAAGATGTATCAATGTTAACTTTAATCCATTCAGGAGGAGGGTGCCAATGATTATTATGCAGCTGTGAGAGTTGACTAACACCCCAGTGTCCCATAATGGAACTAATTTGAGGTGAAATAGAATAACTAACTACATTAGCAGCTATTCCCATTGAACTATCCTCAGAGCCTCCATGCTTAACTTTATTTCTACTCTTCCATGATAAATAAACAGTTCTACAATACATATTAGCAATACATGAATTTTTACGTGCTAACCTTTCCAAACCCACGCAACATTCAGCAAAGGATAAGAAAATAGGAATATGAAAGCCCCAATTATTAAGATTTTCAATTACTTGAACAAGTTTCAAGCATTCTACTGCAATATGCTGCAAATTTTCAATTGCTTGGCATCCTCTAGGACAAACATTAGTATCCAGTAATCTTCTATACATAAGAAAATCATTTAAAGGAATAACATTTCTGAATAACCGCCACCAAAAGAACTCCACACGTAGTTTGAGCTTTAGTTTCTTCACCCATTTCCAATAATTGTATTACGTATCTTATGTATCTTCTTTCAATGAAGCCTCAAAAGCCAAAGTAGAAATTGATTTCCTAGAAATTTGTCTTTTAAGATCCATCTGATCAACCAAAAATTTGGAAAAATATTAATTTGTTGTATAAGCTTAACCAACTGCACCCCAAATAATTTCTTCAGCTCTACCTCGTTCCATTCACCATCAGCTAGTAATTTATCAACTGTTTTGTCCAGATCTTCAAAATCCATTGCAAACGTAGGCCATTTATCAATACTTCTATCAAGAATCCATGCATCCTTTAAGATATTAATTGATATACCTGAAGAAACCTTTCATCTCACATTTGGTTGAAGATATTTAGCTCCATTTACAACAATTTTCCATGAAGAAGAACAACCTCTCTTAATCTTAGGATTCCAAACATCTCTCCCATATTTAATAATCAGATTTTTGTTAAGAAGAGAATAAAATTCCATGGTAGTCTTGCTCTCAAAGGTCCCACTTTGCCTACGGCTGAATGAATACCACGACTCCCTTACTTTTTGCATTACAAAGCACATCCCAAGCAACATAATGAAGTCCTTGTTTGCCATTTTGCTTATGCCAAATGAAATTCCTGCACATTTTATCTAAATCATTCAATAATCCCATAGAAACTAATGAATGAGTTGATAGAAAAATTGGAAGAGAAAGAAATGCAGTTTTAACAAGAATAATTTTGCCAGCTAAAGAAATAAATCTATCTCCCCAATTATTCATTCTATTCAAAGCCTTCTCCATCATATTCTGAAAATCTGAAACAACAAGTCTTCACAGTGCAATCTTCACACCAAGATAATTCATTTCATTAATTGCATTGAACCACACACTACATGATAAATGTTTTTTTTCTTCTTTTAACAGATTTATCAGATAAAATAAAGGATTTATCTTCATCTACAAAAATTATCCACTATGTTCTTCATCTTCTTCACACTTTTAGTATTTGGTTAAAAAAAAGAGTATCATCTGCGTAGTGTAGATGAGATATTCTTTGTGCATTTGGAGCAATTTTAATCCCAACCTTACTACCTCTTTGAAGAAAAGCATTTGATAAAAATTGTGAACATAAAATAAATAAGGAAATAGGGGACATCTTTGTCTAAATCCACTGTTTGCTTCAATCCAATTGGAATTACTACCATTAACCAAGATAGAGAATCTTGGATCCGCAACACACTCCATTATAAGATTCGAAAATTTGATTGGAAACCCAAAATGCTCTAAGATTTGTCTTAAAGTGGGCCACCCCATACTATCATAAGCTTGTTCCATATCAATTTTGACCACCAAGAAGCCTTTTTTGGATTTAGAAAATCTGAATTTATTAAACAGTTCTTGAGCAAGTAACACATGATCCGATAATGAACACTCTTTCACAAATGTAGCTTGGTCTTCAGAAATAAGTTTAGGAATAACAACTTTCATCCTATTTAGCAACATTTTAGCCACAATCTTGAAAATATACTTACAAAGGCTAATGGGCCTAAAATTAGATGGAACCAAAGCATTATGAACCTTCGGGATGAGAACAATTAAGGTTTCCTTCCACTCAGCACACATCTTTCCAGTAATAAAAAAATTGTTAATAGGCTTCCAAACATCTTCCTCAATAATGCTCAAATAATCCTTAATGAAAGAGTAAGTGATCCCATCAAAACCTAGTGATTTATTGCTTCCCAACTGTTTAACCACCTCAAAGACTTCCTCCTTGGAGAATTTAGCTCCCAATAAAAATCTGTCACAGTCATCCAGAACATTCATCGGTGAAGGCCAACCATGAAGCAAACAACTTCTATCCCTCCATTTATTCTTGAAGAAATTAAAAAAAAATTCTTCAATACCTCTCTGATCTTCAACCATTCTCCCATTGCAATCTTTGATTTGATTAACCCAATTCCCATTTCTTCTAGCACTTGCAAATTCATGGAAAAACTTAGAATTGGCATCACCCTCTTCAATCCATTTAATTTTAGCCCGTTGCCTCCACCAAGTGCATAACCGAGCAAGAGTAACATTCAACTCATTAACCTTATTTCTCAACAAAAATAACTTATCTTCAGAGAGACCACCTGCTGACGACTCCTCCATTTGCAGATCCAAAATCTCCTTTTTAAGACATTCCTTCAACACCATGAAGTCTTTAAGTTTTGATTTACTCTAATAGTATAATGCTCCCAAAGATCTTTTAAATTTTTATTGAGGATTTTAGCATCATTACCCACAACACATTTCCTCCAAGATTTCAAAACAGTGGCCGAAGAAGCTTGATACGAAGCCCACACATCTTCAAATCTAATTATCCTATTGCGTTGAATGTTAGAAACCATAAGATTTAACATAATAGGACAATGATCCAAAGCAATTCTAGTCAGATGCCTCACCACCGTCAAATGAACAACATTGCTAGCATTTGAATTCAATAAGCACCTATCCAACCTTTCCAAAATACGAGCACTTCGTTCCTTGTTGTTACATCATGTGAATTTAGGACCCATAACACCTACTTCATGGTAATCAGTATTAGTCATAAAGATCTTCATCTCTTGAGGCCCTTGAGAAAAAATAAATAAAATACAACTGAAATATCCTCCCACAACAAGAAGGATTCTCTTTAGAAGAATACAACTCAAGCTTATTTCACAAATCTCTTCTTTTATAATTATTCTCACTCCCATACACAGTAGAAATCATCCAGACACCTTTATTTAGAACATTTAGCTCCCCAATCACAAATTGTAAAGAAGCTTCGATCATAGAGAACTAAGCAATATCTAATCTCCACAATACAAGAATACCACCCGACATTCCGTCATAAGGAAACTGAAAAAAAATTCTCAATCTACTCCAATGAGCCTATTTACCTCCACTCTATCAATGGAAGATAATTTAGTCTCCACTAACCCAACAAAAAACACACCAAAATCTTTCACAAACTCTTTTAAGTATAGAGAAGCCTCCCTCATTCTAGCTCCTCAATAATTCCAAAAAGTAATGGCTGACGTTATTATTTTATAGGGGAAGGCCCCCCACTCCTTTCTTTATTCATCACATCAAATCTCCTATTTCTAGGAAGAATCTACACCGGACCTAAGGACTTAAGTTCATTATAAAGCCTTATTTTAACAACATCAGAACTCCCTTCTTCTGAACCATCAACGCCAGAAGCCTTAGGCTCTTTGCCCTTATTAAGCCCAATCTTAGCATCAACTTTATCTTCCAATCCAGCACAATCTCCCACTAACTCCTCACCAATCACTCCCTCATCATTAATTTCCTTTAAAACATTAAATTTGTTTACCTCAATAGGAATTAAAGATGGATTAGAAAGAGAATTTATACCCGAAACCATTTGCATAGCAGAACCCTTCAAACTATCCATCATTAGATAACTTTTGCTTGAGGAATGATCTAAGACAGCTTCTTCCACAGCAGATTTAACCACACTATCATTCTTTATAACTCCACTGTTCACACGGCCTGTACATTATTCACTTTGTCTGCAACACCATCTAAAAGAGTCTTCACAGAATTCTTTAACATGAACTTTTTCGGAAATCCACCTCCATTTAAATTTCTAGTAGAAGCTTTAAATATATTCCTACCATTATTGACATGAATCCACGGCCCATATTTAGAATTTCTTTCAACATCAACAGGAATGTTAACTTCATCATCAACTACAGCAGAACTAGATTTAATAGCATCAGATGAACCTTCTTTAACTTTTGAACTGATCTTCAAACATTCATTCTTTTTATGACCGATCCTACCACACTTGAAGCAGAAAGTAGAAATCTTTTCATATTCAATCTTCTAAAAGAAACGGCTTGAAAGACCTTCAACACATACACCCAACGAAAAGTTGACTATCTAGCATAATATGAACACATACTCTAGCATATTCTCTCTTTCCCCGTTGAAACATGTTATCATCTAACATTAAAGGTATTCCAAGCTTTGAAGCTATTCTGATAACATTTATCTCATCCCAACATTGCATTGGGAGATGGGGCATTCTAAGCCAAACATGTGATGAAATTCCCTTTAAAGATGCAGGTGTAAAATTTGGAGACCACTTGTCAAGACCTATAATATGCCCACTCACATACCAAGGTCCACCACTAACAACAGCTTCCAAAGCTTTTGTAGATTGAAAAGAACATAGAATCCACTCTAATCAAAGAATTGTTAGATGAAATTGACCAAAGTGATTCCACTGACGTCGTAATTTAGAACTAATCATATGAAAATGAATATTTTTCTAAAAAACTTTAACAACTAACGCATTTTGCAGTTTTTGTGCATTAGCCAACTCATTCTGAACATGAAGTTTTATTGCCTTCCCATTATCTGTCAACATTGAATCCAGATTAGAATTCACAATTTTAATATTAGGACGTTTTTTCCCAGATATAGGAATATCCTGCTGCTCCCTTATAACATCTACCTTGTTAACTCCATTAATAAAACTGACACATTCAACGACATTTTGATAATTAGCTGAAGCCTTATTATCAATATTAAGGTTACACAGATCTTTTGATTCTAATTTAACAACTTTAGCATTAGATTCCAACTCTTCTTTTAATCCAGACATCGAATTTAAATTACCAAATCTATTAACAAAAATTTTTATACCCGAAGACGATGAAGCTTCAGAATCATTAGCTCCCTTAAAAACTTTATCCCTGAATTTAAAACCCTCAGAAGAATGAGGACTTTTAAAGACCTTGTCAGCAACCACATCCTTTCCTTTGCCAGCAATAGGTACATCTTCTTTACGAATGAAGACGATCCCTCCTTAATCACCAAAGGAGCTTCCTTTACATTTCTTCTTCTATTTCCACCAAAAGAAGATCCAGCTGAACCTAGGAACAGATGACATTCTTTCAAACCTTCAATTATTTTGCAACCAACTTGACCTAAAGGCCTTCTGATACGCCAGAACGACAGCTGTAGATGGCCGACGACCATTTGCCGCCATAATAGAGTAGGATGAATTTTAACAAATGGATATCTTTTAGGACATCTAAAAGTTAAGTATTTTAATTTTTAAATGTCATGAGGAGAGATCATTTGTTTTAATTAAAATGATTTACTTAGAGTTTTGGTCTAAGAAGGGGTGTCCAACATATAACTTTAGGCTAAGTGTTGGAAGATTCTTCTTAGCTTTTGGAGCTAAGGATGAGGAATGTAGGAATCCAACATGTAGCTTTTGGGTTAAATATTGTAGAGTTCTCTTTAGCATTTGGAGTTAAAAAGATGGGAAATCTCCTACAACTTTGAGGTTGGTGGAGAAAGAGAGGAAACTTATAGCTTTTGTGCTAAGATGATAAATCTTCCAAGGCTTTTGGAGCCCATAGAAGTGAGGGAACCCTTGTAATTTTGGGTCACAAGTCATAGAGCAACTATTGAACTTTGTGTTCAATAATGCAAGATGATCTGTCTGATTTGGTTAGTCAAACAAGAAAGGATGGCATGTAGGTGTAGACTACAAGTCATGAAGGATTCTTTAGTGTCCAAAGAAAGGAGTTCATTCATCCAACGTTTGGTTAAAAGAATGAAGGAGAAATATAATGTTGATTTGTATGTTTGAGATAGACTTATTTGTTGATCAACAAATGAGTGATTTTTGTGTGGATTTGATTCACTTAACGTGGGTTGGGTGAAGAACGGAATCTCATACAACTTTTGAGTTGTAGAAGGATTGAAGGAAAATGCAACTTGTGGGTTGCAAAGTCACCAATGTTCTTTGAACATTTTTGTATTCGAAGAGAGGACTTTATCTTTCCAACTTGGGTTGGAATGATGAATTGGAGATAGGGACTTTGATTCCTATACTTGACGAAATTACTTGTTGATTTTGGCTCAACAAATAAATTGGTCTCAGTGTATGTTTGATTCACTCGACATGGGTCAAGCGAATGTAGGAACTTCCTACAACTCTTAAGCTGTAGGAAGAGGGATTTCTCTATAATTTTGGTTTGTAGAAAAGAAAGGAGAAAAATGCAACCTATGTGTTACAAATTCATGAACACTCTTTGAACATTTGGTGTTCAAAGAGAAGGTGTACACTTTCCTAATTTGGGTGAGGAGAATGAAAGAATTTTCCACAACTTTTAAGTTGTGGAAAGAGAGATGCAATATGCAACTTTGAGGTTGCAAATTGGAGGATGAATCATTGAATTTTGCTTTCAAAGAAGCATGACTATTTACCAAATTTATGTTAGGTAAATAGGGCAGAACAACATGCAACTTAGATTTTGCAACTTGGAGGAATTTCTTTGAGCATTTGGTGTTCAAAGAAGGAGATATACACTTACTTAATTTAGGCTAAGTGAATGGAGAAGGAAGACTAGGATTTGGATCCTAAGTCTAGAACGTTATGTTCATTTGTTGATCTTATGCTCTAACAAGTGAAATAAAAGAACTTAGAGTTGGGTTCTAAGTTCAAGATCCTCATGCAATAATGTTGTTGTAGTTTTGGAGGACTTCAAGTTAGCATACATGAAGTGAGAAAAGGTGTTTGATTTGATGTTTCAACAAACAAGGGGGTGGATAATATAGAATTTGGTTCTAAGATCCAAGGACTCATGTAATGATATATTTGAAGGCTTGAGGAACCTCAAATCATCATTCATGAGAGAAAGGAGGCGTTCATTTGCTAATTTTGTGTTATCAGCAAATGAAAAGGGGACTTAAGTTTTTTTCCTAAAGTCTTGATGATTTATGTAATGAAATGTTTGGAGTCCTGGGGAAGATCCAAATATCATACATAAAAGACAAGTGCATCGAAAGTGAGCTCTCAATGTGTACCAAGACTCATGCAATGAAGTGTTCGGAGTGTTGAGATGTTTCAAATTATTCATGCACAAGAGGGATGGATGAATATTTGTTGATTTTGGGCATCAACAAATAAATAAATTTGATGAACCTAGGATTTGACCCTAAGATTTTCTTGTGTTCTTTTGGCCTCTTTAGAGATTATTTGGAAACCTCCATGTGAGCTCTTAGAGCAACAAGCTGTTAGGTCGGTTCTCACTGAATCGGTCCAGCCGGCCCAAGGTGGGCCGGCTTATGTATATAGGAGGCTGACCAAGCATATCCGCCCTCTAGGAATTGCCGCCCATGATTCTAATGGACCCCACTAGGAAATCCATTAAGGAACGAGGGGGCAGCTTGGGTTGGAGGGAAATTTTGAATTAGGTATTTGAATTAATGTATTAAATAGGAAGAGATGTTTAGGGTTAGGGTTATTTGATAAATTGTGACTGATTTGGTGTCTTTGGTTCTTGGTGTGGTGGGACCTAGGGCGTTATCGGGGTACCAATGGAGAGATGTGAGGAGGCCAATACGAAGTTGGAGAGAGTTTAAGGAATGCTTATTGGAACGTTTTTGAACTGGCAGTGGAGGTGACTTCTATGAGCAGTTCTTTGTACTAGTGCATGAAGGATCAGTGGAAGATTATCGTGAGAGAATTGAGCACTTGGCCATTCGAGTGGAGCGGCTATAGGAGACTTCTTTGGAGGGTAATTTCATGAAGGAATTCAAATCAAAGACCAGAGCCGCAGTGAGGGTCATGAGGCCTCGTGACTTGGGAGAGGCAATGGAACTGACACAACTAGTGTAGGTGATGTAGAACGAACAGTTAGCCATGATTAACAATTAGAAATTTGAAATTAATTCTAGCAAATAGAAAATCTGAAATTATTTTTGGGGGGGGGGGGATTCATTGGGGGGAGAATCAATTGGAGGGAGCAACGAGAGAAAGATGGAGAGAGAGGGGCCGGTGGTTAAAGGAGTGAGGAGGGGATGTGGGTGGGAATTAAGGGATTGAGATAGATTGCCAATCAAAGCCAATCTAAATGGAGAAAGAGGCTTTAATGCAATTGTCTCTCTAAATTAAATTTGAATTTAATTGGCCTTGATTGGAGGGACTTCCTTAATATAACTTCTCTTATTTTAGGAAAGAATTTCAAATTCGAATTAAATTAAAATATGAAATTAAAACCTTCATAATTTAAGATGCATCACATATGGAAAGTAATCACTTAGGGATTTGAAATTGATTGGAAATATAATTAGGAGCCTTAATGGAAATATGATTTAGGGAGGAGAGAGATAGGGCCGGCGAAGATACAGGAGGGAGAGGTGTCCACATTCATTGAATGTGGAGGGGCAATTAATGCTAATTAATCTCAGATTTTAATCAATCCAAGATTGAGGGGGGGGGGGGGTTCCTAAAATATATTAATTAATTTAAGAAAGGATTTGAATTTCAAATTCATTTGAATTTGAATTCAAAAATTTTCCAAATTAATATGAAACTAATTTAGAAAAGAGGGAAATTAAGGAGTGAATGGGATTAGGAAGGATTTCAAATAGTTTTCAAGCAAAGCCAATTTAATTAAAAGAGATTTAATGTTCATCTCTCTTTTAATTTGAATTCAAATTTAAATTGATTTGATTGAGAAACTTTCTAAATATAACTCATGTTAAATTAGGAAAGAATTCAAATTTGAAATTGATTCAAAATTGAATTAATTATTCTTCAAAATTTGTCATGATCTATTTTAGGAAAGTAGTAAGACTAGAAAAATTTGCAGGCAAAGGAGGGGAGATGTGGGCCGATGGCTTAGGAAAAGGGAGGGAGGCCGACGGCTAGGAGAAGGGAAGGAGGAGAAAAGGGAGCCGGTGGAGAAGATAAACCAAGAGCCTGGACGCTTCTTACGGCTGATGGGTATTACGTTGCTCTCACCTAGGGACTTCAAACCACGAGTCTGGATGCTTCATTCGGCTGGTGGGTAGTACGTTGCCCTCACCTTGAGACTTCCACTCATAAGAACTCTCAAAGCTCTTAAGAACAAAGTGCAAGAATTTTTTTTCTTAATAACTATCCATCCCCTCAAAAGAAGAGGGGGCTATAAATAGCTAAAATACAATAATAAGACAAATGACAAAAGTGCCTCCTAGGAACACATAGGCCTACTCCCTCAAGTGAGGGTAAAAACGAAAAAAATGCATAAATAAATCAAAATACAAATAATAACTCAAAATAAAGTGGTACAATCCTGACCGTCGATCTTCGGCTCATCCTCTGATAAACGTTCGCTGTCGGATGTCCTCATCATTCTCCCGGGGTGGAAAAAGAGCTTTACTCTGTCGAGTATGCATCCCGGGAATGTAACCATGCTATGATACCAAACTGATGTAGAATGAACAGCTAGCCATGAATAACAATTAAAAATCTGAAATTAATTCTAGCAAATAGAAAATTTGAAATTAATTTTGAGGGGGGGGGATTGATTGGGGGGAGAATTAATTGGAGGGAGCAAAGAGGAAAAGAGGGAGAGAGAGGGGCCGGCGGTTAAAGGAGTGGGGAGGGGATGTGGGAGGGAATTAAGGGATTGAGATAGGTTGCCAATCAAAGCCAATCTAAATGGAGAAAGAGGCTTTAATGCAATTGTCTCTCTAAATTAAATTTGAATTTAATTGGCCTTGATTGGAGGGACTTCCTTCATATAACTTCCCTTATTTTTGGAAAGAATTTCAAATTCGAATTGAATTCAAATCTGAAATTAAAACCTTCCAAATTTAAGATGCATCACATATGGAAAGTAATCAATTAGGGATTTGAAATTCTTTAATGGATATTGATTGGAAATGTAATTAGGAGCCTTAATGGAAATAGGATTTAGGAAGGACAGAGATAGGGCTGGTGAAGATAGAGGAGAGAAAGGTATCCACATTCATTGAATATGGAGCGGCAATTAATGCTGATTAATATCAGATTTTAATCAATCCAAGATTGAAGGGGGGGATTTCCTAAAATATATTAATTAATTTAAGAAAGGATTTGAATTTCAAATTCATTTGAATTTGAATTCAAAAACTTTCCAAATTAACATCAAACTAATTTAGGAAAGAGGGAAATTAAGAAGGGAAGGGGACTAGGAAGGATTTCATATAGTTTTCAAGCAAAGCTAATTTAATTAAAAGAGATTTAATGTTCATATCTCTTCTAATTTGAATTCAAATTCAAATTGATTTGATTGAGAACAATTCCAAATATAACTAATGTTAGATTAGGAAAGAATTCAAATTTGAAATTTATTTAAAATTGAATTAATTATCCTTCAAAATTCGTCATGATCTATTTTAGGAAAATAGTAAGACTAGAAAAATTTGGAGGCAAAGGAGGGGAGATGTGGGCTGGTGGCTTGGGAAAGTGGAGGGAGGCCGACGGCTAGGAGAAGGGAAGGAGGAGAAAAGGGAGTGGGTGGAGAAGATAAACCACGAGCCCAGACACTTGCTGTGGCTAATGGGTAATAGATTGCCCTCACCTAGGGACTTCAAACCATGAGCCCGGACGCTTCCTCCGGCTGGTGGGTAGTATATTGCCCTCACCTAGGAACTTCCACTCTTATAAGAACTATCAAAGCTCTTAAGAACAAAGTACATGAATTTTTTTCTTAATAATCATCCATTCCCTCAAAGGAAGTGGAGGGGGTTATAAATAGCCAAAATGAAATAATAAGACAAATGATAAAAGTGCCCCGTGGGATCACATAGGCCTACTCCTTTAAGTGAGGGTAAAAACGAAAAAAATGCATAAATAAATTAAAATATAAATAATAACTCAAAATAAAGTGATACAATCATGGCTGTCGTTCTTTGGATCCTCTAATAAATTTTCACGGTCGGATGTCCTCATCATTCTCTCGGGATGGAAAAAGAGCTTGACTCTGTCGAGTACGCATCCCGGGAATACAACCATGCTCTGATGCCAAACTGATGTAGAACGAACAGCTAGCCATGATTAACAATTAGAAATCTGCAATTAATTCCAGCAAATAAAAAATCTGAAATTAATTTAGGGGGGGTGGATTGATTGGGGGGAGAATTAATTGGAGAGAGCAAAGAGGAAAAGAGGGAGAGAGAGGGGCCGGTGGTTAAATGAGTGGGGAGGGATGTGGGAGGGAATTAAGGGATTGAGATAGATTGCCAATCAAAGCCAATCTAAATTGAGAAAGAGGCTTTAATGCAATTGTCTCTCTAAATTAAATTTGAATTTAATTGGCCTTGATTGGAGGGACTTCCTTAATATAACTTCTCTTATTTTAGGAAAGAATTTCAAATCCGAATTAAATTAAAATCTGAAATTAAAATCTTCCTAATTTAAGATGCATCACATATGGAAAGTAATCAATTAGGGATTTGAAATTCTTTAATGGACATTGATTGGAAATATAATTAGGAGCCTTAATGGAAATAGGATTTAGGGAGGAGAGAGATAGGGCCGGCGAAGATAGAGGAGAGAGAGTGGTGTCTACATTCATTAAATGTGGAGGGGCAATTAATGCTAATTAATATCAGATTTTAATCAATCCAAGGTTGAAGGGGGGATTTCCTAAAATATATTAATTAATTTAAGATAGGATTTGAATTTCAAATTCATTTGAATTTGAATTTGAATTCAAAAATTTTTCAAATTAATATCAAACTATTTTAAGAAAGAGGGAAATTAAGGAGGGAAGGGGACTAGGAAGGATTTCAAATAGTTTTCAAGCAAAGCCAATTTAATCAAAAGAGATTTAATGCTCATATCTCTTTTAATTTGAATTCAAATTCAAATTGATTTGATTGAGAAACTTTCTAAATATAACTCATGTTAAATTAGGAAAGAATTCAAATTTGAAATTGATTCAAAATTGAATTAATTATCCTTCAAAATTCATCATGATTTATTTTAGGAAAGTAGTAAGACCAGGAAAATTTGCAGGCAAAGGAGGGGAGATGAGGGCCGGTGGCTTGGGAAAGGGGAGCGAGGCCGGTGGCTAGGAGAAGGGAAGGAGGAGAAAAGGGAGTCGGTGGAGAAGATAAACCACGAGCCCGGAAGCTTCCTACGGCTGATGGGTAATATGTTTCCCTCACCTAGGGACTTCAAACCAGGAGCCCGGACGCTTCCTGCGGCTGGTGGGTAGTACGTTGCCCTCACCTAGGGACTTCCACTCTCATAAGAACTCTCAAAGCTCTTAAGAACAAAGTGCAAGAATTTTTTTTCTTAATAATCATCCATCCCCTCAAAAGAAGAGGAGGTGGTTATAAATAGCCAAAATACAATAGTAAAAAAAATGACAAAGTGCCCCCTAGGGTCACATAGGCCTACTCCCTCAAGTGAGGGTAAAAACAAAAAAATGCATAAATAAATCAAAATACAAATAATAACTCAAAATAAAGTGATACAATCATGGCCATCGATCTTCGGCTCTTCCTCTGATAAACTTTCACGGTCGGTTGCCCTCATCAGTAGGACCAGAAATACCAAGAGAGGGGAGCCTGGGCAAGCAATTCAGGTGGTTCTTACAGGATAACTACCACTCTTCTAGCACTCAAGAGTCCTGCAACAAGAAATCTTCGTGAGACTCATAGGGAAAAGCCAATAGGAGGCAGTGGGGGCAACTTCAAAAGACTGATTAAGAAGGAGATGCAAGAGAAGAGGGCAAAGGAACTATGCTTCAGGTTTAATGAAAAGTATACTCCAGGGCATATGTGTAGGGTCCGAATTCTTCAGGTTCTCACCGTTTGTGATGACGAGGAAGCTGAGGAGGGAGGTGAGAGTGAGGTAGAAGGAGAGATAGAGGACAAGCTGCATCTGGATGTGGCGGAGGTATCCCTGAACTCAGTGGTAGGATTCTCTCCGAATCATATTATGAAAGTGAAAGGGGAAATACCAGACAAGTAGAGCTTGAGGAAAATCAGGAGCGAAATTTGAACAATTTAAATTTTATCAAAATTGCAATTTTTTTGTGAATTTAAGAGGCATATTTCATTGTAAGATATTTAATGAAAAAAGTTCTCATTTTTCTTTCTAATTAGGTTGATATAGAGATCATATTGTTAATGACAGTGTTGATAGATTATGCATAATTGTTTGATACCCAAATAACTTTTGATGAATTTTTGAAGTTCAAATGAATTTTAAATGAGTTAAATTCATTTTTAGTTTGAATTCTCTCATGTTCTCTTTAAGAAACGTGCAACATCTGTCTAATTGCTTGAGATTTGATGTTTATGAATCATGTGTTAATAACTAGCCCTTTTAGCTAACGTCCCATTGAATGGGCATTTGGGTAGAGAACAACTCCTCAGACATGTTGTCATGTTTCAATTGGAGCTCAAGTTAAACTTTTTTAAAAATCTTTTTAAGTTTGTTTTTGATCATTTTAAGTATGATCTTCACTGTTCTTTGAGAATTTTTTTCTTCTTAACTTTGTCATAGTTCATTAAGGTTCTTGTTTGTGCGAGTCACCATGGGACTTGATAATTTTGCCAAGGAGGTGCTCCAAATGATATTTCACAAAGACGGTCATCTCCACATCTCACCCACACAAGTTTGACATGGTTTTGTGTCACTTTCCAACATCACTTGAGGTCTCTTCAAAATCTCAAGCAACTATGGCATGGAAAGCATTGATAAATACCAACAACAAGCTAAGCATAGTGCTACATGTCCTTGGGCACAAGGACCCAAGGTGACATACAGATTTATGTAGGTTGTTTTGTCGAGCATGAGAGCTTGATTATGATCTTTGTGAAGTTGGAAATGCTAAGCCCTCAGATGTAGAGACTTAAAGTTGATGTTTGCAATCCCTTGAATAAAAGTAGTGGGAAGGTATTTGGGTGCTACTAGATTAGTTGATAATGCTGAACCCTTGCCCAAGGTGGTCGTCTTTGTCGCTGAAAACGAAGAAGATGGCGATGCCTACCTCTTGGAGGGGCTCCTTCTTCTTTTTTTGGTTGTCAGCATCGCCGGCCTTCTAGATAGGATTCTCTCTTTTGCATGGGAACTCTCATGTTCATACTTATGGAACCAAATGACAGGGAGGCTGTTGTTGGTCTTAGTTTTGAGGCCTGCACGAAGAGAAAAGTGCTCTTTATGAAACAAAGCATTAGAGGGCCTTTTAGGAGTCACTTTGAAAACCCATTAAAAGGTGGAGAGAATGAGTTTCCTAATTGGAGGATGTTTTTTCTGCCTCATTTCTAGCTTTTGTGGGTGTGAAGTTAGGTGCTTTGTACTTCATGTTAAGGTGTAAAGGAGGAGAGAAGGTTTCCAAAAATTGTTCAGAATGGGAGATGACATTGTTAGGCCAACAACCCATCAATAAGCTGATCTACAAGGGTTGGTTGGTGTCAAGGGTGCCAAGAGCTGACCTGAGAGCTTGGAATATCAAGGCGAGAATAGATGGTCGGGTAAAGTTTTTAACATGTATTTACAATATTTCATAAATTTCTTATTAATAAGTCCAAACATAGCAAAAGAGTCATTAAATCACAAAATTCATTATTTTTTAGCAAAGCAATAGGTCTAATACGGTTATGCTAGAAATTCTAAATACCATTTACTTGTAGTGCCTTATTTATGATCATCCATGTCAATGGCGCACGTTTTGATGCGTCATACATACAATGCTATTTGTTTGGTGCAACACAGTGCATCAAAATAGTGCGTGCTTTTTGACCATGCACGAGCAATGACGCATGGCACAAGACGCAAATAACGCTATTTTGTTAATATGGTATACATTTTAAATTATAATTAAAGTTTTTAAGGTTTACATGTTAATATGACAATTAATTTTTAATTAATTAAATATTAAATTAATAAAATATAAAAAAAAATTTAAAGGATTTAACTTTTTTGTAGGATTTGAAGCTATCATTTTTGCTATTTGGCAGGATTTAGGTTAAATTATGCTTAAATTGTGCTCAAATCAATTGATGTAAGTTTCTATAAGATTTAAAGTTATCATTTTTTGTGTTTGGCAGAATATTTATGCTTAAATTTTGCGCTAATCAACGTATTATTTGTTATGTAATGATATTATATATATATATATATATATATATTATTTTAGATTGTGCGCCTTGAGTTATTAGTATAGCTAGGTATATAAATCATACCTCTACGTTATAATAACATAAAGGAATTTAAAAAACAACATTTGCTTGTTAAAGTAAATAAATTCAGATAAAATTATTTGACAATTCATTTTATTCAAAATGACCATAGAGTACTTGAAGAATTCTTTTGTATAGTAATAATGAATGGAAAAAAATAATATCTTATCTAATTTTTATATAATATATCTATCATACAAGCATCTATTAATTTGTGCCATCTAAGATATTTTAATATCAATACCTTTTTTTTTTTTAAATTTATGTGTGGGTATGTTAACATCCCCAGGTAGTACCATGAAGATTTGAACTCTATCAATTAACATGCAAATGCAAGTACTTCTTTATATATATATATTTTCACATTTTTTGTCATTAAATAATTTTTGTTAGTGTATAAGATAAATAACTTAAGCATAATATTGAGACCTATAGCATTTATTTGAATATGACCAAACATTCAAAAGTGAAGATAAATCATAAGTAACATGCAATAAAGTTTGATTGGACTAATATGAATATCATTTAATACGTTTGATTTAGATGAAACTAATATGAATATCATTTAATGTAGTTGATTTAGATGAAACAACATAACCAATATAATTAAGAAATAAAAGTACTCACCTCAACTTCATAAGTTTTGCTTATTACATAGTTTAGTTGTCGCGCCTCTTAATTTTATATATATAGACACACACACTTACATGCATACATGCATAAGATTTTGATTAATTTTAATAAATTTTCCTTTTAACTACCTAGATATACTTCAATCTCTTTTTAACCTAGTTTTCTCTTAACACTAATTTGCTCTCTTTATTTAACTATGTTTCTCTTCCATTCAGATACAAATCATATTTAGTTAATTTTTTACTCTTATTCATGTCCGTAAACCATTGTTACTACTAGCCAATTTTTAATTCAATTATTGGATTATCATTATTATTGTATTATTTAACTTTTAATTTTTATTTCAAATATACAATTTAAATATCAATCTTTTTACATATTTTTAACTTAATTTTTAGCTTAATGTTCACCTTATCAACTATCATTAGAATTTACCTTTCAGTTTATTTTAAATTATACCCAACATAATACTTAATGTTCTTTACTATAATTTACTTTCTTTAACATAGTTTGTACTTCTACTCATTTAACTCTTATTTTTATTCATATCATCAATCATCATCAACCCTTAAATTCTCCAAGGTAATTCCTAGCATATTTTATTCAAATAAAATTACCTTGTACTATTATTTTTTTGCTTTAGGCTATTACTTCCAACTTAAACTTAAAATATTTCAAATCTGACTTTAGATACATAAAAATCTAGATGAAAGTAGGCTTAATGATTTTGATAAATATCAAATTTCATCATATAGAGATTTGATACATGAGTACTGTTCCTTATTTCTTCATACCTCAATCTTCTTTCACTATTTTACTTATATTCTTCCTCATACAAAAACCGTAAACTAGTTGGATATGTGTAGCTTACATTGGACAAGGTCATGGTCATTACATTGTAAGATGATATTGGTTGAGGTTAGGGATCTTCATTGGCTTGGCCAAGTGGAAAATGCTCGTAAACTTAGCCCAATTGGTTTGGCAAAGGCCCAATTTGGTCGATCGATTAGGACCAATTGTCCTTAGCATTGGGATGGGAGGCCACTTAATTAGGTTCAGAGTTCCGTTGAGCCAATTAAGCCATGCCATGGGTAATTGTGCCCATTAGGGTTAAACGAGCCATTCATGCTAGTTGAAGCTTTCCATGGAAAATTAGGCCCAATTAAGCCATACTAAGTCTGAGAGGTTGATTAATTAGCACTACATAGACATAGAAGACCTAATTTGACTTGGCTAGGTAGGGCATCCCTTAACTAAACCATGGAATTATAAGACTAAGGCTTCATTTGTGATAGCTTTAGACTACTGCTTTTTCTCTGCTTTCAAGAGATTTTTGTACTAAAAAGCAGCTTTACAAAGCAGTAAGAAAGCCGTCTCAAACGAAGCCTAAGTCAAGCTATTGGGTTAATTAATGGGGTAGTTGACCTGATAAGGACCAATTGAGTCCATGTAGTCAACATAAGGTCTGATTGGCTCAATCGATTAAACTGAGATTAAGCTTGGGTTGATCGGGAGCACTTGGGCCATATACGTCCTATTGAGGTCAACTGATTGCACTTAAATCAATTAAGATCCAACTAGGGTAAAGGCTGAACCAAGATAAATAATGACCAAAATAATTTAGTACGATCCGTTAAGGGGTTTTACTTGGTCAACCCAATAAACTAGAATCGAGATGGGGTCAATTAGGACCGAGAGAGCTCACTAGAACCACTTTAGGTTACCTATGGTTGACTGAATCTCTTGGGATCAATTTAGCTCAATTAGGGGCAATGGGGCCAGCTAGGGTCCAGCCTGGGAAATTGAGATTGCTTGGTCATCCATGGTTATGTTAGGTCAACTGAGACCAAATGGAATTGATTGAGTCAACTAGGCCTGTACTATATTAAGTGGGTTCACACTAGATCATCATAGTGGTTCACTTGGACCATTTCAAGTCTATTAAAATTATTGGTGTTATGATGGTTGTACACTAGTTTGTAACTGTATGGAACTGTATACAGTAATTAAATTAAGTTCCAATGATAAATTAGTTGGGCTAGGTCACAGAATCATCCAGGCTCAATGTACCTTTGAGATTATAAGAGGTTAACAATGTAGTAAGTTGCAGTCAACTTAATCTCTCATACTTAAGTAATTAATTGTGCACTTTATTACGTCTCTAGCTCCTTTTTCCACACACCCCTTCAAGCACCAAAACGAAAATAAGAATGGTTTTGGCTCCTTTGCAAGTTTCTTTAATACCAAGTAACGGAGATTCACAATAGACATTGCTCCCAAGGGAAGGTATGGGGTTTTAATCCCTAAGAAAAAAAGTAATGGAGATTCACAGCAGTCCTTTTTGAGTTCTTCTCAGTTTTTGCCTAAAACTGGAAAAAGGGTTGAGGAGAGGGAGGGAAAGAGGGACAGGTGGAATAAGAAGTGAGGCGGGGTCAGCCAAGAGCTAATGTAGAGTGGAGCCGAGTTAGAGGGCAACGATAAGCTTTTTTCCATTCATAAAACATCATATAACTTAATACAAGCACAAGAACTTGAATAGATGAGAGTTCATAATCTAAAGACCAGATTATCCAAAACAAATGAAATAATGGCCATGATATTCAAATACTTCGAAACGCAAATCAAACATAAAATAAACATTAAATATGCTGGTCTTATAGATTTTGATAAGGGAAGGGTCAGTCATGCTTCAGCATCACAAGTCGCTTTTATTTTTACTTTCAGTAATACATCTTAAGCTTTAATGATAGTTTTGTTTGATAGATGCTTGATATTTCTTTTAACTAAAATTCAAATTAGCTTTTTCACCTTGATATGCATGCAGAAAAACAGCAATGCATCTTCCCTGATGCTTGTTAGATTAATAATTGTCTGTGTATTTGCAGGTTAATGGGGTGAAAACTGATCTTTCCCAAATCGGATTTGATATCCAGGAAATTCAATATTTGTTATCTGGATTGGTTAGTCCGTAATCATCATCCATATCTGTGTTTCTTGGTCAGTCTTAACATTGTTTCTCTAACTCATCAGTGACAGTGCTAACTTTAATAGTATTTCTCTTATGCACAAGGAGGGGAAGATGGAACTCCTAGAGAGCAAGCAGGTTTGCATTATGCATGGTTGTGTGGCAGTAGCATTCATGAGATGTTCCTCTTTAACTGTATTGTTTCTTATTGTGGTGCAGGATGCAACTAATTTAGGCATCTCGTATCTATGCGAAATTGCTGGTGGAATTAAAGATGGGCTGCATACGAAATTTATTCAGGTATTTAGGCGCTTGTCTTGATTTATCCTCTAAATATAGGCTCTACATCTTAATAAAGGGATTCCATTTGATAAGCAAGCTTGTCTTTCTCTTTTGACGACGAATCTCAACATAACTCCACAGTTTTGAACTTTCCAAGTTAAAGTCTTTATTAAAAAGTTAATTCAATTGCAACAAGTATATCCAATCATCTATATCTTGATTTGCTGTGAAGCATTTACAGAAAGGAAAATTTTATAAACCTCTGCAATTTTTTTATTTTTTTATTAATAAAAATAAGTTTACAACATCTTTGCAAATAAGGATAATAGTTTGTTTATAAACTAGGGCAATTATCTTAATACCCATACACATATACGAGGGTCCCTTGCTATCCTGACTTCGGTTTCTAAAAGCTCTGATATATATGCATAGTCTTCTTGAAAATATGATGTTACTATTCAGAATTTTTCTTAAACCAACTTGTCTATTATTTGTCAATGAAATTAGTACAATTAAAAGCAATTGTAGAAAATTGATCAATGGAAAAGCAAAAATAAAATTACAACATATATCATTGTTTTAAGAGCCACATTTTTGAGGGAAAGAACCCTATGAAACTTCATGTAAAGTTTTTTACGTGAATTTCAATAAATTTTTGAGAGTGATGATATATTTTTTTTTCATTTCTGTCACTCTTTGCATTTTTGGAGAAAAGTATCAAAATAGTCCTTTGACTTTTTATGAAAGATCAAAATTATTCTCAACTATATTAAAGTTCATTTTGGTCACTCAAGTCTTTAAAAAAGAATCAAAATAGTCTCATGGTAGGACTATTTTTGTTCTTCTTTAAAGAGTTAAGAACCAAAATGATTATTTAATATAGTTGAGAATTTATTTGATATTTCATAAAAAGTAAGGGACCATTTTAATCATTTTCTCGATAATTTACGGCCTCAACATTTGAGGCACCAAATTGAGAGACTAGATCACTAATATATATAACGATGGGATGATCGTCTGGAGCAAATATCTCGGATGGATTTGGGACATCTGAGAAAGGCTCTAATTACTACACATTATCTACAGTAGCTTCTATATTTTGCATGCAAACCAAATCAGAGGAAGTCAAAAACTACAACCATTACTTCAGAAGTTTTGTTTTTATTAATTGAGTATTCCCCACTATCTTGATTTTTAGGGGATGTTCGCAATTATGGGAGTTCCTTGAAACATGTTGACTAGTTGTAAAATATTTTGCAAGAAGAGCAATATGAAAGAATGCCTTCAAAATAAGCCTTTCTCTAGTAGCTACGATCAGTGGAACCAATTCAAATTTCTCTCTCCAAAGGGATAATAATGTCCATTTTGAGCAGTATCTTAGCCAATAATTGCCTGAATAGCTTAGTAGTAGTAGTGTCTACTTGAAAAATTTTACTAAACAGTGATCCATGAGACCATGAAATCCAAAGTTGAGGAAAAGCAATTTAAATTGGAGTAATAATTGGTTCCTCGAAATAGTCAAGTGGGGTGACCGCTCAATCATCCATAGTTAGAACCCATCCACATGGCATGATTTTCTTGAGAATAGTCTTGAATAATTTTCTTCTAGGGATTACTTGATAAGAATATGATGAGAATTAGTAATTCCAATTGAATAAACCTTGCAGTAATCTCTATTCAGCCATGAATTTACGATCAATATCCATATTGGAATGGCCCTGGAAAAACATGCTAATAAGGGTGAATAACAAGGAGATGCCAATTCAGAGATTTGTTCATAAAAAAAAATGGGTGTTGGTTTATTTAGATGGAAAGATGGTAGTTTGGGTTATATTTGCTTAAAATTTGGTTCAAAATATCTTGGTAATCCAGATGAGACATCCTGAAGACCAGAAATATCATCCCCCCTAACAACCTCTGAAAAAACCAGGAGCACAAGTTAAGCGAGATTCGATCGTGGATGAAATCCTATATGCAAGGGTGGCAATAAGGGAATGAAAATACCTGAGGAGTTGTTGGTCGAATATATGAAATTGATACCCGGGGAATGATCATAAGCTAGTGGAAGTATGGATGCATGATGTCGTACGTGAGATGTTGAATATAAATTAACAAATGCTAGCCAGATTGAATCAATAGGAGAGCCATCCTAGGTGTTGAGCCTAGAGAGCAATAATTTTGATTATGGATGCTTAGAGGCGATGGAGGCCAGCAATAAAGACATGACACTAGATGCGAGGATGATCAAAATTGCATAGGGAGTGTTGGACACACGAGTGGACCATGCGTAAGAAGGCATGGATTTCGAATGTGAGAGATGGCACTTTGCGTGAGGTTAGGATATTTTCAATTTTGTGCCCAGGTGAGCGGTTATAATACTGGTATTATGGGTCAGGTGAGCACAGAGAGTGCTGGCCAAAACATTCTAAGTGAGAGTGAGGGCGTTGGTTAAAATCACAGGATACGAATGAGAACACAAGTGAGGCCAAGCTTAGACAGGGGTTCTGCTAGGGAATGCTTGTGGGTGACACACCACCTGTAAGGGTTGTGTGAGGTAGAGATGAAATAGATCTACATGTCTACTGACATAATCATTATGTCTAACCATACTGGTTATTTTATGTACACCCCAGATGTACATATTATGGTTTTGAATCCAAATATATTTGCTAAGGTTTTGAAAAATGCCTCTTTCTATGTGTCTCCACCACATAATGCAAGCTCTCCAATACAGTTATACTTCATTGGTGATATGGTGAGCTTGCAAACAATGGCGCTTTAAGGCTAATATTATAGCAAGGTTGTCGACGCTAATGTGAGCTCATTAATCGCAGAAACATCTACGACGTCAATGACATTGCAAGCTCAGGCTAACATTGTTTTATGTGCAGTAATGTTCGCTGGCCAATGTTCTTCAATGTGTGGTACTACACCATGTAGTGCTTACGAGCGATCATGCTTAAATGAGAGGTTTTATCAACTCATAGAAGCTCATGGGCATGATTGCATCTTGAGTTATCGCCAACTTAGGCAAACTTGCCATTGTTCATGCAAAGGGAGCGTGGGCTCTAAAAAATTGACTTCTGTGTGCCTATGCCTCTTTTTGTGCTGATTTGAGGAGAGTTTTAACGAATTAAGCTTCATAGAAAATTTTCGGAAGGTAGATTAGATAGAGAAAAGAGACTAACAGATATTTCATCATCAAATGCATAAACTTTAAGATCTGAGTTTTGTTTCCCTAGAGATGTATGCCCTTATAGTTAATTACCCATCTTGGTAACGAGAGAGCACTTTCGATTAAGATTAGTCATTAAGCATGTATTTATATACCTGACATATCGTAGCAGCAGGTTTAGATTTTTAATATTAAAATTAGAAATTTATCACTATTTTCACTTAGATTGAATGATGGGGGAATGATGACGAACTCGATGAAGATCCCATGGTTCTGTTGCCTCGGATTGTCATGGTGCCTACTCTACTTAGTCAGAGGAGGTAGTTGACATAACTTGATTGAATGATCCTTGTTGGTAGTTATGAATTTCTTCATACATGGGTATCTTGTAGACATGGAGTGAATGCTTGTTTAAATGATAAATTCAAGTCAACCTTAGCTTATAAAGGATTTTTTGTTCTATTGGTTCTATCTTATGATTCATTATTTAAGATAGATAGTTATTGGGAACATACAGGCTCTAGCTGTGATCGTAATATAGTAAAGCCATTGGAAAAAATCATTTGGTCAGAGGACACAATTATAATCGTTTACCATGTGGAGCAATTTGACCAAATTAGTTGTTTTGTGGGGCTGTTGGACCAAACAACCAATTAGAGGATCCCAGTTATAACTGTTTATCTTGTGGAGCCATTGGGCCTAATTGCCGATACCGTAAAATTGTTAGGCCAAATCATCGGTTAGATGACATTTACCACGTTGTTATTTGTAGTATATTACTTGAGAATGAATCTTAATGATATTTTCAATTGAATATTTACTCTTTGTGAGCTAAAGTTATTCTTAAGTTTATTGCCCTCACCAAACGGTTGTGGATGATGAATGATTTTTTGCTTTATGTTATTTAGGTGATAGCTTTCACTTTGAATGTTTGGTTTTTAATATATTTTGAATTTTAGAACTTTAAAAATTTTGAGAAGTGATCCCTCTAGTTGAGATTTGCTTTCAACATGACGATTACTGGGCTTTACATAATTCATATTTTGGTTATCTGAATTTTGTCAACTTTGCCCAATTGCTAACCGACAATCGGGTTCAATCTAAGTTTATATTACATTTTTATAATAGGATCCTCTTAAATTGAGATTGGTTTTCAACATGACTATCATCAGGGGAACATTAAAGTCACTTAAAAAAAGTTCTGCTTTAATAAATTTTGGAGCTGTTTAAAAGGTTGAGTCTCATTTGGTTGATATTCACTTTTAATGCAGTCATTATCAAGTATTTAAATAGTACATATTTTTGTCATTTGAACCTTGTCGACTTTGTTTACTCGCAACAGAGGATTATATTCGATGATTGATTTTTGCGAATCATTATACAAATGCTAAAACTGTGAGTTTACATTTTTATGATGAAATTTATCTAAAGAAGTTTTGAAAGCCTCATGCGAACTTTAAAATTAAGAACCTTGTCTGCATTCATGATCGTGCATTCACGTGATAATTTATGGTGTATCGACTCCAAGACTGTCGAGGATTGAACTTAAAGTTTTAAATTTGTATTTAACTCATGCAGTCTTCTCAAACCTCAGATTTAGAAATTTGATGCAGTGGTTGGAGCACATGCTGATTATTAATTTGAAAATCAGGATTTAAAGTAATTTGCTTTTGATCCCACGCAGCCTTCTGATACTTTTGTATGAGCGTGTTAGCACGTTTGTTAGAGCACACACATGGCCTTTATGTGCATCTTTTTCGATACCTTTGCATGATGTACTTGTACGATTCTTTGGTGCATCTGCACTTGTGGGCTCCAAAAATTCGGCCCCCAGCCTCCCCACTACTGCTTTTCGGGGGAGTTTTAACTGATTAAGTTTTGGGGTAAATTTTAAAGGCAGATGGGTTTGTAGATAAGACACTACCCACAGATTTCGCCCTCATTTTGCGAGGACTTTATGATCTGAGTTTTGGTTTCCTATAGCCGCAAGCCTCTATAATTAATTACTCCTCCCGATAACGAGAGAGAACTTTCAATTAAGGCTAGTCGTCGATCAGAAACGTAGGAATACGTGTTATCTGACATATAGTAGCAGCATAGGCATTTGGAATGTGAGATTAAATATTTAAAATAGAAATTTCACAATCTTATATTTAAAGTGGATGGTGGGGGAATGAATGATGGACCCGATCAAGATCCCATGGTTCCCTCATCCCGAGTCATCGTGGTCTCTGGTCTACTTAGTCAGAGGAGGTAGTCGAACCAACCTGACAGAAGGATCCTTGTCGGCAACCATGGGTTGCTTCGTCCAAGGGTACCTTGTAGACCTAGGGTGAGTATTTGTCTAAGGGGATAAATTCGAATTCACCTTAGCTAATAGAGGGTTTTGTGCCTTATCGATTATATCCTATTGATTCATATCTCAAGGATTTGGTGTCAATAAGGAACGTATTGGCTCTGGCCATAACCGTTATTTAGTGGTGCCATTTGATGGCAAAATCACTCGGATCAGAGGGCCCCGGGTCATAACCATTTATCCTGCGGTGCCATTTAGCGGCAAAATTGTCGGTCAGAGGACACGTACCACATCCTTACTGGCAGGAGATTATTTGAGAATGGATCCTATTAATATTTTTGACTAGGCATTAGCTCTATGTGAGCTGAAATAAATTGTAATTTGTGCACTCGACAAACTGTTGCGGAGGGTGGATGAATTTTGCTTTAAGTGTCTTATGGTTGGATTTCAGTTTTAAATATCTTGGAGTTTTGAGATTTGGAAATTTCTGTGGAGTTTTGGAGTTTTGAGAAGCCTTTGGGTGGCATTTTGAAGATATTGAAATTAACCTCTCAAGTTGAGATCTACGTTCAACACGGCCATCATCAGCGAGCCCCATGCCGTGCCCGCCAGCAGGAGATAAAACACTCGCCTTTTTAGATTGGTTGTGCCTAGTCATCAGAACAATATGTTGCTTCATATTAGATGACTCATGCATCTTGATACTCATAATCGTGAATAAATAAAGTGACTTGGTGCTTGTGCCTTCGGTTGTTGGTTATTCAAGAATAATTAGATGTGCCTTGGCCCTGCTTGGCAGCGTGCCTAGGAATTGGCTAACAGCGTGCCCAGGCCCTTGTTGCGAACGTGCCCATGAGCTTTCAAAAGTGCTAGGTTCAACTGTATTTTATCACTTGGACCTTGTTGAGTCTGCCAACTTGCTGACAAAGGCTTAGGTTCTTCGTTGGGTGTATGTTTTTATCAATGAATTTCTCTGTTCATAGGTCTTGAAGGCTTTATATGAACGTATAAAATAAATGTCTCGGTCGATGCCGTGACTGCATATTCGTTTGTTAGTTCGAACCATGTCGACTTCTATTTACCCGCGTTGGAGGATCCAGTTTGAATTTAAGTTTATTTTTTGACCCGCGCTGCATCCCTAGACGTCACGTGTGTGAATACATCACACTCTCTGGCCCATGCGGGTGTGTGATTACACATGCCCTTCTGTGTATTTATGTGCATACAGATTACAGTACATGTGTGGGGGCATTCTAGACATTTGACGGGTCTTCTACGACGGGTCGTAGAAGTTCATCTTTTTTGTAGTTCTTTCAGCATTTGCCTGTGGATAGTGTATTGGATGCACGACCACCGTTCATTGAGGAACTTGTAAGCCTCAATAATCTTATTCAACTCAATGTTTAGGACCTGGTTGAATTGAGATTCACTCACTCCATCTCTGAAGATGATTTGATCTAGTTTTCTCTTCATAGAACTTGTATAGAGATCAATAGGCAACTCCCAGGTTATGCCATTATCATCATTTTTTTGCTATTGGCTTAAATGAAGAATCAATCATTTCAACCTTAGATGACTGCGTCTTTACTGATACCTTATATTTCAAAACCAATGGCCATCGCCCTGGACTAACGGCTTGTTGTTTCTACCGTATATCAGATCCTTCTGGTTGCAAGGAATCAGTGCTTTTGACTGATATTAAGTGGTTGCTGATTATGAGACGGTTTAACGTCCACTGCATGTCGTTCGTCATTACCTTTGATCAAACTTCTATATGAAAGAGAACTCTCCTACATTTATTTGTAGATGCCTTTGCTTATATGTGATGGGCCTCCTACAACAGTACCATTGAACCCTTTTGCTTGGAGAGAATTAGTGTAGTTGATTGATGAACCGTTGTATTTACCACTCATCACTATTCACGAGAGAACTAGTATAATTGCTTTCAGTTGATAATCGCCACTTATAGGTATACTGCTCTTCGTATGGAGGGTCTTCCGTACACCTACTGCTGTCACTTGTATATGGAATGTGTTTGTGGTAGTTCTTTTGCGTTGTGCTTCTTTCATGATGTTCATTGGTCGTTGCTTGTAGGCACATTATCATATTCCTCGTTCAATCATTGTATGGATATCAACTTGATTGAAGAGCTTGGGCCACTTTAGTTTCATCACTCCTTGCCCCAATGATGATTCTCATTTGGATGAATAGGCTTGTTCATTAGTGATTTATCATTTTAAGGTCGAATCCACAACTTAGTGACTTGTGTACTCTACTGAACATGCATCATCCATTTGATCTTGATTGAGTAACCATAATTTTCAATTAATGCTCGAATAAGATAAATCCTTTATGAACCCATTATGACTATCATTTGCTATTTGATTACATTTTCATTTAATTCCTATTTGCATGTTGTTATCTTTCCATGTAGTTCAAATTGGTCCAATATTATGTTCCTTTGCACTTAGTCCGTTTGAGTTCAAGTTATAGCACGATCTTTTGTAACTTTTATTTAAGTTTAAATCGAGTTAAAGCTGATAATGCTATATACAAACAAAAGTGTTAATAAGTAAAATCACACTAAAAATAAAGCCATGCAAAGGACAAGGAATCTCTGTGTAGCTTTTCCTCCTTTTCCTTTGAAATGTGCAGAATGAATTCACGTGAGTGGGATGGGAATAAAGGCGGCTTTAATGTGAATAAAGCCAAGGGAAGGGATGTGTTGTTAGCAGTTCATAGGTTGGAAGCAATTGTTATAATTGAAAGGGGAGGTTGTTGTTTGGCTTCGAGAGAAATTTCTGTGAGGTTTCGTATAGGAAAGCTATAAGCGCCAGAGGTCTTTGAGCCAGAGAAACGGATTTTCTTGCAACAGGTTGGGTAAGGGTCGATTTGAGATGTTGTAACGGCTATAGGAAGTAGAGCTTGGTAGTGGCGGTTCCGAGCCTCACGTGGAAGGAGGCTTGCTGTTAAGGTATTGGCGGCATTTCGGACGCAACGGCGAAGTCCGTTTGTCAATCGGACGTCATTTTGGTGCGGTCGAGCCTCATTTTTTCTCGAAATTCGGATTTCACCTCGGGATGCATGTATTGCCTCGAGATGCGTGTCGACCTCTTCGCACGTCTTTAATTTAATCAAATTAATTGTCATTCTTAGGTATTTAGAATGTTCTGAATGCAATGGTGGATTCACGATCAGACTTCATTTGGGCAGCGCCGGGTCCAATTTCCTTGATATATGCATTATCGCCTTGGGATTCGTGTCACTATCCCGGACAATCCCTTTTGGGTAAGTAAAATGCAGTTTTTTAAATATTAGGGATTTTTCGAATGCAATGGTGCAGTCCGTTTCACAATCGCAGGTCGTTTGGATAGTGTCAGATCTCTTTTCCCCGATATGCACGTTGTTACCTTGGGATTCGCGCCACTACCTTGACCGATTCCAATTAATCAAATAAGATGTATATTTTGAATGTCAATGACGTTTCAAATGCAACAACAAAGTCCTTTCTGCAATTGGACGTCGTTTGGGCGACGTCGAGTATTAATTTCGGGTGTCGGTCATCCCTTTGGACTGATCTTGTAACTGCGAGGGGGCTCGACTTGGAGGAACTCGATGTCTTGATCTCAACGGCCCAGTCGGTTTGTCAATTAGAGGTCGTTTAAACCTTCAAGTGATATGTCGCGTCAATGCGCGCATTGCTCAAATCCGTCGATTTAACCCCACTTGTGTGTGGTTTCATGTGTAGGGGTCAACAACACAGTGCATGTGTATATTCTTGAATGTATTGACATGCTTTTTGATGCGTCAATGTGATGTGTTTGTATGCATTTTGGTGCATATGCATAGCGTGTTCACACATTTAATTTGCTTTAAAACCTACAACAACAACATCAAGCCTTTATCGCATTACGTGTGGTCAATTAATGAATCCTTATTCACCAGTGTGTCCTGTTAAGAGTAAAATTCTCATTCAAATCTAATAAAAGATGTCATTTCTAATATTTTCTATCCAAGTCTTTATCTATCTACCTCTACCTTTTCTTAACATAGGCCAAATCTAATACTTCTACTCTCCTAATCGGGTCATCGGAAGGTCGACATTTCATGTGATCAAACCATCTAAGGCGACTATCTAATCTTATCTGCCACTGAAGCTACTTCAACCTTTTCATGTATATACTCATTTCGCATTCTGTCTTTAAATGTAAAGCTACTCATCCACCTGAGCATCTTCATCTCTGCAATACTTAACTTTTTTGCTTCTCTTTTATTGGCCAACATTCTGCTCTATAAAGTATTGTAGATCTTGCCACCATCTTATAGAATTTTTCTTAACTTTGTGGGGTAATATTCTATCACACAACAGGCCCGATGAATTCCTCCACTTCAACCACCCAACTTGGATTCTACTAATAATATCCCCATCTATTTTACCATCACTCTGAATAATATATTCGAGATATCTAAAATGTGAACTCGTGTTAATGTCTTGGTCGCTTAAAGTCTCAATCCCCTAACTAGATCTATATATTACAACTATAATTATACTCCACGTATTTGGTTTTAGATCTACTCAAACTAATACCTTTAGACTCTAAGGTTGGCCTCCATAATTCATGTTTACCTTCAACTCCCTCTCTAGTCTTATCAACAAAAATCATATCATCAGTAAAAGTATATACCTGGGTACATCCTTTTGCATATGTTTAGTAAAAACATCCATGGCTAAAGCAAAATGATATGTGCTTAAAGTTGATCATTAATGTAATCCAACTGAAATAAAAAATTTGCTAGGTCAAATCACCTTTTGTTTGAATATAAGTATCAACTCCTACATACTCATCTTTAATGACTTGAAAATAAACATTATTAATTCCTTTCTTTTTTAGAACTCTTCGGAGCACTTCTCTTGAAACTTTATTATATGCTTTCTCTAATTCAATAAATATCATCCGTAGATCCGTTTTATTCTCTCTATACTTCTCCATCAAACCTTTCAATAAATGTATAGCTTTAATAGTAGACCTACTTAACATGAATCCAAATTGATTTTGAGGAACATTAGGATCACATAGTAAGCTATGCTCAATAACTCTCTTTCATAGTTTTTAAGTATAACACATTACTTGTTTCTTCTATAATTCACTCACTCTTGTGCATCACCTTTTTTCTTAAAAATGAGAATCAACACACTTCTTTTTCACTCATTTGATGTCTTTTTTAGTCTTCAAAATAATATTGAAATGTTTTGTAAGCCAAGACATTCATTCATCTCCTAACCATTTTTACACCTTTATTGAAATATCATAAGGTCTAATTATTTTTTCGTACTACATTTTCTTTAAAGCCTCTTTAACTTTGGTTTTACTAATATTTCAATAAAATAAAAATTTTTTTATTTTCATTTAGGGTTCTAAGGCCACTAAAGTCAATCATATTCTCACAATCTTCATTGGAAAGCTTATCAAAATATCTCATCCATTTTTATTGAATATCCTATTCTAATAAGAATACTTTTTGATTTTCATGCTTAATGTATTTTACTTGAACTAAATTCTTACTTATTCTATCTCTTTATTTGGCTAACTTATACGTACATTTTTTGCTCTCCTTAGTATCTAATATGTTACATCTAAATCAATTTTTATAACAAAATTCTTTATTTTTTATCTTTTCTTGCACATTCTAATTTCACCATCAACTATTTTTATTATTAGGAGGTTTTTGTTTGATATCCTAAGCACATTCTTTACAACATTCTTGATATCAATGATTCACTAGCTACTTTTTATTACATAACATTAGCTTTCTCATGTACAGTCAAAATCCTAAGATGTTGAGTCTTATTCTTAAAATTATTTTTGTTAGTTTTTTTATATTACGACATCTAATCCTAAGGCAACATTTACTTTATTTTTCATATTTTGTCCCTTCCTCTTAAAGTCCAAAACTAATAAGTGATGTTGGGTACATAAACTTTAGCTGGGAATAACTTTACAATCTTTGTAATCTGAATGATCTATTTTTTTTTTCAAAATAATCTTTCTAAATTTTATTATATTCCTTCTTATAAGTGATGAGATCCTCCTCTCTTTTCTTAAATAAGATGTTAGCAATTATAAAATCATAAGCTAGAGAAAAAATTAATATGATATTTTACCACCTTCATTAGTCGCTTCAAATTCATAGCCAACATGAATGTTTTTCAAATCTTCTATATCTCTATCAACATATTCATTTAAATCTCCTCTAATTAAAACTTTTTCTTTGAGAAAATGATCAAAATAGTCTCTTGACTTTTTATGAAGGGCTAAAATGGTCCCCAACTATGTTAAAGGACTATTTTTGTCTCTCAACTCCTTAAATAGGAATCAAAATAATCCTACTATGGGACTATTTTAATTTCCTTTTAATGACTTAAGAGACCAAAATATTTCTTTAATATAATTGGGGGTCATTTTGGTCCTTCATAAAGAGTCAATAGATCATTTTGGTTATTTTCTTAATATCTTTTGTAATAATTTTTCTAATTCATTCCAAAATTTAAATTTTTGAACACATCCAAATCTACTTGAGTAGCATAACCATTTATAATTTTAATAATCTTAGCATCAACAATAATTATTAAATTTATAATTCTATTTTTAATTATATTAGTTTCTTCAACATTATCCTTCAAACTCTTATCTATAATCACACTTATACTATTTCTAGTATGACTCCTACTTGAATACTATTGTTTAAATCATAAACTATCAATCTCCTTAGGCTTTTCTCAAATCCATTTAGTTTCCTAATCGCATATAATATTTATCTTCTTATGAATCATAATATTTATTAATTCCATTAATTTGCTATAAGAGACTTATATTCTATGTTTTTATCTTAATTCTAGTTTTATGGACTATCTTCTTTGCCAACATTCGTTCATGTTGTGGAAACTCTTGCTTATTTGACATTGTACCCCGGTTCCAGTGCAGCGGCACTTGTACACCTCTCACTTTATTCAGGCCATACAGCTCGTCGTTTATATGGATCTCCCTAGCATTAACATAATGTATTAAATGATTTATGTCATGATTATTCGATAAGTTTTATGTTGGCTATCGACTACCTAATGCAAACTTTGACTTTTCTTATCCAGTGCTTGGGACCTAAAAACATTAGTGTTAATTTAGTTTAAAATCTATTATTTTTAAATGATATCACACTTTTTGGTGCTACTATGCACTTTTTGTGGTAGTCGTGCACTTTTCCAAGCGGCGTGCTTTGTTAGATTGTTGCATATTTTTCAAGGCAGTGATATGCTCTCATGGTGATAGTAAACTTTTTAACTTTTTGGGGCTATCATATGTTTCTCAAGGTTGTTGCATGCTTCTTGAGGCACCCTCATGCTTCTCAAGGTAGCATGCTTTGGTTTAAATCCCACCACGCTACAAAAAGGACATATGGGTTGTCGGTACCTGCTTGAAGGCTTGCAAGCTTTCCCCACCGTGCTACAAAAAGCGCGAATAGGTACTTATAATTATCCACGCCACATTACAAAAAACACATGCAAGGCTTACTCGTTGCGTATGAGTTCCACGTATAGGGGCCTGCTTGTCACGCCGCATGCATCACCAATGGGATTTTGAGGTATTTATGGGTTTACGAGCTTTTTTTAAATTTTATGACCTTTGGTTTTCTTATATATATATATATATATATATATATATATATATATATATATATGAGAGAGAGAGAGAGAGCTATAGGTGTGTTGGATATGAGTAGAACAGGTGGTCAGTTAGGAGGTGAGGAGTTCGATTTGCTGTATGGGTTGGGGTTTCATTCTCATGTGGTGGGAAATAGAGAGGGAGGAAAGTGGCTGTTAGTGCTTTGGGTAGGGGTCAGTTGGAGGTTGCTGCAACTAGGTGGCGTGGATTGTAGGTGGGCCAATTAGTAGCAATTGGAGGAAGGTGTTGAGTAGGTTAGTCGTTTGTGTGTAGTGGTAGGCATGGGAGGTTTAATGCTGGTGGACAGTTATGGATGTTGTAGGTTGGATGTATCGAGCTATTGGGGGGTGTTTACGGGAGAGTTAGTGGCTCAAGTGGATGACTTCAATTAGATGCTGGCTATAAGAGTGATATTACTAGAGGAAAGGGGGGGGGGGGGGGGCTCAAATTGGGCGGATCGGCTGGAGGTTGGAAGTCTAGGGCATCGATGTGCAATAGAGAGAGGGAACTTTTTGGTTGGATGGCGTCGGGCTAGGCTCGTGCTACTAATGGGAAGAGTAGATGTCGGGTTAGTCTTGTGCTTTCAGCGGCTGTAGCATGATGGGCATGCAGGTGGTGAGGGAGAAGTGGAGTTCAAGTAGGAGTTGGCTGCACGAGGCTAGGAGAGAAGAAGTGAAAAGGTTGTTGGGTTGAAGGAGGAAGAGAAGCACTATAGGTTTTCGTGCGTGAGTAATGGGCCGAGGGAGATGGGGTGGAAGAGATAGAACTGGTTGCAATCTTCGTATTTGCAGGATCCAATCAGTTGGCAGGGGATAGGATTTTGTTTTATTTTATATATATATATATATATATATATATATAATTTTTAATATAAATTTAATTAAAATAACTAAAACAAATGTGGCCCTTGTGTGATTCTCTCATTTTTCATGCACCTCGATTTTTTGTGCTAATACCTCTGACCATGCAAATTTCAAATTTGGACATGTGCAGCATTCTGGGCAATCTGGGTCTCCTTTCTAGGTAGTTTTGACATTTTGAACAAAACGGCAAAGTTGATTTTACGAATGGGCGACGTTCGGGTGAGATTGTACAAAGTTTTGACCAAGTCCATCATTTTCGCTTACATTCACTTGAATTGAACACGGGTTGTTCTCCTTGGGTAAATTTGATGTTTTGAGCGCAACGATACAGTTCGTTTCATAATCAAACGACGTTTGGGAGATATTGCGCTACGACGTACCTGCTAAATGTCGCTTTCGTGGGTGCTCAATTGATTTGCACACAAATGGTTCTTCTCTATTGAATTTGACGTCTTGAATGCATCAATGCGATATGTTTTAAAATCGGATGAAGTTTGGGTGATTGTGACCACGATCAAGGCGTTTCAATATTTGTTCCACGCAATGTCATGTCTGTTGGTCATCCTTTCGCTTCACACTCATTCACATCAATTTCGGCTTCATAATTTTATTATTAAAACTTCGTTTTAAGAAACCTAGATATATATCACGATTTTTAGAAATCCTGTTATGTATGTTGGGGTATTAAAAAATATAGTAGGACTTTTATGAAGCTTTGTTGTCCTTAAATAAAGAGGTCAGCTATTGTTGATTTTTATGAATCTTAATTATTGGTTTTTACATAATACATAAATAATTGTCCTTGTTTCTAAAGTTTCAAGAAACTTGACATGTATCACGATTTCTAGAAACCCTATTATGTATGTCAGATTTTAAAAAACACATGTAGGATTTTTATGAATCCTTTTTGTCCTTAAATAAAGAGCCCAACTATTGTTGATTTTTATGAATTTTAATTATCAATTTTTGCATAATATATAAATAACTATTTTATTTCAAAAGTTTTGAAACTATTATTATTATTATTATTATTATTATTATTATTATTATTATTATAAAGAGAAGAGATCAAAATGATCCCTTAACTTTTTATGAAGGATTTAAATAGTCCTCAATTATATTAAGGGATCATTTTGGTCCATCAAGTCCTTAAAAAGGAATCAAAACAGTCATATGGACCAAATGGTAGGATTATTTTGGTTCCTTTTTAAGAATTTGAGGGATCAAAATGGTCCTTTAATATAATTGGGGACCATTTTGGTCATTCATAAAGAGTCAAGAGATCATTTTAGTCTTTTTCTCATTTTATAAATGATCAAACTACCTTTTGATTTATACATATTTACCCTAAAGAATTGCTCATGAGGCCTTAACTTATTCATGATTATATGTGGTCTACATTTAACGATAGAATATCACAATTCTTGAAAATATATTTTGGTACTTACAAATTCTTTCCTTTCATTAGTATTTTTAATGGGGTGTTCATGAATCAAAGAAGCCTATTTCATTTATGACCATTATTTTGCTAATTATCTTTTTTTTTTGAGAGAGAGAAGGGCTAAAATAATCCCTCTTTTTTTTTTTTTGAAGAAGATGCAAATTGCATTAATACTGAAAAAAAAGAAACAAATTACAAGCAACTAAAGAAAGAAAGACCTATCACATTCCTTCCTGATCAAGTCTACAAAGCTTGATGGAAGTTCAGTGTCTAAAAAAATGTCTCAATAAAAATCACCTAAAATGGCACGATGTGAGCAATGATCTGCCACCTTATTACAATCTCTGGGAACATATTGAAAAATAATATTATTAAAAACTTTTAAAAAAGAGAGGTCCACCCTTTGAGCTTTATTGATCTTCTCTGAATTCATTCGTATGAGATTTTGAAGTTTCTTCATGATATTTACATTGTCACCTTCTATTATTATTCCTTTACTTGGAAGCATCCACTCTTGAATAAAATTTTCAAAATTAAAGAGCGCCTTTAGCTCCAGAAAAGCAACATCCCAGTGAATTAGTTTTTAACCGTGCGCACACATCATTCTTCCTCTATGATCTCTTAGAACACCGGCAATTCCTGCAAAATTTGATTGCAAGACCGTCGTATCTACATTCAATTTAATCCGACCATCAGGTGAGGGACACCAAGCAATAGACAGCATTGAATGTTGGTTGGTGTCCCAGTTCTTCTCGATTGGTAATGAATGTAAACACGAATAGTTTGATAGTATTTCTGCTGCTATATATGATGAAGATGGAACATCTTTTCCATGCTTCGCCATATTTCTAAATTTCCAGTTCTGGTAAACAGCCGCAATATATATTCTTGCAAGACCACATCTCGTTCTTCCTGCCTTCTCCAGTTCCTCGCAGCATTGCTCCATACTTTGAAATTCCGGAGGGTTTATTCCCCATTGCCTCAATATCTGTAGCACTTCTAATAGTTTAGAACATCCTGTTGCAATTTGCTCTCTATCTTCAGGAACTTCACAGCCCCTCGGACAATTATTGTTACAATATAACTTTCTGTGATTTAACCACATATTAGTCGGTAGTGCATCATTTAATAATCTCCACCAAAATAAGAACTCCCTTTGAGGAACTTTAAGTTTTTTCATCTATTTTAGATCTCTCATATTTCTTCTTGAACTTGACAAGTAGCTTCATAAGACAATGATGTGATCGATCTACCTGTGTCTGTATTGATTAATTCAACTTGATCTTCTTCATCATCTGTCCCAATAGATATCTGTAAAATCAACCCTTCCATTTCTTCAGAGAAATGTTTTTTCAGAACCTCCTTATCCCATTTTCCTTCCCCATCTATTAGGAAAGAAACCTTTTTTCCATGGAGTTCATTTACATTAGCAGTCACGGGCCATCTATGCAGTGTTCTGTCAAGCATCCATACATCTTTTAAGATGTCAATTTTTTTTCCTGAATGGACTTTCCATCTTATAATAGACTTTAAATACTTTGCTCCATCCTTTATTATGCGCCATGAAGGCGATGAATTCCTTTTTATTTCTTCTTCCCAAATTCCATCACCATACTTCGACTCAATACTTAGTTGAATTTTGATTTTGTATAAAGTTCCATTATTTATGAAGGGCCAAAAATGATCATATAGATTATGTAAAAATCTCAATTTAATCCAAGACTTTTTAACAAGGAATCCAAATGGTTCTACCATTCAAAATTGGATGGTAAAATTACCAGAACCCCTGAAAATGTCCGATAACTCATATAAGAAACGTGCTGTAGGAGGTATTTTTGAAATATATATTTTTTTTACCTTGAAGCTTGAGATGGAGACAAGAGCTAACATAGAACAGGCAACAATTCTATTTTTCTTCCTTTAGAGATGTGACCTTGAACAAGCGATTAGATGAGTGGAAGAAGATACGAGCTGGCAACGATAGGGTTTGCATCAAGTATTTTCATATTGAAAAATCTATTCTTCCCCATAGGAGGTGTGACCGTGAGGAAATGACGAGACGAGTGGGAGGAGATACAAGTATGATCATGCGAGTGAGAATTAGGACTGCTTGGGAAGAATTTATCGAGGAAGGGGATTAAGAATTGGTTGATATATTATTTATGTAATGACTAACTATTTCATTTGGTTGTTTGATATTATATTTCTATTTGATTGGATGGATTTTACATTTTTTTTGTAATGAACTCTTGGTAAGATCCATGAACTTCTCAACTAGCAACCTAAGCTTTCAAACGCTATTTTGGTCCCTTCTTGCTATATGCTTCCTTGGTTGGATTTTATGGACATTTGGTTTCCAACAAAAGAAAGACTACTATTTTTTTTTTTTGAGAAACTGCAAATTGCATTCACAAAGGAAACTAATTACAAGGAAATAAAAGCCTCATATTCCTTCTGTAACAAACTAGACAAATTAGAAGGAATATCGGCAAAGGAAAAACTATCAAAACAAAAACTATCTTGTAAAGCCAAAGTAGCACAAACATCAGCTACTTTATTACATTCTCTATGAACATGATTAAAAAAGACTTTATTGAAATCATTTAGAAACAAGAAGTCCTTATTACTCTTGTTGTTGAAATGCCACTTCAACTTCTTCAAAAAATCTTGAATAAAATTGATAATGTTTATGTTGTCTGCTTCAATAATAACTCCTCTATTCTTCATCATCCAAGGTTGTATGGAATCTTTTATAGTCAAAACAGCCTCCAACTCAAGTTGTGACACATCCCAATGAAGCTTCTTCTTGCCGAACGCCAACAACAACCTCCCTTTATGATCCCTAAACACTCCTCCAATTCCAGCTTGATTAGATTCCAATAATGAAGCATCCACATTGATTTTGATTCAATCTAGTGGTGGAGGGTGCCAAACTTTAGTAAACTCCCTAAGGAGATTAACACCCTAGCTATCTAGACTTGGATACAAATTCTGTTTGGCCAAAAACAAGACATTTGCTGCCACCATTGAAGTAGAGGGAGCGGTCTTCCCATGTACCAAATCATTTCTGCTCTTCCAAGAAAGAAAGACTACTGTGAAGTAGATTTTCACCATGTTAGGGAAACGAAATGAATGTTTTCTAAGCTCTTTCAGACAATTATCCAATGAATGAAAAATGGGAATGTAAAATCCCCATTCTCTCAACTTGAGAAAAATCTCCTTCATGAATTTGCAATGAACCACAATATGAGCATAGCTTTCAATTTCTTGACATCCTCTTGGACATAAGTCATTAAGACTCAGCCTTCTATACTTTAGAAACTCAAATGTAGGAATGGCAAACTTACACATTCTCCACCTAAAAAGTTCCACTCTTGGGTTTCCAACACAAGAAAGACTACTAGGCGAAGCCAATTATTATACTTCATGCCGTTATTAATCAATTTGAAAGGAGTTGTCCAATTTGAGATCTATTGGGCCTTTTATTTGGATTTGATGAGGTGCGTCAAAATTTTATATTGCCAGGCTTTATGTTGATCAAATGAGATGTTTCATAATCTTAACAATACCATGTCTAAATTTATTTTCATACAAAAAAATTGTAAAGATAATTATTCCGAATGTGTCTCATTCATAATACATATATTTTCTTCTTTTAAAAAAATAAAATTTGCTCTTTTAAAAAAATGAATTCAATCAAAAGCTGCTTAAACGATAGAATGTATATTTTGTTTGCTCTAAGAAAAACAATTTCAATAAAAATAATATACACTTTTAAAACTTTAATATTATAAAAGAAAAGAATAAACTCAATTTCTTTTATAACAATGGATTCAAAATAACAGAAGTATCAAACAAATTTATTGAAAAAAAAAAATTGCTAGCACTATACATGATCTCAATCTACTCTCGCATGATGCAAAGTTAGCTATTGTACATGAGGAAATATGATTAATATAAAACCAGTTTTATAAAAAAATTCAAGAAGAAAAGAAATATATTCTAAAAATACCTTAACTTTTAACATTGTTAACTTAAACTTCAATTACTTTGGATGATGGAATTATTTTTGTCCCTATTTAAAAAGTTTGAGGATTCAATTGGGACTTTTATATAGGCTTGAGATCATTTTGATCTTTCATAAAAAGTCCCAAAATCATTTTAGTCTTTCTCTCTTATCAAGAAAATAACTATTTTTAAGTAATCCTTGTCTCACTGCTTATTTCTTTTGTAGTTGTCATTGAAAATTTATAACTTCCTAGAAACTTGATTTTAATAGATAATAATTTTTATGGCTAAATTTTTATATTCATCTCTGCTTGGGGCCCATCTAATATCTTGTAAATAAAAAAAATAAGTAAAAGCTCAAAATAGTCTCTCGACTATTGATAAATGCCCAATTTTGTCTCAGAGTTTTGTGTTGTCTCAATTTAGTCCATCAACTACTAAAAATTAATCCAATTTAGTCCTAGAGCCTAAAATAAAAGTTAACTCCAAAGTTAAATATGAGGGTATTTTAGGTATTATGTATGTGAGATTATATTAGAAATGATCTATCTTTATTAGCAGAATTTAAGTTGGATGGTTGATGTGGAGGAAGGCATCGGGCTTGTTGTGTGATAGAAAAGTCTCCCTCAAACTTAAGGGAAAATTCTATAAGATGGTGGTGAGACTTGCAATGTTTTATGGTGTCGAATGTTGGCTATTAAAAGAGAAGCATAATACTAAGTTAAGTGTTGCAGAGATGAGGATGCTCAGGTGGATGAGTGGCTTTACCCTTAGAGATAGGATACAAAATGAGCATATACGTGAGAAGGTTGGAGTAGCTCCAGTGGAAGATAAGATTAGAGAGAGTCACCTTAGATGGTTTGGTCACATAAAACGGCGGCCTTTCGATGACCCGGTTAGGAAAGTAGAGGTATTGGATTTGACTTATGTTAAGAAGGGTAGAGGTAGACCTAAAAAGACTTGGTTAGAAAATATTAGAAATGATCTTTCTTTATTAGATTTAAACGAGAATTCAGCTTTTAACAGGATATAATGGAGAAAAAGGATTCATGTAGCCGACCCCACGTAGTGGGACAAAGGCTTGATGATGTTGTTGTTGTTGTTGATGTATGTGAGATTATATTGCTTATATTACACTATTTTATCATTTAATAAATTATAATATATATTTAATCTACTACATAATAAGAGAATAATTAGTGAGAAAATTATATTTTTGTAAATTAAAATATAAATTGAAGATTATTACAAACAAAATTGTCATTATAGTATCCATCTAAATACTCCTCTGTATGAGGTGGTGAGTAAAACCCAATTTAATTTACACTTTAGAAACTAATCTAGACAATTATAGTATCCCAAACTTTTTCTAAGTGGAAATATTAAATCAATTTTGAGGAACTTATACTTTGCAATAATTTTGACAAGACAAAGCTCAAAACTTATGTACTGTGAAGTTTGAAATGATATTTTGTTAAAAAAGCATTAATTTAGTTTATGGAATATCAAAAGTGTAGTTCAGTTTTTGTTGAATAAATATGTGATGAAGACTTTAAATGCTCTTAATGATAATTTCGCATCATAACAAATGAGTGTCCTTGTTATATGCAATAAAAAAAAAACTTTCACCAACTATTTTAGGATATATCCAAAAAGACATCAGCAATATTCCACAATGGATTTCAGCTAAACAAGAATCAATAAACTTGATTTTAAAAGATAAACATATTCCAAATTACAAACAAAATCGTCATTATTGAACACAACTTTTAAGGGCAAAAATATCAAAATCATATGAACGGAGTATATTTAGAAGATAAGCAAACCTAGCTATCTTTGTCTCTTTTTGGATGTCACATATTGCTCGCCATCTCCATCTATAGATATCGAAGCTCATTGTGATCAATCACGATTGCTTGCAGCAGCAGGTGTCTCTAGATGTCGAAGCGTGTTGTCTTACTTGCGACGCGTCATCTTGCTCGTAGTAGCACGTGACTCTGGATGTCGAATCGAAGCGTGTCGTCTTGCTCGCAGCAGGTCGCCTTGTTTGCAGTTTCAAGACTTAATCCACGCACAATTCGGTCTCTAGTTCCATCTCCAAGGATTATAGTGGGAAACCGAGCAGGTAAGAAGTATTTTTACTACAATACCCACAAAGAAGCAAAACCTTGTGGCTTCTTCAGTCAATTTAAATGACAAATTTAACAAAGGAATTGTACAATTTTTAGTAGTTGAGGGACTAAATTGGGACAATGCAAAACACTGAGACTAAATTGAGCATTTATCAATAGTTTGGGGACTATTTTGAGCTTTAGGTAGGATTGTAGATAAAACATGAACAGAAATTACACTGGGAGAGTTATCGAAACTCAAACTTTGAAAGATAAAGAAAACATAGAGGCTCAGAATATCTTGATTATATAATTTATCTTTCAAGTAGATAGTAGGGGCTAATATTCATGATAATGATAAAGCAAGTACAAATTTAACTAGTACAGAGTTTTTTCTAACCAGCATATTATTAAGGTTTACTGAACTAAGCTACCCTTGAGGTAGCATTTTTGGGCTGTAAAAGATAAACTGTTCATATTTTATTTTCTTGCAGGAAGCTACTGCGAAACTTGGATCTGGTCGTCCATCATTGAGCTTCATAGAGGATAAGAAACTCCAGGTAACACCAAAAGTTGCAGCCATATGCCTTAAGGAATACTCATTCTAATCTCTCTATTCTGTCTTTTGTCTTTTTATCTTCCGGATTAAGATCTCACTTTTGTATTTTTATTCAAGTAATTAAAATATATTTGTCACTTACACAGGGATTGCAATTTCTTGCTGAAACTCTCAAACCTCGCGAAGCCGAATTTAAAGGGATTAATACCCACCAGAGTGACGAGAAGAGTAGCTTCAGAAAACCTTTGACAGTTCACAGGTTGTATCAAAGTGGAATTTCTCTGAAAAAAGATGGCCTCCTTGCATTATGAGCAAAGCACCCATTAATCTGATTGTTAAAATCGTGGTTAACTCTCTCTCTCTCTCTCTCTCTCTGTATATATATATATATATATATATATATATATATATATATATATATATATATATATATATATATCTTATTTATTTATTTATAGAACTTTTTTATGTCATTGGCAACATAAAGATGAGGGAGGCATTACATGAGAAGATATTATTTGAGAGAAGGTTAGCTCATTGTATATTATAATAAAATAGGCACATCTTGTTTTGGTTGAAATTTAGTTTATATTTAAGAAAATATTATTAATTTAAAAAGTGTTATTAATTTAAAAATTTTGCTTTCACCGTATGGAATAAATGAATACTATTTTAGGTCTCATTTGGGACAGCTATTTACTGTCGTTTTTCGGTTGCTTTATGGGTTTTTTATATTAAAATGTTGTTTCTGAAAACATTAAGAAAATTGTCTCAAAAGAATCATTAGTTTGAGACAGTTTTCTTTCTTATTGATTTTTAAAGTAACTTTCTAGTACAAAACATCTTAAAAGTAAAAAAAAAATGTGGCCAAAGGTTGTCTCAAATGAAGCATTAGGGTCCGTTTGGGATGGTTACAGTTTTTTGTAAAGGTGATTGTAAAGCTGCTGTGGGAAAAGATATTTTTTTAAAAGCTGTAATAGAAAGTAACTTCCTAGTATAAAAAATTCTTGAATACAGTGAAAAATTAGTGATTAAATAAAAATTTTATTTTGTAGTTTAAAAAATAAAATAATAAAAAAATTATCCCAAATAAAACCTTAGTCATTTCACACATTGAAATTTCATTTCGTTTATATGATGTTCCTTTAATTAGAAAAGGTCTTATAGATATCAGTGTCATGGAATACTCGCAGTCTCGTATGTTCATGGGAGCAACTTAGCATGTTTTTTTAGAAAGCCTGATCTTTCAAGGAAAAATCAATCCCAATACTCTTATCCGACTCATTTATATGAGAGGATTTGAGAGTAATATTTTTAAGTATATCTGGTTTGTTTTATTTATATTTTTTTTTAATGTTTTGTCTGAAATTATTTAGATATGGGGTCAATATTTTTTACGTGGCGATGTTTTCATAATTAATTACTCTCCGAGCAAGAGAGTATTATTGATTATGAAGATCGTTTAAGTTCATTTTTATGATCATTTAATATTTAGATTGGCATTAATTTAATTTTTTAGAGATAGTTTGAGTGTATGTAGTAAACTCCAGTAAGATCCTACAATGTCATTTTTTTTAATTATATCATTGGATCAACCTGTCAACATTGGAGGGCTACATGCTGCAATATTCATGTAGCCTAATTAGATCTCTTCTTTTGACATCTTTTAAGGAAAAATCTAATGTTATTTGCTAAAAAGATAGTAATAAGTGTTATTATATTAAAGTTATTACATATGTTAAATATTTATGATATGAATCTATAATAATTATTATAGTAATATATCATCAGTATTGAGACTATTCTTTATTATTCAATTTTTTTATCTTCTCTTACCTATTTTTAAACAAGCTTGTACTAGCACAATTCAATCAAATAAAGATGCAAGCATTTTATATATTCTACCATGTTATCATAGCCTTTATCCCGTGCTCCCCTTTGGTCTTATACATTTTTGATCATCTACATGTGTTAACTAACAAACCACCAAACTATTTTCTTTTAACCATTATGATCTCTCTCTCTCTCCCTCCCCCTTTATTTCTCTTTCTCTTTCTACCAACCACTTCATATATAGAAAAGGGCTCCTAATTATTTAATTTAGCCACTGATATATCTTTGATTGTTATCATCAATAATGTGACATCATCATACATTATTGATGATGGACCGAAGTATCCATGAATCCTATGTCTAAGAGATTATCTTCAAGATGTCTCCAATGTCGATCTACATGTTCCTTTAGTCCTCCTATACAAGAAAGGCAAAGATGGTTGAGGGAAGGAAGAGTGGTATTTCTTCTATCAAAGAGAGAGGATGCTTAGTATAAGGATGATAATAGAGTGATGTTGTTGGAAGGCTATGAGTAAAGATGAGGTGATTTAAAGAGGAAGAGTTGTTATGTTGAGGATGAAGAAGGCTTATTTTTGTAAGAGGGTGAAGACAAATTGGGTGTTGCATGAGTATAAGCTTGAAAGAGAAGTTTATCTCTGTCTAATATTATTATTTAATTTTTAATAAGTCTACCATTATTAAAATAGTTTTGCATGCAAGTAACATATTAATATATTTATTGACCTTGGGAGATTTGACGGGAGGTGAAGGGGTCAAGTAAAGTTTCTTATAGGGATGAGAATGAATATGATGATAGAGTGAGCATATTGAACCTCTATAGGTACAAGTAAGGAAATTTATTGAGGTCGAGTAGTCCCCCTTCAAATGAGGAAGACTATTATTTTTTGAAGAGGTAGAGCTTCTGAAGGAGTAAGTAAAATTTAGGTGATGCATGAGTATAGGCTTGAAGGCAAGTTGCTATTTCAAATATCCTAGGGTTAGCAAAGGTACTAATTAATTGCTTACATTCAAATCTATTTGATAGTGGTTAAATTATAGACAATTCAACAATAATATGAAGAAAAGAATATAAGATGAAGGATTTATGATAATACTCTATTGGAAATGGATATTATTTAAAAAAAAGGAAATTTAGTAAAAGGGGTAACAAGGCTAGGTATAAAGGATATTGATGAATTAAAGGTAAAAAGGTGTGTCTCTTAAGATTATAATTGAGAAGAAGAATACTTATTTTCTAGAGTTTAAAAGCAAATCATAGGATTTCAAATTTTGATCTAAAGAAATGAAAAATTATATGACTCAAGGAATCCTTCAGCCTGAAAGCAAATATTATTTATGGAGCTAATCTTGAACTACATGAAGAAATTAATGAAACTTTAGACGAGTCAATAAGTAATGAACCTATCTTCACTTGACATAGTTTATGCATTAATTCTTTAAAAATCTACCCACTAAATCATACATTAGAATCCAACAAACTATTATTGAGGACACACATATTTAGAAGTAAATTAATTTTACTATTTGCCTCTCCTCTATGATCTCTTTGAAGAATGTGACTTTTAACTCTAGCTCTCTCCTCGTCATTAGCTTGGGTGTGAAGGTTTATAATCTTCTTTGCTTGTGCTATTATGGCTATTGAAAGCATTGGGTGTCGATGTTAATGCTCTTATCACCAATCCCCTTTGATGAGCTATCGAGTTGGATGATCTTCTTAGGATGCTTTTGATTGGGGTTTTCTTTTGAACTCTTCTTAGCGTATCTTGGATCATTTTAATGATTATCTCCTCCATCTCCATCAAGTTATGCTGGGTAGTATAACTATAGTTCTCAATATTTATGGCTAACTCTTGGTTTTTTTATCATTTGTGGTGAGCCTATCTTCCTGTCAGTGGCATCAATCCACTCTCATAGCATCTTAGATAATCTTGGATCCAAATTTATTTGCGCATAACACCCGACTTTACTAGTAGGCTGTTAGTGGTTTAGGGTTAGAAAACTGAGTAAGTGAGTAAGCCTAGTGAGTATGAATACTCTTTAGAAAGCTAAAGTACCTCAAAATGAAATATAAAAGTAGTAGAGGTTCTAAGAAAAAAATCCAAAAGATTTATATTTACCCTTCATTTATAGGGCCATGAGAGCATAATGAAAGACTAGTTGAATAATATACACATGGGTTATTTCCTCTGACATGGTCTCCTCCTCTAAGGTGAGTTCTTTGGTTGAGTCTTTGAGGATTAGTAGCTTGGGAAAGTCTTAAGATCTAGCTTGTATGGCAAGTTAGCATTAGTGAGTTCTTTGGATTAAGGGGTGAGTTCCTAGGAATGAATATGGAGTCTACAAGAGTGAGGGGAAGTCTATATGATGGGAGTAGCTAAAAACCAAGCACATGTTCATTTGGTGAAGTCATAGTCTCATGCTTCAAAGGTATGTGCTTCCAATAACTTGGTTGAGAATACCTACGATGGGCAGATAGCCTTAGTCGCAAGCAGCAGCTATTAGTGAACAAGATTGGTTGAGGGAGTGATCCTCGAAGCATGTGCTGGTCTATACAAGTCCTTTGGAGAAGCTCTCCAAGAGTGATAGCATTTTTTATTTTATTTTATTGGAATGAGTCTACATGTTGTAGGAGAGAGTGGTTATTTGATCAAAGGATAGTACAACAATAGTTTTGTGAGGTTAAGCTCCTTGCAGGTTAGTATTATTTTCCTGTATGACTCCATTAATTGAGTTCTATAACACTCCAAGATTTAAATTTGAAATAATTATATATTTTATCTCTTAATTAATTTGTCAGTCTCTAAATATCCATCAACATAGATAAATCAATGAAAACAACTACAAATTATATACATCAAAATATTTTAATATTCATTTCATTAAATTTGATTTACAAAAGCTAGCAGATTACATCAAACATCAATCTATCCATTTAAAGCTCCTTACTATAAAAGAATAAATAAAAATATAGAAATAAAATTAAACCTAAAAATATTGATCAACCTCACTCCAAAGAGAAATGACCCATTTTCATATCTAAAATAAATAAAAATCACATAATGAGTATATAGCTCAGTAAGTAACCCAAATCTATCACTACATTCAATATAAGGATTATTATATATGACCAATCCTATTCAATATCAATTATTATAATATCAGGGTGAAAAGTAAATAATATATGCAATCAATATCAATCACAAGTAGAAACTAATATGATCAGTAAAACCAGAGTATCTCCATAAGCAAAAGGAGATACTCTAGTTTTATTATAAAAGAATAAATTAAAATATAGAAATAAAATAAAACTTAAAAATACTAAAAAGCCTCTCTCTAATGGGTAATGACCCATTTTAGGTCTAAAATAAAAAAAAGCTTTATATTGAGTACACAACCTAACAGGCAACAAAAATCTATCACTACATTCAATATAAGATAAGAAAATCAATATGTATACCTAATCCTAATCAATATCAATTATTACACTATCAGTATGAATAGTAAATAATCTATGCAATTAATATCAATCACAAGTAGAAACAAATATGATCAATAAAACCAGAGTACCTCAAGAAGCAAAAGGAGTCTATCAATCTATAAGAAAATTGATAAAAAGTTTATAAATAAATAATAGGTGTTATATAGTAAAATAAACATTGATTATTTATCAAGTATTTATGTTGATGGTTTTATTATATGCATTTCTCAATCATTATGCCATGTATAGTTATCCATCAATATGACAAATCAGTTTACTATATCAATATAATTATTGATGTATTATACCTACACAATTATCAATGTAATAATATATCTATCAAATGTTATGTCAAGTATATTAGTCTCAATGGTTCTATCATGTTAATGGAAATATGAGTATGATTATGAACAGTAAGGCAGGACATCTTGCTCTAGAGTGATTTTTTCGTCCTTCTATTTGTTATTCATCTATCATATCAATCCATCATTATCTATTAATCACATCTTTTAATTATATCTATTAATCATTTATTTTAAGAGGTGGTTTCAATAAATTAACGAAGAGTTATCACTCTCTACCCATCAGCATAATCAATTAATTAATTACATGCTAACATCCAGGTTTATATCATAAACTTTTATTTTAAAGAAAGCATGTCGACCCACCCTCATGTATAGGGTATTATCATTTGAATATCCAACTCATATTAATTGTAGTGTTCACAGCTAGTCTTCCTTGCTTACATGTAAATGCCACATTTATCATATATCAATCATATCTTTTTCTCTATGCAAGTTAATGTTATGTATGAAATACAATAATCTATGAAATGTAGTGAAATATATAAACTATACATTAACTTCAAAAAATTATAACTATCAATTTACAAAAAGAAATTCTATAATATTACAGTCAAAATGCTTAGGATGATGATATTTATTTATGGGAATAAATTTTTATCTTTAAAGTCCACACATATTTGGGGTGCTCTTATTCTTGTGATCGAATACAATATTGAGAATAAAATACTATCTCGAAAGATAAGCAAACTATTCTATAATGCATTCAAATACAAGAATATGGTTTTAAAAATCATTCATTTACATAATCAAATACAAATAGAGGAATAATGCACCATCTCGAAAGATAGAAATGTCATTCCAAAATAATATTTAAAGATGAAAGTGGAGTTTCTAAAAATTCTCTATTTCTATTATCAAATGCAACAACGATAATATCATATTACATCATTAGGTGAAAATGATATTCTACGAAGTGCTTTGAATATAAAAATAGGTTTTTATGAAATTGTCTATGTTCCTATAGATTTTTCCTTATCATATAAAAATAAGATAGGGTTTATTTTAATTTGGAGTTATAGGTTCCCTATTGAGGCAAGCCTTTATGGTTAATCATATCCTAGGAGAATTAATCTTTTAATAAAACACTCGATTAAAGTTGTGGCAAATATTTTCTTAGATTTCAATGATTAAGAAAAGGATATTGTGTGAGGAATTTTCAAAGGGGATTGGATCAATTAAGAATAATTTTTTTTGGAGACCAAATGTTCAAAGAGTAGGTATCACTTTAAGATTTTAGGACCTGCATAAGCACTCTAATGTTTCCTATGTTTGGCTTTAATATTTTTGAGAGAAGATTTTATATTTGGGTTGGCATTTTATTTGATATTTGGTATTACATTTTCAAAGGGAGAGGACTTATTATTTGAGGTCTGCCGCAGAACTTAGATTTAAGTTAAACACTATACAATAGTCACCCAAACACATTTTAAGTGCAATTCTGGACTTACATCTTGCTTGAAGTACAATGCCAGCTGAGCCACCTAATTGTCTCAAAACCATACTATCTGGTCTTATTAAAGATGGGTAAGAAGTTTTTATTTATAGTTCTTTGAAGTATATGGCTGACATCTTGAGAAAATACTAAGTGGACCTACACTTACGAATGAAATTTTACTTCTAGTGCTAATACAATTAAATTTTAATTATTTTAAGTTTATTTTTAATATAATATGTGCTAATTGAATATATGAAATCAAAATGCTTTGAAGTTTCTAAAAAAGTCTTATAAAAATAGATTTTTCCCTAAAAATCATACGTACCTTGAAATAGAACACTACCCATATTTTCTTAAAAAATGACTTAAATTTAAGATAATAAAAAGAAACCAAAATTTTAAATTTAATACAAATCTTGTGTGACATTCTATTTTTTGGACATTAAATTTGTCCATAATGCTGATTTCTAGCACTTCGGTGCTGACCTTAGCTCCACTATGGTATGAAGTTAAATGATATTATTCTCAAAGCTCTAACACTATAATTTCCTAATCTTGCACTAGGGTGTTCTAGACACTACGGTGCTAATAGTTTGTGTGATGTAGTGATGGTTCAACACCTGTAAATTTTTTTTCTTTTTAAGAGACTTTCATGTATAACATCAAAGCCAAATTCTATATTATAGATTCTGAAACTTCTTTTAACGCTCTCCTAGGTATACCCTTACTCCATGAGTATAGAATGGTGCCCTTCCACCTTTTATTAGTTCATCAAATACTCTAATTAGGGGTAAAGCACTGTATTAAAAGTGACTTGCAACTATTTTCAATTCGCTAAGTTGGTATATACGAAGATGTTTCATACTATCTACCAAAGAAGTAGAGTGTCTTCTCTAAAAATCTCAAACTAGCGAGGTAGAAGTAAAAGAAAAGAATGAAAAAGAAAAAGAAAAAGAAAGAGAAAAATATTTTGATCTTGAACATGATGTTCGCAAGTCACCTGCCCTTCCCTTATAAAGAGGTGTTAGAATGCTTCAATGATATAGAGGAAGAGGTCGAGGATGGCAAAATTGAATAGAAAAAGGAAATAAAAAGCAAAATATATAGATAAAGGTGACATCAATACATATCAATTTTAAATCTTGCTCGAAAGATGAATCAAATGTGATTGATAAAAATCCACAGGTTGTAGAATATAAGAATAGTATAAAGTGGACAAAGTTTAAAATTTTTATAGAAATCAATAGCGACGAGGACAGGGTTCGAATCACTAGGGAAGCTGATTCAAATATTTATACTATTGAGAGACTAAAGAAATATTTGGAAAATATTATCTTAACCCCACTATTCCATTGTTATGTAAAAAAGTTAGAAGTGAAAGCTTCTCTTGCTTTAAACCCAGATTCCAAGGCCAATATCATTGTGCCCTCTACCAACAAAACCACTAAAACTGATGTAACCCTTAATGATCCATTTATGGATGAAATAATAGAGCTTTTCTTTGATTGATACTCATACTACGTAAACAAATTTACTAAGCAAGGTTTAAAACCATTAAGTTGGACTAGAGGTGAAGCCCAACTATTCAAATACCTATGGAATACGAAATATCATAAATACACATCAAAATAAAGTGTCAGCTTCACTACTTTATGTTTATTTGATGATAATGAATATTTCTTAGTCATATCAAATAATCTATTTAAGAACTTCAGATGTTCTTAAATAAATGTTAAGTTGATAGTCTCATTCAGCAAACATTAAAATTTTTAACGAACTCTATTTAAGAGCTTCAAATGTTCTCGATGACTCTCAAGTTAGGGATGCATCTCCAAAAGTTGAAGATGAGACTAAATTTACCATTGAAGATCTAAAGGAAATAAATCTGGGTTTTGAAGAAAACACTTGTTCGATCTTTATATGATTTTTATTAAATGAGGATGAGGTGATTAAAATGATATAACTATTGTTAAATTCAAAGACTATTTTGCTTGGAGCTATGAAAAAATGGCTAGCTTATCTCCAGACATAGTAGTTCCCAAGCTAGAAATTCAAGTAGGAATGATCCCAGTTAAACAGGCACCTTGATGTTGCATCTTGATATTGAACAAGTAATATGTGAAGTTAAAAAAGTTAATTATTATGAGCTTCATCAGGAAAGGAAAATATCTAACATGGTTAGCTAGCATTGTCCTAGTCAAAAAAAGGAATGGTCAAATTTGTGTCTACATTCGTTTCAAAAATTTGAACAATACTTGTCCCAAAGATGAGTTTCTGCTTTTTATATTGAAACTTATGGTTGATATTTCATTCTCCCATGCAATAATTTTCATTATGGATGGCTCATATGGGTACAATCAAATCAAAATCCCTCCTAAAGATGAAAAGTATACAACTTTTCGAACACTGATAAGAGTCATTTATTACAAAATCATGTTATTTGGACTAAAGAACACCGGGGCGACCATCTAGTGAGCAATGATGAGGATTTTTTATGAACTTATCCACCATCAGGTGGAATGTTATATTGATGATCTAGTCATTAAATGTCTCGAAAGAGATGATTATTTATATGATCTAAGAATCATTTTTCAAAGATTACGTAAATATAACTTGAAAATGAATTCATTGAAGTGTGTTTTTTGGCGTTACTTTAGGAAAATTTTTGGGTTTCATTGTTCAACATCAAAGAATCGAAATAGATCCAAACAAAATTAAAGAAATAATAGAAATTCCATCACCTTTAAATCTTACCCAACTGAGGTCTTTTCAAGGTCGATTGGCGTACCTTTGAAGATTTACATCAAATCTTTTAGGAAAATGTCAACCATTTACAGCTCTATGCAAAAAAGATACTCACTTTCAATGAGATGAAAATTAGTTGAAAGCATTCAATAGTATATAATAGTATCTAAGAAATCCTCTAATCTTGGTTGCTCCCATCTAGGGAAGCCACTAATTTTATATGCCACAGCCTTAAGTAAATCTCTTGGTGCCTTGTTAGCTCAGGTTAATGAGGAAAGAAAAGAGATACTTTATTATATGAGTAGATGTTTACTTCCAACTAAAGTAAATTGTCCCCCCGATAGAGAAACATTGCTTGGCTTTAATCTTCACAACTCAAAATTTTAGGCACTATATGCTCTCTCATAAAGTGAATCTAATATCCAAAGTAAATCCACTATAGTATCTAATGACTTGTTCAAAGAAATAGGAAGATTAGCTCGATGGTTAGTGATTGTGTAACAGTTTAAAATTGCATTCATTCATGTATTTGCTATGAAAGGACAAGCTGGGATAGACTTCTCAGTAGCTCGTCCAGTATAGGATGATTGTCTAATAAATGATGAACTACCAGATGAATAAATTATTAATCTAAAATAAAATGAAAATTTTACCTGGGAATTATATTTTGATGGTGCTTCTTCCAGTAAATAAGGAGTATCTAATCATGTTTTCCTAGGGAAAGTTGGAATCGGTATAGTATTTGTTACTCCTAATAAAGTTTTAATATATTACCCTTATCATCTATCAAAACCTTGTACAAATAATGAAGTTGAGTATGAGGCACTAATAACTGGGTTAGAATTTGCAATCCTAAATGAAATTCAAGAAATCAAAATCTTTAGAGATTCGCAGCTAGTGATAAATTAAATAGCTAGTATCTATCAAGTATTAAAAGAAAATTTGATTCCGTATCATTAGTATCACTGATAATTGGGTTAGAATTTATAATCCAAAATGAAATTTAGGAAATCAAAATATTTGGAGATTCACTACTAGTGATTAACTAAGTTGTGGCAAATATTAATTAAAAGAAAATTTGATTCCTTATCATCAGTATGTAATGCATCTCTTTGAGAAAATCCTGAATGTGATACTATATAAGATTCCACATGGATAAAACTCAATAGTATATGCCTTAGTAAAGTTAGCTAAAGCTCTAGTTTGTTCTGAAGGGGATTCAATTGTGATAAAAGTACAAAGTCACCAAATATTAACACCTATAGAATTTGAACAAATAAACGAAATCCCCAACTTATGTGAAAATTAGTTTTACAATAGATGATGAAATAGATTGGAGCAAACCATTAATTAGATACTTGTTAGAAAATAAGCTCCCTCAAGATAGATCGGTAGCTAATTAAATCAACAGAAGATATATATCTTATACATTTATCAATAACACCTTATATATAAGATCATTTGATCAAGTGTGGTTACGGTGTTTAAATAAATTAGAAGAACAAAAGATTATAGTAGAAGTTCATGCTGGATTGTGTAATGCACACGTATCTGGTCCAAAGATGAAAATGAAAATCAAAAGAATGGATATTATTAGCCATCAATGATTAACAATTTCATGAAAGTTATATGTTGTTGTCATCAGTGCTTCTTCATCAACTGCCAAATGTATTACATCTAACAGTTGCTTCATGGTCGTTTGAAAGTATTGGTATAGATATTGTCTATCCAATTGATCCACAATCCTCCAAAGCTTATAGGTTCTTATTAGCAGCTATAGAATACTACTTAAAATGGGTAGAATCAATTCCCTTAAGAGAAGTAAAATCTCATCATATTCTAAACTTTTTTAAATACCTTATCATATATAGATTAGGTGTTCCTCATTGAATCATATTAGATAATGGTCCGTCATTCAGAAGCACTAAATTATATAGCTTTAAAAACATCACAATATTAATTGGAGATGTTTAATAATCTATTACCCTCATACAAATGAATTAGTTAAGTCCTTCAATAAAATATTGGATCAAATTCTAAAGAAAATATTATATGATAACAAACATCAATGGCATAAAAAATTAGGAGAAGCTTTATGGGCATACATAACCACATATAGAACTCCTACTCAGTCTATGCCATTTGTTCTAGTCTTCGGAACAAAGGACGTTCTCTGTTGGAGGTACTACGTATAGCTGTCAATTATAAAATCATAAAAGTGCAAAATATAAAACTCAAACTAGATGAACTCGAAGGTTTAGAAGAGAAGCATCTGCAGGTTCAAAAAAATCTCGAGTTATATAAAGCTAAAATGATTCAAGCATATGATAAGTTGGTTCATCCAACAACTTTCCAAGTGGGAGACTTGGTTTCAGTTCTGTGAAGACCCATCTTAGCCCATCAAAAGATAGGCAGTAAATTCAAATCAACATGGGAAGGTCTGTTCATGTTGGAGAAAGTATATCTGGGAGGATCTTATTAATTAATTAATTATAAAAGAAAATCATCCAATGTTATCCATAAATGGATGATATCTTAAGCGATACAATGGTGGATAGTATTAAAGAAGAATGTTATACCAAATGAAAAGCTTTTCTTAAAATTATTTCAGTGTAATGCTTAAATGCGTTAAAAGTTTTAAAAGGAACGAGGTCATAAGGATTGGACTAAGTTTGAAATTTATACCAAAGTTTATAAGTTTTAAATTCCCCAAATGTTATTAAACTATATCCTTAAGGAAATGGTGTAAAATCCTTTACAATATCCTTTCTTTTCAGATTTTGATGCCTGGATCATCTAAATCATCTCACTCGAGAGTTGCCTCTCATTTGGGTTCTATCTCCATCATAAATAACCATTAGGTATAAGTCCATTTTCATGGCATCGTATATGCTCCATGAGACACACTTGTTTAGGAGACAATATCCTAGTTAAGTATAAATACATCTATTTGGGAGCCACTATCCGATCTAGATTTCAATCTATTTTATTTAGGAGATGATATCATAGTCAAGTATAAATCCATTTGTTTGGGAGCCGCTATCCCATCCAGATTTCAATTTACCTTGTCTAGGAGAAGCTATCCTAATCAAGTATAAATCCATCTATTTGGGAGCCACTATCCCATCCAAATTTCAATTTACTTTATCTTGGAGACGTTATCCTAGTCTAGTATAAATCCATTTGCTTGGAAGCCACTATCCCATTTATATTTTTAATCTATCTTGTCTAGGATATGCTATCCTAGTCAGGTATAAATTTATATATTTTGGAGCTACTATCTAATCTAGATTTCAATTACCTTGTCTAGGAGATGCTATCTTAGTAAGGTATAAATCCATCTGTTTGGGAGCTACTATCCCATCCAGGTTTTAATCCACCTTGTCTAGGAGACACTATCATAGTCAACTATAAATTTATTTATTTGGAAGCTATTATCCCATATTAATTTGAATCCACTTGTTTGGGAGCCGCTATCCCATTCAAGTCTTCATTTCATTCCTTATGTAGGTGCCACTATCTCATTCAAGTCCTAATTTTATGCCTTGTTTGGGAGACGATATTCCAATCGAGTATCCATTGAATCAGTCTTCAGGTTTAAGTCTGCTTTTACGGTATCCTATAGACTTTAAGTTCACTTTTTTGACATTCTTTCCTCATTTAAAATCTTTTAGTGATCCACTTGTGGCACCATCTTAGTTCAAATTTTAATTTCCCTATTTAGAATCATTACCTTTCAAGCCCTGATCATTGAAATCTCTTCAAATTTTGTTGGTCGCTTTGTTCAATGCCAACATGTGTGATTTACTTTTTAATTTTATAACACCTATTGGGGGTCTATTTGATGACCTCTTTTTGAGTGAGATCAATCTTCTAAAATAAAAATCTAATCCATCACAGTTCTTTGGCATTGTGATCTGATCATTGACCAACAAAATCCACATCTACCTTTGGATTGTTATTTTATCATCTTACCAATCATTCTAAAAAATAATATTGATTGTCAAAGGCGTGATCACTGTAAAACTAAATATCCTTTAATCATTAACCCTCATTGACTAATTCAAAATTCAAACAAAAATTAAACCTTAAATCCTTTAGTTGCTTGTCACTACTGATTCTCACCTGATCATTTATTTAATCACTAACAATCATGATTGATTGTCAATGATTTAAAAATGTTAAACCCAAAACCCCTCTAAATCATTGACCAAATTAGATCTAAATTAAATCCATTGACCAAACCTCAAATGTCAAACATTAAAATGCATTGCTCAAAGTCAAACCCCAAAATCTATTAGACCATAACCTATTTTTTGACAAATTTCAATCACCTTAAAACCCAACCAAATGACCATGGATTCATGATTGGTTTATTGAATATTTACTAGGCATATCCTTAGGATCAACCATACCAATTTGGTAGCATTCAAAGACACCTAACCCTTGAAACTCAAAGCATTTTCGTAGGCTACAAAACCTTCAATTATTTATAGCCTACACCACTAGACATGAAAAATTATAAAAATTGACATTGGAAGCTTCCCAAACTCATTGAACATCATCATTGACATAAGCATCATACATTGAGCTCTTGGTGGACCTTAGTTGACAATTGTTGACCATGGTGCCACCAAAACCCTAAAACCCAAAAACTCTTGAAATTGGAATTCCTTTAAACTTCGAAACAACCTAGTCAAACAAAGCCATTAAACCTCCTCTAACACATCTCATATTTGAAATGGAGTGCAATGAACTTAACACCAACCTTAGGTTAACTTTGGTTGACCAAGTCAACTTAGGTTAACCAAAGGGGATCCATTAAACCTTATATACCTACATGTCATGCATCTAAACCTCTCCATTTCATAAAACTTTGTCTAACATGTACAAAACATCATTTGGAATGAGTTAGAACAAATCCTTACCCATGGTCCTATCTCGTTGACCAAGTCAACCTTGGTTGACAAAATAAAGCATAAGACATTCAAACATACATTTCATATATGGAGACTTTATTATGCATTAAGACCTCTTCTAATAGGTTTCAAATGTCATTTAGAATTTGTTGGACCTTACCCTAACCCTTGGTTTAGCCTAGTTGACCAAGTCAACCTTGGTTGACTAAGCATATATACAATAAAATCTTATTCAATTATTTTAACTCAAACATACCCAACCCAAATTAAATATATGGGACTGTCCATGAGGTCCTTAGGAACCAACCCTAGGTGACCCAACCTGACTAGTCACACGGCTTGACCCAAGTGCCTAAAGCCACTTACCATTGAGCCAAAATCCAACATATGTTAAATTGGGTCAACCAAACCTTGCATTGGATGCCTAGTAATCCCTTACATCCCCCTTGATCTGCCCAGCCTTTGGGTTAGCTTGGGTCAGCCAATTGGGATGACCCAAAGCCTCCTAAATAATTAATCTTGAATCACATTGCATGATCAGACCTTACCCAGCCCAATTGACCCATGGATTAAGCTCATGAACATTCCAAAGATCTGCCAGCTCAACCTCCCCCTATATAGTTGTTGTAGCCTACAAAAATCTTATAAATCAACCACATGGCCTATGGATTCAACCCAAGCTTGTAAGCCATGTGACCTTAAGCCTTAGAACTCTCCAGAATAATTCATTGGGCTCCATGTTATCATCCCAAGCTAGCCTAGTGGCCTGAGAGGGTCTATATTCATCCAATTTACTAGCTAAGTGCATTGCCTAATGCCTATAAATAACCTAATTTTTTAATGAACAAGGGTTCTAATTTCTAATTTTAAAAGCATTCCTAGCACTCTAGGATTTAAATTCCATCTCCCAAGCCATTCTCGTGAAGGTTTCTAGCAAGTTCGAGCAAGCTCCGGCGAGCCCGTTCCGGCCAAACTCGTATATTTGGTCCACCCTTCCTCTGGTCATTCCATTTGAAGAAGAATCATTCGTGTTGTGCATACGAGCTTGCATAGGCTAAGACAACAAAAATTGGAGCATTATATAAGGTATTCCCCCATTCTCAAACTCTTAGGTTGGTAGGTCTGGTGAATGTGAAATAAACCTCCAATCATATGGGATTTAAATGTTGGATTGAAGGTTAGGGGTTAGATGATGCTGTTTGAGAATTTTGATTGATTCTTGTCCTGCTGATCTCTCATATTTGGCTAAAATATGCCTAAAGACTACAAATTTAGCAGGAGGTTGAAGTCAAAATCATAGCCATTCATTCCAATCAACCCTTCAATTGAGTCTCTTCTAATCCCATTGTTTTGTTTCACTTTAAATCATATATGTCTGATCGGATGGCTAGGTTTAAAATTTAATCATTCTATTAGTTCAACAATCATTGCTTTACCAATCAAACGATGCTGCATCTAAAAGCGTGGCAGTCAGTCTAATTTAATTTAATAATTTTTAAAAAATACATATAACTTACGAAATGCATAACTTCTCCATAAATTACCCAAATTAGGTGATCTTGGACTCTATGGATTCAGCTTGAGGAGTAGAATAGAAGTCTTAAGGTTGCATGCTTTAATTTCTTATATATTAAAAGTAATTTCAAAAACACTGTCAGAGGTATTTCTAAAATTACACTTAAAATACATTTCATCATGAGGTGAAATTTATATAAATTATTCTTGCGTATGTGTTTTGCATACCCAAAAATTTTCAAATCTATTGAACACCTGTAAGGGCTACAATTAATTATTTCAAGTTCATAGGTCAATTTGTTGTCCTTTCAATGCACATGAATCCATAGGGAATAAGGTTATATACTATAATATGTTAATTATGCTCTGTCCAAGGGTTGGAATACCATTTATTGCTACCCAATATCATGAATAGGTTTTCCAAATTAAGTCCCCTATGGTATAGTTATATTTACCTTAAGGAATTCATTTTGCAACCTAGGGGCTCTTTAATGAGCCCAAATTTAGTGGGTTTAAAGAAAATGTTCATATGAATATATGTTTCAAATTTTATTGCATTTGGAGGCCATTTGATCTGTCAATTAGTGAACCCAAATTCAATGCACATAATTGACCTAGGAAAATTAAAAATTTATAATAAATTTAATTAAATCAAAAAAATAAAAGGTAAGTGCCATACTGCTCAGAATTAAAAGCTTAACATAGTAAAACTAAAGCCCCTTGCAATTCAATCAAAATAAAATGTAATTTAAAAATCAACAAAAATTAATAATTAATTAAATAAGTAATTAAAAAATATTTTAAAATCCAAAATAATTTTAAACATTTGTAATCTCCCCTAGAAGTCATTAGAAATATTTGGGGAAGATTTCAAGAGGTTTAAACTTGATTCGGTACTAAAATAAGAGATCATCTCTAATTAAATAATTAAATAATTCATTAAATAGGCTTAACTTAAAATCATAACTAATTATAGAAAAATCTAAATTAAACAAACTCAAAGGTATTTGACTCATCTATGGGTCTAGTATTTATGAAAAATATAAAACTTCCATAAATTTTTATAAATAAAAAAGTCAATAATTGGTGAGTTCTAATTCTTTAAATATTTAAAAAATACGAAAGTTCAATAAACCACCAAAAATTTAGTAAATGTATAATTCAATTAATTAAATAAGATAACCAACATTTGCACTTTATCAAAGAAGTTTTTAGGCTGGACTATCTCGGACTGTGGGGCTACATATCCTAAGGAGGCTTTGGACCTCGGGACCATTATAACAATGCCAAGAATGAATTAACAAAATATAAATATTAAATTGTAAAGTTAATAAAGTAGTAGTCAATAAATTAAATTAATTAAAAATTAGTAATAAAATACTTAAAATTTAAAGCTTTCATACCCTTATGCTTGACTCCTTTTAGGAAGGTAAATATGTATTGGATTGAAAAGCGTAAGGATTAAAAAACTTAATTAAAACACAAGGATTCTATACAACCTATCTATATCATTTTGGAGGATGTGTAGCATATAAAATATGAGCCTACAACTCTCAAATCAATAACTTCTGGCACTTAGAAGCTATTGAGTGTTATGTTCTTTAAAACTTAAAGCTAAAAACTTTAAAAATTAAAACACCATTCTAAAATAAATTCAAATTTCTTAAATTTTAAAAATTAATTTCAAACCACCCTTCAATGACAATAAACAAATAAAATCAATTATAGGTAACTTTAAAATAATGAAACCTATGACCTATCCTAATCGCACAGCCTTATACACATACTTAGATGATTTGTTAGGATAACCAGCTCTAGCCTAGGTTAGGACGGTGATTTAGTTTGGTTTTCTGGAGTATCTTTCCTAGAGGGTACTCATGTGTGATTGCTTACTTTTCGTACTCTAGAAGTCATAATTACATTTTTGTTAGTGCACATTTGGTCTAGGTTCTTATGCCGCTTTACTTTTCTATATACATTTACACAAGCATTGCATACACACACACACACACAAACACACAGATATATATATATATATATATATATATCCTACTCTCTTTTATATTTCTACAAAATTAAAATGTATTTAGGCAATTATGTAAATGCAAATGTAAAGGTAAATACAAATGTAAATATTTTAGATACTTATATAGCTAGATTGAGTTGTACAGTGTTAAGAGTTGTAAAAGATTTAAAGATAATTGTTTATATACATTGATAGGTTTCAAAAGGAAATGACTCATCTTCTATCAATGATCATTATCTTTTAAAATTCTATAGAATATCCAAAATCTAGGAGATTGAAGACTGAAATAAATAATTATATTTAAATCTATATTTATATAGGGATAAAAAACCAAGCTTGTTGGTTCTGGGGCTTATCCACCTTTACTTTTAAGTAGACCCTGGGTTATACTCTGAGAAATTATGAATGAATAATAATTTTTTATTTATACATTGTTGTTCATGCATCATTTCATTGCACGATTATGTACATATTACAAAGTCCTGATTATAAAGTTTTCTAAATTATAATTTGTTGACTCTTATAATAGAGCCTATCTAATCATGCATTCATATAATGATTGATTGTGATTAAGATTGTTTGCTAGCAACTCACTCTAGGCAAGTGCCTAAATTGTATACACCACTCAGTCTCTGCACATCCTTCCTGCTTTGTCCTACCATAACTACAAATGTAAATCAAAAGTTATAATCTATAGACTATGCATTAAAATCTTGATAGCACAAATGTTTCTTTAAATCTATATGAATTTGAAAAATTTAGTCTTCATTTTACTCGATAATATTTTCTTAGGAGTTGTAATTAACTATAGGGGTTTGCCCTTCTAGGAAGTCTAGAACCCATAATTAAAATAAACCCTACCCCTCATTCCTTTCTAAGATAGGAGAAAAATTTGTAGATGCAAACGTAAGATTTAAACAATGGTTTAACTTCATAATCAAATAATAAGTGAATATTCTGTTTATCCTTAGGGGTAAATTGAATATTCCTTATGTGTTTGATTATGAAAATAAATATATAAATTTAGTTTCAAGATTAAAGGATAATTAAATATTCCTTTTATACTTAGAGATAAATTTAATATTCCTTATGCTGCATTTGATCATGAAAATATATTAAAAGTTTCTCTTTACAAATCAATAGTGAAACATTTGTCATTCTCTCGGGATAGTATAATGTTAATCTATTCAAATTTGACTAAAAAAAACCTAAAATATTTAAAGCAAATATTGTGGCATACGAGAAATTTATCCACAATCTCTACTAATACAAAATCATAAAGACTTAAACTTTCACCCTTGATAAATATTTATTTGCAATCAAATAAATAATTTTAATTTCAATTATTGCTAGCTCTATTATGCATTATTTAAATAACTTTATATGATTCATACTTTTGTAATTACGTTTAATCTATTGTACTGTAAGCTGGGACCTATGAAAGATGCAAAAGCAAATGCCTTAAATAAACCATTGTATGCAGCATTGATGGAGGAAGTGAAGTCAATTATTGAGATTAAAGGGTCATTTCATGTTGATCTAGCACAAACTTTTGAGTCAAATTTGGATTTTTTAAAGATTCAACTCATAATTTTGTGATAAATTGTGCTTGAAGCGGAAAAAATGTGGCTAAATACTTAAGAGCAATGTTAGAGCCTTTTCTTATATGTCCTTTTGGAGTTGATATTATAGAAGATTTATTTTCAGACTATGCACAAAATATTACAAGGCATTTTTCTGCAGAGAAAGCTAAGTTTGTTGTTTTAATATTAGCATTGAAGTCAAACGAGTGAAGAACAAGGAGCTTATCTATAAGAATCACTTCAACTAATTTGCATGTATAAGAGTAGTAATATATGTGTGGTTGAAACCTTTCTCTAGCAATATGATGTTTGAATTTATCAATATATCTACATATTACATAAGCACCAATCACAAAAATGATGATAATGAGTATTATGTGGCTAAGTTTGTGGTTATAATAAATTTGATTCAAAACTCACTGTGGCTAAAATTTATGAGAAGTTTATATGCTATCGGCAAGTATTTCTTCTCCAATGTCTAAGCTAAAAGAAATCAAGCAAGACATGTAGGCTTTGTATATTACATTTCACATCACCACTAATGAAGAAAAAAATAAAATTTATTTAAAATAAAAAATACCTATTTTCTTATGTATGCTTATACATGATTTGGACATTAATGTGATATATAAGTAATGATAAATATTTATGTGTGAAATCCCTCTTTAAAACAAAAAAAGTTAAAATTGCTAATAATTTTTAAATATAAGTTGTTTTATGTGATGATAATAAGTCTAACCAACATATGACATTATATGATTGCCATTTAACAATGATGGCTATTGGCTTCGTCTTGCAAATGATAATCCAAATGGTTTTCTTTTTGATAAATTAACTCTAGAAATTATTTTATCACCTCCTCAACATACCCAAGAGACTACTATTACTACTATTGTTAGCTTTATAGATAGTGTAAATCAAAGGTTGAAGTTTACTCTTGCCCTTATTTCTCTATAGGTTCTATAGGGGAGTATATCAAGACATTGTTCGTTCTTTTATAAGAATTGAAAAAGTAGAAATATTGGCACACGTCGATATATTCAATAAAAATTCAAGAGCTAGCATGAGTAGGGCAAAAGAAAATTATTATGAAGAGTCCTCATTTGACAAAAACTTCTTCTAAATATTTTGTATAGTCGGAAACATATGAATGTTATACAAAGTATGGCTTGATCGAAGCCCTCTCTAATAGTGTTTGGGTCAAGCTTTTGTTACATATTTTTGTAATTATTAATTTTTAATGACAATTATTTACTTTAAAATATAAAATTGTTGTAATACTTTGAAATTCTTTGAGGTGTTAGTCAAATCATGTGGATTTTATTTGTGCATCAATTCAATCCAGCTAAATCAAATTCAACTTTAATTCAAACTTTCAAAGATATTTCCCTAAACCCAAAACTAATGCTTGATAAATGATTACAAATCAACAAAGAAGTGCAGGAAACTATTAATTCTAGTTTTTGATGCTTAATAGTTATGTTATATATGACAAATAGATCAGGAATATAACAATGTTGACATTCATGTTTAAATAGGTGGTGGAGTGAATGGCTTACTTCAGAGGCTTAATAGTTAGAGTAAAGAAAGATAAGGTAAATATGACTTGTATGCTCGAGTAATCGCTACCATTATGAGCGGGTTTTCTCCCACTGAATCTTATTTCCTTCTCCTCATTCAAGTATAATTACCTACATCTCAATCACCTATTTCTACATACCCTCATATGTTATGTTTCGAAACACATCAAAATAAAATTTTTTACATTCCAAATAAATTCATCCATCAACAACCTCAAGTCATTCACTACAAATCTTGAACTTATTCATAAGTATATGATAGACATGGCCAAAAAACCAAACCAAGCAATACATAAATAGTAAGTCTTAACTTAACTAATACTGATGTTATGGAACTCCATTCTCTAGGACCTAGCTAGCTTCTTTGTCATCATGAACTTTTTCAGTCATTCTTTTCTTCATTTAACAAATGACCAAACTTCATCAGATTTGAGTCTTTTAATTAATTTACTCATAAAAAAGCATCCTCTGTAACGGCTTGCCCATATTCTATTATTGCATATATACTCATGCATGACTATGTCGATAACTTGTAAGAATTTAATAGGTTCCTACCAAGGAACAAAATCAAAAGGGTCATATGGTCAAGGAGACACTCATATGCATGGAGCTTGACCTTGCAAGCTATTATTGATAATTTCCCATAATCCAACAAACATTATCCTCTATAAGAAATTGCAGAGTGTAAACACATTCCAATAAAATGAATCAAGAATATCATTACTCTTGGCGAGGTCCTCGAAAGGACTCATTTACACTAGTACATGCCTGGAGGATCACTCTCTCAACCAATTCCCTTCACTAACAGTAGTTGCCCATAACCAAGGCCTTCTATCTAGTTTAGGTCTTCTCAATCAAGTTATAAGAAGCACCACCTCTGAAGCATAAGAATGTGACTTCATTGGATGAAGTTATCTCTGATTTTATGCTACCCCAAACCTTGAGACTTACACATCACTCTTAAGGACTCCTCATTCATTCCAAGGAACTCACTCCTTATTCCTAAGAAGTCTTTAACACTAACTTACATAGTAACCTAGTTCTCAAAGACTTACCTAAGATACTAACCCTCGAAGACTCGGCCAATGCACTCACCTTAGAAGAGGAAGCCATGTTGGAGGTAGTAATCTATGTGCATATTATTTAGTTAGTCTACATGTCAATGTCACATAATGTTTTACTTTTTTATGTTTTCTCAGTGTTACCTTTATTTCATGACGCTCTTATGGCCCCATATATAAAGGGTAAAGATGCATCTTTTCAAATTTTTTTCTTAAAACCAAAACTAATATACTAGTTTTTGAGGTACTATAACTTTTTGTGGAGTCTACTTACTTACTAGGCTTACTCACTCAATTTTTTAATCCTAAGCTGCTAATAACCTACTAGTTGGGCTGGGTGTTATACATAAAAAAACTTAATCCTAGTATTATTTTAAGGTATGGTGAGTATGGATTGATGCCATTGGCTAGATGATAGGCTCAACTTGAAGGTAATAAAACCAAGAGTTATCCATAAACATTATGAGCTAAAGTTACACTAACCACTGTGAATTATTGGAGATGGAGGAGAGAATCACTATGATGATCCAAGATACGCAAGGGAGAGTTTAGAAGAAAACCCCAAGAGAAAGCATCCCAAGAAGATCAACCAACTCAGTAGCTCATTGAAGGAGACCAGAGATAAGTAACATCAATACCCATTGTTAACTGTAGCCATAATCACATAAGCGATAAAGAGCATAACCCTCTATTCAGGATAGTGAAGAGGAGAGAGCTAGAGCAAATAAGCTCATTCTTTAGAGATATCGTGGAGGAGAGGATGATAATAAATTTAATTTACTTATATATATAAAAATATAAATATAAATAAATAAATATATATATATATATATATATATATATATATATATATATATCCTTAAAAATAGTTTGTTGGATTTGAATGCAGCATTCAGCTGGACATTTTTTAACAAATTAATGTATAAACTATGAAATGTGAAGACATATTCATTACTTATTAACTCATGAAAAAATTCATCCATTATGTCTTAAGAAGTTCAAGATTAGCTTCACATATAATATTTGCTTTCAGGTTGACGGAGGATTCCTTGAGCCATATAATTGTTCATTTTCTTATAAAATTTTGAAGACATATGATTTGATCTTCCAATTCTCATAAATACATAATATTCTTCTCAATCATACTCTAGAGAGACACACCTATTGCCCTTATTTCTTACATATCATTTAGAATTATCCTTAGTTACCCTTCCACTAAATTTTGATTTTTTTTGAGTTAATTTCCATTGCCATGAGAATATTTTGTCGATCATAAAACTTTTAGCTTATGTTCTTCTCTTCATGTTATTGTTGAGTTTTCTATATATTATCACTATTTAAATAGATCTTAGTGCAAGCAACTAATTAATAGCTTTTGCTAAATCTGGGAGATCGGAGATAGAGACTTACATTCAAGCCTATACTTATGAATCACCAATTTTTCTTCACTCCTACAAGAGCTCAACCTTTTCAAAAAATTTAGTATCTTCTTCATATCAATAAGGAATACTCTACCTCAGTAAATTTTGTTATCTTTACTCATAAGTATTAAATATCCTCACCCTATCACAATATTTATTCCCATCCTTATAGGACACTTCGTCTCCCTTTGATAGAAGAAATACAACTTTTCCTCCACCACAACCCCTCCACCCCCTTCCTCCTAAGTCCAATCTCATAAGGTCAACAAATTAATTAATTTGTTGTGTGCACTCAAATCTATTTTAATAGTGTTAGAACTATAGAAAATTAAATAATATTATTAGGGAGAGGGAGACTTCCCTTTTGAGTTTATAGTCATGCATCACTCAATTAGTCTTCACCTCCTTAAAAGTATCCCTTTTTAAAACGTCTTTTTCTTCCCAATGAGGACTACTCTTCCTCTATGATTCCCCTTATCTTTACACATAACCTTCCAATAACATCATTCTATTATCATCTTTGTTTTACTCCCTAAAGGACATTTCATCTCTCATTGATAGAAGAAAAACTAGTCTTACTCTCCTCAACCATCTTTTCCTTTCTTGTGTTAGAGGACTAAAATAACAATAGATAGACACTAAGGACATCAAGATGATAATCCCCTAACCATGGGAGTCATGGATACTTTGGTCCATCACTAACAATTTATGATAGCATCACATAATTGATGATGATGATCAAAGAGAGGTGGATAAATAAATGAAATAGGAGCCCTTTTTCTTATATGTTTGAAATGTTTGGTAGAAGGAGAGAGAGAGAGAGAGAGAGAGAGAGAGAGAGAGAGAGAGAGAGAGAGAGAGAGAGAGAGAGAGAGAGATCTAAGAAGTATACTGAGTATCATAGTGGATTTCACCTAAAAGGTTAAATAATTTAAAATTTAATTCTTATCATTGATAAATCAAAAGTGTCATTAGCATTATTATAATGTTGAGTATTAAAATTTAAATATTTAGTTAGTCATATTTATTGATCATTTTCAAAGGACTATGAAGCACCTTTTTAAGTACAATTAATATGAAATTAAATGTTATTAATGGAGTTGCTTTTTTATGGTATTCAACCTTTTAAGAGCCTAACAATATCTATATACTCCAATCTGAACGAGCATTAGTTTTTCTTATATTAATCAAATTTGTTTATCCCACACCTATGAGAATAAAGTAAATAAAATTAATAATTAAATATCAAAATTCATTTCATTAACTCATAACCCCAACCATTTCCCTAATCTTGCATGCTTTGTTGAGGAAGAAAGAAGAGGAATGGGAGTGAGAGGAGAGAGATAGAGGATAGAGGAGAGATGTTGCATCTTAGATTTCAAATATATGCTTGTATATCATATGAGTTTTTGATGATACTAAAATATTATTATGTTGATTATTGTTTTCTCTTAATATATATTGGATATATTTAGTTTTTGTTGTTTGTGTGTACTAACATTTCAGGAAAATTATACTCCAGACTAACAAAGACTTCAAGACAAATTAGATTAGGATTACTTGTAAGTGAAGTATGTAATTTTTCATTTGTTTTCTCTGAGAGAGTATGATTATAATTGGGTAACTGTGCACACACACACTGGGAGAGTGAGACAAAATTTGTATTTTTAAACTAATCGTACTGTACGATTCTTTATCTTACGGGATGATTTGACTTATTAATTCCTCCAGAATGGCATTTATGGAGTATGAAATTTGGTTCATACTTGATCGTACCGGACGAACCTATTCATTTTTAAACAGTTCATACAGTATGATGTAAGTTCATACAGACCATTCCAGAGTATGAAATTAGCTTCGTACTTGATCATACCGGATGAACCTATTCATTTGAACATTTCATATAGTATGATGTCATTTCATACAGACCATTTATAGAGTACAAAATCATGTTTGTACACGATCATACATAAATTTTTGAACTGTTCGTATATATAAAGTACGATCATATTGTATGATCCACATCCATCAAACTTAAAAATTTTAATTTTTAAATGGTTTTTCTTGTCCTTTATATATAAGGGTCCTAAAAACTGACTGCCTAAATTCTTCTTGCTTCAAAATTCTCTTAAGTGTACCTTAGGAGTGAGTTTGGGAGAGTGTTTGGAGATTAAAAAGTAAGAGATCCTGTGAGAGGGATTTGTGAGGGTATTCCCAAAGGTGCCCAAATAGTGAGGATCTCTTGTTCGTTCATCAGAACTCTTCTCTACTTCCTTGAAGGCTCTTGAGGGAGGAATTTTAAAGAAGATTAGGTACTTTGCTGTCACTAGGAGGGTGAGAAAGGATGTTGGTACTCTACCATCACTAAGAGGGTGAGAAAGGATGTTGATACTCTGCCATCACCAGGAGGATGAGAAAGGATGATGGGTTCTTTTCCTTCATCAGGAGGGTAAAAAAGGATGACGGTTCTCTGCTGCACCGGGTTGGTGGAAGAGAGATTTTGTAAGGGCTTCTCTGCCTTGCAGTGGGGGCTAAAGGAGAGTCACTTTGGTATAGTACAATACTTGGAGAGGGATTCACCATGGATTGGACGTAGGTCTTGTTGGATCCAACCACTATAAAATTTGTTGTTTTCTATTCTTTACTTTTTACTGCATTTTATTTTGCATATTTGTCATTTTCTAGGGTTGAAAAATTAATTTCAAAAAATTTATTGTTGTTATAAATTTTATTTGTTAAAATTGGTTTTCTAAAATACCAAGAGAATTTTTAAAATTACCAATCCCCCCTCTTAGTTAGCCTTGAGACAATTACATTAAGTTTAACAACCTACTCAAACTTTTAAGTTGTATCAGGGCAAGCTTTCAAAAATTAAGGTTTAGTTAACTTTTTGAAACGATCATGGCTACTTCTAAAAATCGTAACACTCCCAAAAGATATTCAATCACAAGTCCCCTATTGTTTGATAACATCTCTTTTGATTTTTGGAAAATAAGTATGTCTACTTTTATTCAATCTCTTAACTATCATAGGTGGATTTTAATACAAGAAGGTTACACTACTCCAACTAGACTTGTTAAAGGTATAAGAGTTGAAACACCTTTTTAATGAGTGGACAATGGAAGAAAAAGAACTAGCTTAGTTAAATACTAAACGCTTAAATAGTTTTTTCTGTACACTGAAATCCGAGGACTATATGCATGTTTTAACTTGTAAATTTGAAAAAAAATATAGGGTAGACTTTACATTATATATGAAGGAATAAATGTGGTGAAATAATCTAGATTGAACATTTTATTATATGATTATGAACTCTTTGCATGAAACTAAATGAGTCAATCAGTGACATGTACACTCATTTTACACAGATAGTCACCTCATTGCATGCTTTAGGTAGGGAACTAATGAATGCTGAAAAAGTAAATAAAATTCTTTGTTGTTTGCCTACTACTTTTGATGCAAATATAACTACTATAACGGAGTCAAAAGGCTTAAATATTTATTCTATCGACAATCTTCTTGGATCACTAATTGCCTATGAGCAAGGAGTGACTCAAATACAGATTGATGCAGGTGACAAGCGAAAGGAAAAGAATATAGTGTTGAAAGTGGATGACTCGAAAAGTGATCAGTCACAGCTTGAGTATGAAGATGATATTGCACTTATGATGAGGCAATTTAAAACTTTCCTAAGAAGGAAGCAAAGGAGACGTCAGCAGTGGAATAAGGGTAAGTTTCACAAAAATGCTAAGGCTTATAATGATGTAATTTACTATGAATATAGGAAGTCTGGACACATCAAATCTGATTGTTCAAATCTCAAAGCTAATCCTAGTAAGGAGAAAGTAGATGAGAAAATAAATGTGAAGAAGGGCAAGAAGAGATTGCTGAAAGTATTTTGGGTTGATTCAACTTCAGATTCCTCAAAAATAGAAGTAGAAGAGGAAGTCACGAACTTATGTTTAATGGCTGATAGGCTTGATCAGTCATATTAAGAAGAAGTATGTGACTTAACCTATGATGAATTATTTAATATTTTTGAGAAAGTTCATACTGCATATAGGAAACTCAAAAAATAGTATACTAAGTTAAACATAGAATTCTTAGATTTATAAAAAGATAATAAAATTTTTAGGAAAGATCATGTGTCAATTGATAGCAACCACATGAGCTTATTGGATGTATTCGATGATTTGAACAAAAAGCATGAACTTTTGAAATCATCACACACTGAACTTGAAAATAATTATAAAGTTTTTTTGGAAGAAGCTGAACATAGGGAAATTGATTTGAGAATGGATATTTCTATGTTGGAAAAAACAAACTCATATCTAGAATTGAGAATGAAGGCTATTATAGAAAATAGATCAACACCCACACTTGAATAATTCTATAAGTCTAAGCAAAAGAATATATGAGTTCAACACCTAGGAAAAGATCTTATAATGCACATAGAATGGTAAAACCTTTTTCTGGAGTGAAATATTTTTCATGTGGAATGATTGGGCATATTTTTCACACTTGCATAATTCATAGTAGAACACATCTAGTTTGTAGACCTAAAATGCATAATTCACAGCATATCAAACATGCATCTAGATTATTTTACCAAGAGGAGGAACCTATACCTATTTGGTTTCCAAGTCTAACATTTGATCATTTTGTAAAAATACTCTCATACAAGACCTCATGAGAGCATTTGATACATAAACAGTGAATGTTTAAAGCACATGATTAGAGATTCAGATCAATTTATAACGCTGGAAGCCATGAATAGAGGCAAGATAATACTTAGAGATAATACCACTAAGAAAGTGGTAGGTACAGGTATGATTGAAAATTTGAATAATTTTTTCATTGAAAATATCTTAATGGTAGAAGGCTTAAAGCACAACTTGTTGTGTATTAGTTAGCTATGTGATGAGGGGTATAGTGTAAAATTTTTTCCACTAGCTGTATAATAAGCCAAAATAAAATTGATATTGTGTATGGAATAAGGGTAAATAATGTGTACATACTTGATTTGAATTTTATTAAATCTTTTAATACTTTTTTTTTTAAAATAATAACTGATGAATCATGGTTATATCATAGGAGACTTTATCACGCAAGCATGAAAAATTTAAGAAAAATTACCCAAAAAGAATTGGTTAGAGAAATACCTAAACTAGACTTTACTAAGAATCACCTATGTGAGGCATGTTAATTAAGAAAATAGGTGAAGTCCTCCTTTCATTCTATTAAGGATCTTAGAACTAGTAAACCATTGGAAACCATTCATATGGATCTTTTTGGATCGATTAGCACTATAAGTCTAGGAAGTAAAGTCTTTGGATTTGTGATAGTTGATGATTTTGTAAGATTCACTTAGGTCAAATTCTTATCTCATAAGAGTGAATTATTTGATAAATTTAGAAATTTTTATACTTTGATTCAGAGAAAGTTAGGGTGTAAAATTTTTTCAATTCAAAGTGATCATGAAGGAGAGTTTGAAAATGAAAAATTTGAAGACTTTTATAGAGAACAAGGAGTTGATCACAATTTTTCAGCACTAAGAACCCCTTAGTAGAATGGGATTGTTGAACAAAAGAACATAATAGTAATAGAAGCCACTAGAGCCATGTTGGTAGAATACTCACTTTTGAAATATTTTTGGGCTGAAGAGGTTAGTACGGCTTGTTATGTTTTGAATAGGGTGAACATTAGATCCAAGTTGAACAAAATACTCTATGAACTTCTTAAGGGTAGAACACCAAATCTTTCACATTTGTATATTTTTGGGTGTAAGGTGTTCATTCATAATAATGGTAAAACTCCTTTAGGAAAATTTGATCCAAAATCTGATGAAAGAATTTTTCTTGAATATTCTAGTGTTGTAAAATCTTATAGAGTTTTTAACAAGAGAGCTTTGGCAGTTGAGAAGACCACATATGTAGTTTTTGATGAATCTAGCATTTTGAAAGAGCCAAGGTTGGAAGAAGATAATATTGAAATTATCTCCCAAGAAATTGAAAAGACAAAGTTGGAAGAAAATTTTGAGATGGAAAACCCTTTTGCCTAAAGAATGGAGATTTTCTAAGAATCACCCTAAGGAATTGATTTTAGGTGAATCTAGTGAGGGTGTTAGGAGTAGGCATGGACTTAGCAAAGAAGTAAATCATTCTTCTTTTATATCGATGGTTGAACCCACTAATATAAATCAAGCACTTTTAGATGAATTTTCAATTTTGGCCATGCAAGAAGAATTGAATCAATTTATAAGAAATAATGTTTGTGAGTTGATTAAAAGGCCTAAGGATCAAAGTATTGTTGGAACTAAGTGGGTGTTCAAAAATAAAATGAATGATTCAGGAGTTGTGATTAGAAATAAGGTTAGATTGATGGCCAAGGGGTATAACCAAATAGAAGGGATTGATTTTGAAAAAATATTTGCCCCTGTAGTTAAACTTGAAGCTATTAGGGTTTTGTTAGCCTTTACCTATTTTAAAGGTTTTAAATTGTATCAAATAGATGTTAAGAGTGTCTTTCTGAATGGGATAATATAAGAGGATATTTATGTTGAGCAACCTCCACATTTTGAAAATTTTAAATTCCCTAATCATATTTTTAAATTTAAAAAGGTATTGTATGGATTGAAACAGGAACCTAGGGTTTGGTATGAGAGGTTAAGCACTTTCCTATTAGAGAGATCATTTTTTAACGTAAGTGTGGACACCACTCTCTTTTTGAAAAGGTTAGGAGAAGATATACTCATTGTTCAAATATATGTTGATAACAAATCTACCAATAAAAATCTTTGTGATGAGTTTTCAAAAATAATGAGTAGTGAATTCAAAATGAGTTTGATGGGAGACTTGAGTTATTTTTTTGGTTTTAGCATAAAGCAAAGTGAGGAAGGAACATTTCTTAGCCAGTCCAAGTATGTTAAGGATATCCTCAAAAAGTATGAAATGGATAATACTAAACCAGTAACTATACCAATGAGTTCCTCAATATAGTTAGATAAGGACCCTAAGGGAAAATCTATTGATCAAAAGAAATTTAGAGAGATAATTAAATCATTACTTTACTTAACTGCTAGTAAAACAGATATCATATTTAGTGCTTCTTGGTGAGCTTGATTTTAATTTGATCCAAAGAAATTACATTTGACAGCAGTTAAAAGAATACTGAGATATCTTTTTGGAACTTAAAACTTAGGGATTTGGTATCCTAAGCACAGCTCTTCTTTTGAAATAATTGAATATTCTAATTCAGATTTTGCAGGATGCCTGGTAGATCAGAAAAGTACTTTCTAAACTTGTCAATTTATTAGAAATTCTCTAGTTTCTTGATCCAGTAGGAAATAAAATTCAATAGCCCTTTCTACTATTGAAGTAGAATACACCGCCTTAGGTAGTTTTGTGGCACAGGTTCTTTGGTTAAAATAATAGTTGATCTACTTAAGATTTTTTATTGGCATAATTTTAATTTTTGGTGATAATACTAGTACCATATGCATTTCAAAGAATCCTATTCAACATTCTAGAACCAAGCATATAGACATAAGGCATCACTTCATTAAAGATCATATAGCTAAGGGAGAGATTGAATTGCATCATATTGCCACAGAAAATGAACTTGCAGCCATTTTCACAAAACTATTGGCTTTTGACACATTTAGCACTTTAAGGACTAGATTAGGTGTGATTGATCTTAATGCTTAAATTGAAATTCTGCAAACTTGACTTGTTGTATAATTATGTTTTTATTTATTTTCATTATTGATTTGTTATAGTTTGTATGTTTGATTATGTGTTTATTTTTGGTCTTTACTTATCTTTCGTTTAGTATTTTATTATTGGTCTTGTTTTAAAATTTTTACATGTCATTGGATTTCAAGTGGTTGGTTTCGAAATTTTTTTCTGATCACCATATCTTATTTTAAGTGTTCTTTTCGTACTGAATAAATTTTTTTTTGTGCTATATAAATTCTACAGCATGTACATGATAAGTTTCTAGATTGAGAACATCGAACTTAGTTTTTTATAGCAGTTCATACTATACGATGATGTTATCGTATTGTACAATATGTGTTATTTCGTCTGTATGATTGGGGACAATTTTTCAAGCATTTTAGTTATTTGTTAGATTGTATGTATGAAATCATATTTTATCTGTACGATCCCTTTTATCAATTTCGGATAAGGACAAACCCAACCGTTATTAAAATGATCTTTAATATTTTGATTGTCCCGTATGAACAGGTGTTCGTCTGTATAATCGCTTGGTCAAAATGTCTATATGAAAGGATGCCTCGGGAAGGGCAGTTTATGCAAAGTCGTTTCATTTTTTGGCTGTTTGTATTAATCTGTATGAAACATTATTTATCTCGTATGATTTTAAAATCGCATGTATGAAAATATGATTGTACTGTGCGATCAACAATTTTCTTTAAATAACAGGACATTTGATGTTTAATATTCACAATCACTTTTAATCTTCAAACCCTCTCAAGTCCAAATGGTAGAATGGCCAGTAGTAGCAAACACACATGAATTTCTAGGGGATCTTCCTCTCAAGGTGATAGGGATGATAACTTCTTGTCCAAGGAAAATGAGGAAGCGTATGATAGATATTGACAGTAAAAATCACTTCTTCTTGAATTCTCATTCAAGGAGATATCAACTTTTTTGTCATGCCCTTATTCGCCTCGACTCAATTTTTCTTTATCTTGACCCTAATCCATACCTATCATAAATAGACCTTTCAAATATTTTTGGTAAATATGAAAGTAAATGAGGATCACACTAGGTTGTCTTCCTATGTTCTTAAGCAAAGAGTCCAATAGACTAAGGAAGATTTAGGGAACTTCCTCTATCTTAAAACTCAAGGGGTTAGGGCACACTCGATGACCTCTAGATCTGACTTTAACTGGACTGAAGTTAGCCAAACTCTTAGAGGTTTTTGTCAAGTCAGTCACCTACCTCATGTGTATACCCTGAATCAGAATGTTAGGATCATCCAGCATGTTTTGAGAACCTCTATCATTCCCAAAGCTGGTGATCGCATAAATATGACTCCTCTTTTGTTCGATGTCACTTACTTGATAATGACTAAAACTCCTTTTGATGAAGCCCAACTTATTATGGTCTACATTCACAATCTTTCTGATATTGGACATCCTCACAGTAAGAGAAAGAAAAATGTGGCTTTAGGACATTTAATCACTTACATTGTGGAGAAGAAATTCAACTTAATCCATCTTGATCCCCTCACTGAACTTCCTACTTATTTTACCAACTCCTCTTTTCGAGCACTTTTTAATCAAGATCAAGGATCAGAGGGAGATGATTTAGAGGGAGAAGGAGCTCCTGCTCCAGCACCTGCACCTGGATCTGGACCCGACCCGAACTACTATCAAGAAATGGCCCAGCGCTTTGATAGACTTAAAACTCACTTTGATCAATATTTTGATCAAATTGAGAATCATTTAAATCAGTAGCATGTAAGGTATCAGGAAGATATGGGTTGGATTCATGGCCATTTTGACTATGTGAACACTAGTGTAGCTACGATCAATAGCTACTTCACTGCATTCAACCCTCAGTCACCTCCTGACCAGGGTCCTTCAGAGTTTTAATAGTGATCTTCTTATGTTTTAGTTTTATTTCTTTGATGCACTTATACTTGAGATGTTTGAGAATAGTTGTTCTTTTGTTAGGATGTGGTTTTATGATTTCAGTAATTTCAGGTGTTAGTCCTGCATGCTATTATTTTTTCTCTAGTTCACGAGGGTGGATGTTTGTAGATGGCTATTTGTTTAATGAAATGATGGAATGATGTTTTGTTATAGTTTGAATTTTCTCTTCTTAAATTATTTATATTTATGGATTCAAATCTTTCGTGTTTGATCTTTAGAATGGGATTTTAAATTTCATTGCTCTACAAATTAATTTTCTTACAAAATTTAATCTCTCAAAATTTTAAATTATAGTATGACTGAATGAAGATAAGAAGATCAAGTTCATGTTTCTATAGATAAATATTACTTTGTGATAGTTGTTGCAAAATAGATGTCTTATTTTTATTTTTTTTTCTTTTCAATATGTTTATTTTTGTTAATTATTAGAATGTGTATTTTAGATTTATTAATATTTGGAAAGACAGAAAATGTAAAAATATACACAAAGTGCTAAACTTGAAAAGATGCACAAAGTGTGCCACATGTTTGAAAAAATACGCAATATACACTAAAGTCAAAAGAGGCACAAAATTACCCCAAACTAAAAAGATACACAAAGTGTGCCACAAATTATTGAAAAGATGTGCAATATCGCCAACAGATACTGGTCTTTCCTTTATTATCTATCTCTCTTACATATCCAAATAATCGTCAATAATCTTCACTATTGAATTGGAAAATAATTAATATTTAATTCATCATTTTTGCAATAATTATTTTTATTTGATATGTCTAGAACGAGCAGTGAACTTGGTTGACTTTTCTTTTTCAAGTTGTTCTTTGATTTAAAATTTGAATTTTTCTTTTTAGCATTAGGAAATTAATGTTGAGCTTTGTAATCACTTTAAAATCTTCTTCTTCTTCATCTCGATTGATTTATTCATAGCCACTCATTCATTCAAGAAGTTTTTCCCTTTTTTTTTGTCAAAAAGGGGGAGTCGTAAGGTATTGTTTGTTGTTATATTATTTTGTTATTATTTTTGGGAGAAAAATTGGCTTAAGTGTTAACTCAAATAATGTTTTGTCATCATAAAAAAGGGGGAGATTATTGCATCTTAGATTTCAAATCTATTTTTGTATATCATATGAGTTTTTGATGATACCAAAATATAAATATATTGATTATTATTTTCTCTTAACATATATTGGATATATTTGGTCTGTGCTGTTTGTGTGTACTAATGTTTCAGGAAAATCATATTCTAGACTAACAAAAACTTTAAGATGAATTAAATTATTATTCCTTGTAAGTGAAGTATGTAATTTTTCATTTTTTTTCTCTGAGAGAGTGTGATTGTAATTGGGTAACCATGCACTCACACACTGCAGGAGTGAGATAAAATTTGTATTTTTGAACTAATCGTACTGTATAATCCTTTATCATACTGTACGATCTGTTATGGTACGGGACAATTTGACTTGTTAATTCCTTCAGAATGGCATTTATAGAGTATGAAATCAAGTTTGTACTTGATCGTATCAGATGAACCTGTTCATTTTTAAATAGTTTGTACAGTACGATGTTATTTCATATAGACATTCTAGAGTAGGAAATCAAGTTTGTACTAGATTGTACCAGATGAACTTTTTCATTTTTGAACATTTTGTACAGTATGATGTCATTTCATACAGACCATTTATAGAGTATGAAATTATGTTCGTACAGGATCATACATAAATTTTTGAACTATTCATACGTATGAAGTACGATCATACTATACGATCCACATCTGTCAAACTAGAAATTTTTAGTTTTTGGATGGTTTTTCTTATCCTTTGTATGTAAGAATTCTAAAAATTGATTGCTTAAATTCTTCTTGCTTTGAAATTCTCTTATGTGTACCTTAGGAGTGAGTTTAAGAGAGTGTTTAGAGATTGAAAAGTGAGAGATCTTGTGAGAAGGATTTGTGAGGGGATTCACAAAGGTGCCCAAATAGGATATGTTGTTCGTTCATCAAAATTCTTCTCTACTTGAACGTTCTTGAGGGAGGAATTTCAAAGAAGATCTGGTACTCTGCCATCACTAGGAGGGTGAGAAAGGATATTGCTACTCTGCCATCACTAAAAGGGTGAGAAAGGATGTTGGTACTCTACCATCACCAAAAGGGTGAGAAATGATGTTGGTACTTTGCCATCACCAGGAGGGTGAGGAAGGATGGTGGGTTCTCTGCCTTCATCAGGAGGGTTTAAAAGGATGATAGTTCTCTGCCCACTGGGTTGGTGGAAGAGAGGTTTTGTAAGAGCTTCTCCGCCTTGCTGTGGGGGCTAAAGGAGAGTCACTTTGGTATAGTGCAATACATGGAGAGGGAGTCTCCACGGAGTGGATGTAGGTCTTGTTGGACTAAACAACTATAAAATCTGGTATCTTCTATTCTTCACTTTTTACTGCATTTTATTTTGCGCATTTGTCATTTTCTGTCGTTGAAAATCTAATTTTAGAAAATCTATTATTGTTATAAATTTTATTTATTAAAATTAGTTTTCTAAAATACTAAGAGATAATTTTTAAATATACCAATTCACTCGCCCTCTTGGTTAGCCTTAGGACAATTATATTAGGTCTAACAACCTACTCAAACTTTCAAGAGAGATAGAGGATAGAGGAGAGAGAAGGTTGCTTGGGCCTTTTCATCCTTCTATTATATTCCATGATTTTGTTCTAATCATGGTATGTAATCCAAATCTTATATTTATTTTTCAGTGATTTTATGTTTTATGAGGTTAATATCCCATAAATTGATAAAATGCATTTTCTCCTAATTTATCAAATGTTTATCATGTAAATATTTATATATTATATATGTCATTATCGTGAGCATTTTAACTGTAATATTATTAAATTTCATCAATAAATTAATAGCTATGATTTTTGAAGTTAATGTATAATATATAAATTTCATTATATTTCATAGATTATTATATTTTATATATAATATTAACTTGCATAAATAAAAAGATATAACTTATAAAAGATAAATATGACATTTATATTGAATAAATGGATGCTATTTATGAATACTATAACTAATACAAGTTAGCCATTAAAATGATAGTACCCTACACAGGGGGTGGGCTGATGGGCTTTCCTTAAAATACATTTTTGTGGTATAATCCTAGATGTTAGCCTGTAACTATATGATTGATTATGCCAATGAGTAGCGAGTGATGACTCTTCAATGATTTTTAAAAAGCTACCTTTTAAAATAAATGATTGATAAAAATAATTAAAAAATGTGATTGATATATAATGATGGATTTATATAATAGATGGATGACAAATGGAAGGATGAAAAAACCACACTAAACCTTGATGCCTTGCTCTACTATTCATAATCATATTCATGTTTGCATTAACATGATAGTATATATAGGATTGATATAAGCATTGAGAATCATATAACATGACATAAATATGACATATATATTGTTAGACATTAATAGTTGTGTAGGTATAATGTATTGATAAAAATATTAATATGGCATATTGATAAATAGTTATATATAGTGTGATATTTGACATAAGTATATAATAAAATTATCAACATAGATATAACTAATAGATAATCGATATTTATTTTAATGTATAGTATCTATTATTGATTTAAAGATGTTTTACCAAATTTTTTATGGAGTGATAGACTCCTTTTGCTTATTGAGATAGACTAGTTTTACTTATCATATTGATTTCTACTTGTGATTAATAAGTATTGCATAGATTGTTTAATATTAATATTAATAGTATAATAATTGATATAGATTAGGATTTGGCATACATATTGATTCTTTTATCTTGCATTAAATTTAATGGTATATTTTGGTTGCTTGCTGGGCTATGTGCTTATTATGTGGTTTTTATTAATTTCATGTATAGGAAGAGGTTAAAGACCCTATAGAGTGAGGCTAATGCCATAAAAGGATAGATTGATGTTTGATGTGATCTCCTAACATTTGTAAATCAAATTTTGAGGGAATGTATATAAAAATCTTTTTATGTATATTATTGATTTTTTTTGTTAGATTTATTTATATTGATGGAAATTTAGAGACTCTAGCAAATAAATTAAGAGACAAAATAGACAATTCTTCTAAATTTAGATCATAGGGCATTACAATTGGTATGAGAGTAATAGTTATTGAAAGAGTTAAAAGGTCACCAGGGTTATAGTATTGATTATGAGTGGGGTAGAGGTTGGGTAGTATAGATTTTATTATTTACACATTTCATTAATATTTTTTGTATTTATATGTATATTGAGTTTGTATACTTTGATTGATTAGAAAAAAGAATCATATCAGTGGGCATTTACTTGACTGAGGAAAATGTACAATTGAGGAAAGTGTAGTAGTATGTCTAATGTCATCTGATAGTGTGTTGCAACATGCCAGCATGGTTGCTTAGATTGTATGTGATACTTAGAGTAGATAATATGGGATCCAAGATAATGATAAAGATAAGTATTTATAGATGTTTCATAAGTTAAAGCATCCATTATTTAAGGGTGTTATAAAACTATAGATAGTAGGAGATTGGTTATTGTAGATAAAGAAAATATTTGATAGCATGCACTGCCCTTAGAGTAGAAAAGTGTCACTAGTAATATTTTGGTTTAAGGGTGAAGCAATGAGAAGGTAAATAGGATAGCAGGAGGAGAAATTCCAATGAAAATGAATGAATAGATTATTTGGGTATAGCATTTTGCTAGTTTTAGGAACTAGTTTATGTCTCCATCAGCTTGATAGCAAATATAAGAGGCTTTTATGAGATTGGAGCAAAGAGAAAAGATATTCTTGCAGTATGAAGCTGAATTTACTGCACTAGCTATGTTTACCTATAGTTAAGTAGTATGATAGAAGCTAAATGTTCTAGATTTCTTATAGGATTAGAAGATGAGATGAGACACCTATTGTTACCATTAAGAATCCAAGAGCTTTCAAAATTGCTTGAGAACCATTTTACTATTTAGATAAGATTTGATGAGAAAGAAGGTAGCTAAGAAATTTAGTATAAGTGGGATTGAAACTTCTAAGAATAAGATTAAGGTAATAGATGACAGGATACCCAATTATCTTAGATGTGGAAATAGGCATGTTGGGAAATTTTTCTTGATCATTAGGTAGCACTTTAGTTGTGGCTAGCCAAGAAACCAAATTATTGATTACCAAGAGAAGTGATAGGGAAAAAGGATTTATATTAAGGTCAAAACAATCTAGATAGGCTTATGGACAAAGAAAGGCTGGTCCTAGAATGTATAATGAAGGATCAATGAATAACACTGAAGATTCTAGGAGTAGGATGGATGAGAGAGGAGTGACTGGGAGTTAAAGAGTGCCTACTAATTCTACAATGATAGTGCCAATACAATCGTGAGTCTATAATTTATTCCAGCAAGTGAATAAGGATTTGTCAAAGATATACATTGGTAGAATTCTCTACCCAAAGAATTTTTTTTATTTAATATTGATTGATGTTTAATGCATAACTGATTGATACCATTGTATAGTAAATTGAATGACATATTGATTGATAAGCATGGCTGTGTCAATGAGTTACTTTTTTGAAATTATTATTTATTGAATGATATTATTGATAGGATTAATGATTCCATGGTCAATATTTATTTGATTTGCTAATTATTATGTTGATTTGGGGCTTCTGAATTATTTGTAACTTATTTCCCTTTATTCTTTGGCTGGAGTTTGTAGAAAAAGAACTTTACCACTACGAAGGTTAATTTTGACCACCTCTTTGGGATAAGAAGTGTTGGGTTGCTTTATCTTTTGCTTATCAACTGCCTTGGCATTCTCTTTTAATGGATTATCTAAATCACACATTTCTAATTTGATATTGATAGGATCACCTTGAAGATTGAGAATAGGGGAGTCATTATCAAAAAAATATTAATAATATTCTTCTAATTAATTTATAGATGTTTCTTGAGAATTATTTTCTTGGTTTTTTATATTTTGATTAGGATATTCTTAGGAATTTAGAAGGTTTCTTAGGAGCATAGTGTCTCTAAGAAAGTGACTGCCATTGTGCTAGGCCAAAATTATGGTTTTTGGTAAATTAATAAAATATCTAAATCCATTTCATTAACTCGTCACCCTAGACATTGTACCTTTCTTACATGCCATGTTGGGGATGAAAGATGAGTAAAGGGAGAGAGAGAGAAAGAGAGAGAGAGAGAGAGAGAGAGAGAGAGAGAGAGAGAGAGAGAGAGAGAGAGAGAGAGAGAGAGAGGAGAGAAGGTTGCTCAGGGCATTTTCATCCATCAGTTCTAATGAAGTAGCTAAAATTAATTATTTAAGTCAAAGTCTTACTTGAAGCTTGGAGTTATTATGCAACTTTGGAGCTTTGGCTACCAACCAAGAGATCTTTGGTTCTAGTCTTGCATATGTGATGTGTGTGTGAGTTTTCCTTAATTGACCTAAATGTTTAAAAAGAACTTAGAGTTAGTAGCTCAGCTATTCCCTCCAACACCTCTTATCATATGAAGAATTTGCTCTACCTTCAAACTTTTTGAACTATTGCAAATAACTATACCCTATTTTAATTAGATTCTCTCACACATTGAAGAAGCTGGAACTCAATTTATAAGACCACCTTAATGGCCCAAAATATCTAATATGGTGATGTTATAAGTGAACAGACTATAAAGTTTAATATGTTATACCACATATGCATGGTGATGTTATAAGTCAGTTATATATATGTTGATGCAACATGTGAATCCATAAAGTTTTCGAAAAAGAAGGTTGGTGCCATAATAAAACTGACATAAAAAATAAGCAATAAATATTTCCAAACTTTAATTTTATTAAAAACTATTATTATCATGAATTTTATAATAATTTTATCTTCAAAATTATTTTCTTCATTTATTTTATTTAGTATTTTATAATAAATTTATTATCAAAATTAGAGTTGGATATGAACCACTAGATTAAAGATCTATTTGGGCCAGCTGTGGCATTTTATAAAATTGGTTGTGAAGAGTAGTTAAAAATGATATAGCATTAATTATTGTTTCAAGAAATCTCTAAATCTTGCATATTTATAGTTAAATAGAGCATCTCATCAAGGAAATTCAATGAGCTCAAGATCAATTAATTTTTAGATCATTAAGACACTTAAATATTGAAAGAATGAATTACAATAAAGGGAATTAATATAGGTAATACAATGAAATTCTTTGGTATTTTTATTAAATTTGTTTAAATATCATCAAAAAATTATAAATAGAATTTTATTCTCCATATGACAGGGAAGAAAAGGATGAATAAGTTATTTTATTGAAGATTCCTAGTATTCTACCGCACCATTGCCATTAGATCTCCATCGCCCGACCATCACCATGAGACCACCGACAACTGACCTCGGTTGTTGGACTGTCGCCACCCAACCTTCACCATTTGACTACCATCACCCAAGCCCTATCGCCAGATAGCCATTTCCTAACCACCAACATCAAACCACTACCACCCAACTTGTAACACCAATAAAAATTTGTGTATAGTTGCACCTATTATGAATAGTTCTGCTAAAGGTAACTCATATTTTTTTTTTGTAAATGTACCCCTTTGCCTATTTCTAAGAGTTTTTTACATGCGTGAAAATATCTCAATATTCTCTTAAGTAGGTCTCAGGGGTCTGTGTGCATGATTTAGAAATTTGAAAAAAAAATTTCCTACGGCACCACGACATTAGGATTGGTGGCATCATGATGTTGAGCTCTCTATCTTTTAGCCAAAATAGTTCCAAGCTATGGCGCTAGGGGGCACCACTATGGTGTAGTGTCTCCTAATAGGGAGAGTTGTAATTTGCAGGATTGGGCATCGAGGCACCAGTAAAATAATTTAGTAAACTATCTATTTCAACCATTTCAAAACCATTTTTCTCATTTAAGATAGTGAGCTACAAAGTGAGGAGGATTCTAGTGAGAGAAAGCTAATGTTTGGGTGACTCTGATCCATTTTCTACTATTGACCAAGTTTTGAAAGTTGTCTGGTTTGTGGTAGGTGATATTTAACCTATCTTAGTTTCCAAGAATAGAAAATTTTTGGGATTTTTCTAATTTAAATTATAATTCCATTAAGGAAAATTGGGTTATCTTTGTACCCATAGAATGTTCACCGCATAACATTCTTTATGCTATAGATATAATAATTCTAAACATTTAGGAATTATTCTAATAATTTTCCATCAGGTAATTTGAAAATGTGCTATTTTATTTAATTAAAAAATAATTATGATCCTAAAAAATAATACTATTTTATAACTAGAGCTACAAAATAATGTTCTCAATAATCCACAATAATCTGGTGAGTTTCTAAAATATTGAATGTATGCTTAGTTATTCAAATAGTAGGCTATTGATATAGCTCACTATGAATTTCTGGAAGTTAATTTATTTATATTTCATGTGTTGAATTGCAATGATATATTTACTAATCTGCTTGTATTGTGTGATTTTGACAAAATCTGATTTGTATGGGAAGTTTTATTTTGGAAATTTTATTATAATGCTGAAATGCATAGGGTGGCATAAGGGCCTAAATTTTTGAACATCAGATATGCGTTATGCATTACGAGTCATAAGGGCTTATTTTCTATTTTGCTAGCACAAGGAGTCATAAGGGTCTATTTATGATGGGATGTATAAGGGTTTAGAGAAATATATTATTTTTTTATTCTAATGTATGAAGTTCTTATTCATTTACTTTTAATATACTATTTGCCCTTTTTTCAGTTATCTTTAATTATTATTATGCCCATTAAGGTAAATTTTGGATGAACTACTTTTAAATTTAGTTAAATACATAACAAGAAAAATTATTAGAAATTCAGATAAGTAGGTTAAGCTCTTGAGATGTGTTTGATTACACCTATTCTACCATTTATTTTAGGCCAGGGGAAAGTGAAAGAGGTCATTGAGTAGTAGAGTTTAAGATTTGATCTGTCTAAGTTTGTATGTGTTTTTTCTTGATTTTTTGGTACAATCATGAGTATTTATTTAATTGCTCTGTTTTGGGTTTATGTATTCATATATTATAATATCATTGTAGTATATATATTTTATGAAATGAAATAAAATTTGTGGATGAGTTTATTCATTCTATTTGCTAAAGTTAATTAGAAGCTACATAGTGTGAGGGTAAATTAATAGAAGATATCTAAACAGCCCACAAAACTTAAATCTTAGGCTGGTCTATCCTAATTTAACAGGATATAACTTTTCTATTTGTAGCAATATCAAGTTTGGTTGTGTAGGTCACTTTTTGGTATCAAAGTAGTGGTTTTAAGGGAACTTATTGTAAAATAGAGCAATAGGTAATGATATATAGTCAGGTGAGATGATTTTGGGTAATATTTAGGCATTCATTTCTACTTTTTTTCATATGCATGTTTGTTCAGCTGTGTGTTCTGTGTGGCTATTTGATGAATCTACTAGACCTCAATATGATAGATGGTAGAGTGTTAGTCAGGCAGCACCAGGGCAGAGTACTATTCTTATTATTAGTTCTAATTCTATTTCATAATTTGCAAGGCTGGTAACTTAGCTGATGAGCAAGGCTTAGAGCATGATTTTCTCTATTCTGCCTAATAATGTGGATAGACCCATATAGATATTTTTAAGGTTGATACATTCAAGATTTGAGGGTACAGTGGAGACCAGAGCGGTAGAGGACTGGTTGATGATACTAGAAATGACCTTCAATGAGATGCAGTATCTTCCTGAGAGAAAGGTACTATTAGCTCTTTTTTAGTTAGATGGGGAGGCTGAGAGCTAGTGGTTGGGGCAACAAAAGGAGAAGTTTTAGGGGAGGCTAAACTCCTTGATCTAATGGGAAGAGTTTATAGATGTTTTTAGAGTATGGTTTATACCTATGTCACACATCAATATATGTAGGAGACTTTTTTTTGGCGAGCTTAGGGGAGCAAGATAGTCATGCAGTATGAGGTAGAGTTTACTACATTAGCCATGTATACTCCAAAGTTTATTAGCTCTTGTTTTAAAAATTTCTATAGATTTTTAAGAGGTCTCCAAGATAGTTTGAGGCAGGTGTTAGTTTTATTTCATATTTTTTATTTTTTTTAGTTTATTAGAGAGATTCTATTTAAAAAATAATGATCTATTGGCTACATATTAATGATGGATTGATAGTAGGAAGAGATTTGGTAGCGAGGCATCTAGTAGTATATTTTTTGGGAAGAGGAGCAACTTTGGATCTAAAGATTTCAGTTGGGTTGGGCCCTCTATACCAGTTCCAGTTGGTGGTAGTATGACTTGTTCTGGTGGTTCTATTAGTGGGGCACTTATGTGCTAGAGTGGTCATAGGAGATATTTTTGATAGTGCTACAGGAGGTAGTGACAATGCTTAAGGTGCAGTCAGACTGGTTAAAGGATAGCTAAGCGTTTGCAAGCAGGGCCACACCAACATTCTGAGTCAAGGTTTAAAAGCTTTATTAGAGTAGAAGGGCGATTGAGGATAATTCTACCCTATATATTTACTAAGGGATTAATTAGCCCTTCTAGTTTTATCACAGGTTTTTTAGTTGAGAGACCGTATGAGAGAGCATGTTAGGTCTATTTCTCCAACTCTAACTCAAGCACACATATATAATTGACATATCATGAGGCTAGAGATGCTCCACACATGGCTATAGGCTCATAACCTATATTTTTATATGCCATGTCATATTTTATTTTATTTCAAAGCTAGTCTCTTATTTATTTTTGAGAGATATTTGATTTACTACACTTTCCTTTCATATTATTATCTTTTTTTTATCTAATATTTTATTGATTGGGGATGGTATGGTTGCTAGTATAGTGTGTTTCTGTGATATTAAAATATTTGGCCAAACGTTGGAGATCTAGAGTGATTTTGGGTCCTTATCTCTAAGTTTGACATCATTTTTGCTATGTACTAGCTGAGTCGATATAAAGCCCAAATTGATTATTTCAAAAAGGGAGTTATAATATATTTGGGTAGTTAGAATTCTATATTCCAGGGAGTTTACCTTAAGATAGGGAGATTGAATTATATATTGACTATTCCTAGGTACTGCTATGACATCTAAAGCTCTGTATAGGATGGAACCTAAAGAGCTTCATAAGTTGAATGTTTAGCTCAGGAGTTAATTGACAGAGATTTTGTCCATATTAGTGTGTCTTCGTGGGGAACACATATTCTATAAAGAACAAGGATGGTATGATACATATGTGTATCGATTATAAGGAATTGAATAAGGTTATAATTAAGAGAAAATATCCTCTACCAATGATTGATGATTTATTTGACTAGCTTATATCATATTTTGTGTTCTCCAGTAATGATTTAAGATTTATATGTTATCAGGTAAATGTAAAAGAGTTAGATGTGATTTAGATTGAATTTAACACTCGATACGGGCATTATGAGTTCTTAGTCATACCTTTTGGGGTGACTAATGTGCATGTAGTATTCAGGGATCTGATGAACATGGTATTCAAGAAATATCGAGATTAGTTTATTATTGTGTTTATAGAAGATATTCATGTTTATTCATCTTCTTAAGAGGATTATTTAGCCTATTTGAGTATTATTCTGGAGACTCTGAAGTAGCTTTAGCTGTATGCAAAAAATTCTAAGTGTAAATCCTAGTTGAAGAGTATCTCATTTCCAGGCAATATTTTGAGTAGTGTAGGTATCTTCATAAACCCTCAAAGAGTCAAAGGGATTTAAGGCCTACTATTATATTTGAGGTATGTAGCTTTCTCTAAATGTCTAAGAGGATTTCTCATATTTCTGCACCATTGGTGAAACTGACAAAAAAGTCTGTGGCTTTCAAGTGGATGTCTAATTGTGAGGTGAGCTTTTAGGAGTTGAAGATTTTTTTGACATCTCCTCCAATTCTGACAATTCCATCAAGTTCAGAGGGATTTAAGGCAACCAGTTATGCTTCATGTAAGGGATTGGGATGTGTTTTTGTAGCATGGGAAAGTTATAGCATATGCTTCTAGATAGTTGAAGCCACAGGAGAAGAACCATTTGACGCATGATTTAGAACTTGTTGCTATATTTGAATTGAAGATCTGGAGGCAGTATTTATATTCGATCAGGTGTAAGATTTTCATTGATCATCAAAGTTTAAAGTATACACTGACTCAGAAGGATATGATTCTTAGATAGAGAATATATCTTAAGCTAGTCAAAGATTATGATATGATTATTTAGTATCATTCAGATAAGGTGAATATAGTAGCAAATGCTTTAAGTAGGAAGTCTTCTAGATTATTAAGCCTTTGAATTACTTTTGATGATTTTTTTATTCAGGATATGGAAAGATTACAGTTTCACGTGATTAACCCTATTGATCAAGATTGTGTCAATCTGGCTCAGATGACTATTCAACTATCTTTATAGGAAAAGATTTAGGAAGCTCAGAAGTCTAGCCTAAAGTATCTGAAGTTGATCAATAAAATCAACCCAAACTATGAATATCTAAATCTTGAATTATATTATGCAAGAATAGGATATGGGTTGCTAATTCTGAAAATCTAAAACAAGTGATTCTACACTAAGTGCACTGTTTATGATATACTATTTGCCAGGGAAATAGTAAAATGTACAGTGATCTGAAAAGTTTTGGTGGCCTAGATTGAAGAAGGATGTGATTGATTTTGTTTCAAGCTATGAGGCATGTTAGTTAGAGAAGGTAGAGCATCAATGACCATTTGATTTTTTGCAATTGTTATCTATTTCACAATGGAAATAGGAAGAAGTAATGATGGAATTTTCTATGGGATTTCCTTGATCAAGATAAGGACATGTTTACTTCCATGCTATGGAGAGGCATTTAACAAGGTTTGGGTATTAAATTGCATTTAAGTATAGCTTTTCATCCACAGATTGATGGATAATCTGAGTGTACTGTTCAAACATTAGAAGATCTTCTGAGGTTATGTGTTCTGGATTTTGGCGATAGCTAGGAGGATCACATACATTTGATTGAATTTGCCTATAATGATAATATTCGGTCATGTATAGGTATGGTCCTATACGAAGCTCTATATAATAGGAAGTGTAGAACCGCTCTTTCATGGACAGAGGAAGGTGAGAGTAGTTTGATTAGGCTAGCCTTAGTCGATGATGCTATTGAAATGATTCATTTGATCAAAGATAAATTAAAAGCCGTGCAAGATAGACATAAGTAATATTATGATGCCAAGCATTGAGCTATAGAATTTAAAGTTGGAGATTTCATATATGTCAAAATTAAGCCGATGATAAGCATCAGTAGGTTTGGAAAGGAAGGTAAGTTCAATATAAGGTATATTGGGCCATTTGAAAAAATTGGAAGGATTAAAAAATTTGCAAATAGGTTACAGTTGTTAGAGCATATATATGATATTCATAATGTGTTCTATGTGTTGTCTTTAAAGAAATGGGTATTTGATTTTGAACTTCAAATGTCTGCAAAAGAATTTGAAGTACATTCAAATCTAAGCTATAAAGAAGAACCAGAAAGGCTTCTGGAGTATGATGTTAGATGATTAAGCAACAAAAAAAAAATCAAATGGTTAAAGTACAATGGCATAAAATAATAGAAAGAGAAGCTACATATGAGAAGGAATATGAGATGAGACAATTATAATCTTATCTATTCCATTTATCTAAGTTTTAAAATGTCAAGGATAACATTTTCTGGGGAGTGGAGGAAAGTAACACCTAATAAATCTGTCTATAGTTACACCTATTTTTATCTAGTCTAGTAAAGGTAACTCTTAAATTTTTTGTAATTAAACCCCTTTGCATGTGTCTGGAAATATTCTATATGCATGTGAATATATATATATATATATATATATATGTGTTTGTGTGTGTGTGTGTATAAAATATGCATGTGAATATATAAATCTGCTTTGAAGTGGGTTTTAGGGGTCCATGTGCATGATTTGGAAATCTAAATTTCTTTCCTTGGGACATCAAATTACAAGATTAGTAGCACTACAACATTGAGCTCTCTGTCATTTGGCCAAAATAATTTCAAGCTAAGACACATTATCTCTGTATCAGAAGTAATGCGATGCATAAAATAGGGTGTTATGGCACCATGCAAAATACTTATAATAAAATATCCATTTTCACCATTTCAAAACTAACTTTCTCATTTAAGGTAGCCGACTAGAGAGTAAGAGGGGATTTTAGTGAGAGGAAGCTAGGGTTTGGGTGACTCCAATCCATTTTTTGATGTTAGACCAATTTTAAAAGTTATCTAGATCGAGGTGGGTGACATTCCACTTATCTTAGTTTTAAGAAAATATCAAATTTTTTGGATTTTCTATATTTCAATTATAATTTGGTCAAGGAAAAATTGGAATATCTTGTACAGGTAAGACTTTAACTATGTAACCTTTTTTATGATGTTGATATGATAATTCTAAATATTAACTAGGTAATTTGAAAAGTGTGCTATTTTATTTAATTATAAAATAGATATGATCCAAAAATATAATGTTTAATACAATTAAAGTTTCAAAAGAATATTCTAAATAATTCCTAGTAATCTAACAAGTTTTTGAGATATTAAATTTCTTCTAGTCTTTGAAATTGTAGGCAACTAATATAGCACACTTTAAATTTTTGCAAGTTCATTTATGTACATTTAATGTGTTGAATTATAATGATATATGTTCTTATTTGCATGCATTATGTGATTACTAAGAGATATGATATGTTGGCGATGTTCTATTCTGAAAGTTTTATTTTACTATTGAATGCATGGGGAGGCATAAGAGCCTAAATTTCTAAATATCATATATGTGCTAAGCAATAGAAATTACAAGGGCCTATTTTTTGTTATGCTAGCATAGTGAATCATAAGGGTTTATTTTTGATGAGAGGTATAAGGGCATGAGGGAAATATATCATTTTTTAGTTATGATATGTAATTCAATATTTATTTACTTTTAGTGCATAGTATACTCTTTCTTTTTTTTTTTTGTAATTTTTATTATGCTTAATACAATAAATTTTGGATGAACTAATTTTAAATTTAGTTAAATGCAAATAAGTAAAATTGTTGAAAATTTAGATAGATAGGTGTTACCTATTGAGTTGTGTAGGCTCACACCTATTTTCCATCCATTTCAGGCCAGGGGAAAAGGAAAGGGCCTATTGCATAGTTGAGTTCAGGATCTGATTTGTCTTCGTTTGTGTAAATTCTTTTTCCAAATTTTTTGGTATAATCATGGCTATTTTTTATTTCTTTTTTTGAGGTATGTGTAGCCATGTACTAAAGTATAAACACTGCATATAAATTTTGATGAAATGAAAATAATTTATAGATGAGTTTGTTTTATTTTATCTGTTGAAGTTAATTAGAAGCTTTATGGTTTGTATGTAAATTAATAGAAGATATCTAAACAGCCCCCCAAAATGTAGATCTTGAGCAACCTATCATTATTCTATATGGTATGACATATCTATCGATTGGTCATACTGGGTTGGGTTGTTACATAACTAACACCATTGGATTGACATACTCCAATTATCATCATGGGACCATCATCACCCATCCACTCTCATCAAAATGATATAGACCCACACTAGCATTGGACTATATCCATCGAATCATCATTATCGAACATTCACCATCAGATCGTTGTCACTTGTCGATTATTTTTAATGTCATAGCCTAACCACTATCATCAAACCATCACATCCAAAATCACCTCTATCAAACCTCTAATGTCAAACTATGCTAGCCAAACTATTGCCACTAAGCCACCATCTGAGAAACATGAACACTTGATTAGTTTCCAAACTACCATCAATTGATTATGAACCCCCCCCTCATTAATGCCAAATAATAATGTCCTAATTATTATTGTCACTTAACTACCACTTGAAACATATTTTGAAATTATCCTTTCTTTGGTAAAACATACTCTATAATGGAAAAAACACTACATTTTATGTCCATGTTACCATAAAATCTTCTGTATTTCTTTAATACTTGAGCTTAAATAATTTTTTAGGGAAAAATTTTGAAGTGACTTTCTAATGTGTTTAGTGCTACTCATATAAAATTTTTAAATTAAATTAAAATTTAGCTAATGTAACTCGAATTTTTTCTCTAATATTTACGTGTGAGGGGTACTCTTGAGCCCACTAAAAAGATTCTGGTTTGCTTTCCAACATAATTGATGTCTAGCACTTGATGATGCATGATTCGAGAGCACTAGTATTTCACATTCCTAAGGAGCATTTGGAGACTGAATGTAGGTATGAGAAGAAGCTGAACTAATACATATTTGGTGTGTTAGTGATTATGCATTTCTCCCTTCACATCTTCTACTCCTCAATCTTTTATCCGCACTATATAAACTGAAAGTTTGTTAGGGTTGTTAAGCATTTATGAACTAGTCTCGAGGCTAACCAAGAGGGGGAATGAATAGGTATTTTTAAAATTTAACTTAAACAACAAGGAAAAATTTTTATAATTTTTGATATTTTTAAAACAAACTACTTTTATCCCAAGGCGGAAGCAGAACAATATCACAAAAATAGAATTATGATATGTCAACCACATAAATAATAAAGAGTAAATAATGCAAAAATTAAAGTGTAGAAAAGTAAATGAAAAGAGCACACCAGATTTATAGTGGTTCGGTCAACTTGACCTACGTCCACTCCCCGGAGCCTCCCCTCTAGGTATTACACTAAACTATAATAACTCTCCTTTTGCCCCCACAGCAAGGCGGAGATACCCTTACAAAATCTTTCCACCAACTCAGCGAGGCAGAGAACCTTGAATCCCTTTTTACCCTCCTAGTGAAGGCAAAGAACCAAGAATCCTTTTACTCCCTCTTGGAGTAGGTAGAGAACCAGATAATCCTTTTAATCCCTCCTAGTGTAGGCAGAGAAGCTACATATGATGCTGATGATCGTCTCCCTAGAGCCACCAAGGAACCAAGGATGAAGAAGGAAGAAGATGATCGAATCCTTGCTTGGACAACCTTTGTGAACCCCTCACAAACTCCCCCTCACAAGATCCTCTCTCTCTTTCCCAAACTCTCCCTCTCCTCTAAGCTCTCTTTGGATAGTAAAACAAGAAAATATTTTTCAACATTAGCTAGAGAAGAGCTTAAATAGAAAGCCTCAAAAAGTGCCCTAAATTTTAACTTGCCGTCAAAGAGCATCCTGTGTGATCAGTACAAAAAGAGACTTTTTACCAGGACGATTTCCATTGTCTAGACGATTAGAAGAAATAATTTCAACTTATCATTCAGGAAAATTCCACGATGGTCCGGGATGATTAGTTCAATTTGAGTGGCAATCAACAAATCGTCCAGCCAATTATTCGAAACGTCCAGGACGATATCCTGGATGATTAGAAGAAAATAAAGGATTTTGTCCAGGATGATTACACAATCATTTGGGACGATCAGTTCATTTTGAGTGGAAATCAATAAATCATCCAGATAATAGTTTGGGACGTCCAAGATGATATCCTGGATGATCAGAAGAAAATCATGGTTTTCATCCAAGATAATTGATTATCGTCCCATGAAATATAAAGGATCGTCTGGGACGATCAGGTCAATCATCCTATACGATATGATTGATGAATTTAACCATAATTAGTCTCTTAATCAGGGGATTATTTTAGGCAAAATTGTAATAAATTATCCAGGATGATCAGGATCATCCTGTATGATTAGTTCAAAATATACAAAATAAAATATTGCCTATAATGTGGTTGGCGACGGATTTCTAAATTTAAACATATCATCCAGGATGATGGAAGAATCATCTAGGATGATCTGCCTAATTAAATTTACTTAACTCAAATGTCCTAATTAGGATTTCATTTTAGCTGATCATCTAGGAGGATTTTGGATCATCCGGTACAATATGATCAAAAACCAAAAAATTCTCTGACTTACTAAATTTCTCCCCCTGAGTGTGTGTGTGCAAGGTTACTTAGCATCAAGATCCACCTTATTACATTTGACTCATGAAAAGGTAAAAATAATTGGAATTAAAAAGTTACAGACTGACTTAGTCCTGATCTATCTAATCTTGAGCTGGCTTGAATTGCAACTGATCTGGTGGACCTGAAAAGTTAGTAGGCAGGGCAACTAAATAGATGTGCAGTAGTGACAGGAATATTTGTTATCATCAAAATTAAAATGCTTGAATCCAGATTTGCAACATGAATGATTTATCATTTGAATAGTTTTATATCTAAAAATATGTGTAGCTTTGTAACTGGAGAAAATTATTTCTCTAAGCTGCATGTTTTAGTCATACACTATGCAATTTATACCTCACTATTCATAAAAAAAATATTTTAATTTCATAATTAATTTGTTCTTGAATTTTAATTATAGACTTAAGTCTTAATTTATGTTTTTATCTTTTCATGTGACATTCTTAAAGAAAAAACTTTAGGATTTGATACTCCACTAAAAATATTAGTTGATCAAGCACAAATCTCAATGTAATCTTTGGATTGAAAAATTATGAAATCAAATTTAGGGTCATTCCAACTCATATTTTAACAAGCTTATAGTTAAATTGAATATCTTGCTGAGATAAACCCAAATATATGACAAGTGATCCAATTTGAGTCCAAATGATCCCAAATCAACCACTTAAAAATTGTATTTAAAAATGTTGGAACAATAATTAGATTGCCAAATTATGCACGAACATGTATTCCTAACCATGATTTCTCAACCACAGTCTCAGAGCTACCATTGTCGGATGATAGTCTCCTAATTGTAGTCTCCTAACACTAATGCCTACTGACTTCTTAACATTCCTTAGCCAACAAAATCAACCCACATAATTTCCTATAATATCAACATACTCCATTGACACAAATATTGATGCTTGCTGACATCATCTCCCATCATGACCACCAACATCTATGTACATCATTGATTATAAGTTTAATGGACACAATCGACACCAACACTATTCACATTGACTTTATCGCTCACCATCATACCCCATGTCAACACATGCCATTCTAATAAGATTGATGCAAACCATTAATATCAACTTTGTTGTAATTCGAGAGCCAAACCTTATATTTTTATGATTAACAAAGATCATTGGATGTTTATTTAATTATCCTTTCTTTATAAATTGTATATATTTTTGTATGCTATTAACCTTTAGGTATAGCATATACTTAATAAAGATTGAGGTATCAGCTTAAGAAAGTGTAACATCAGGGTAAAGATTAGTCAATAAGTTATAGAGTATGTATTTTATTTTTCTTTAGTTAATTTTTGTCTGAGGTGTATGTTAGCTTACCAACCATGCACACACACAAATGGAAGTTAAATTAAATATATATTTTTTTATTTGTACTATACGATATTGATCTTGAGATATAACTTCAAAATTTTCATTTTCAAATTCTCCACCGTGATCACTTTGAATTGTAAGAATCTCATAACCTAGCTTCGTTTGAATCCAGTATGAAATTTTTAAACTCATCAAATGATTCACTCTTAAGTGATAAGAATCTAATCCAAGTGAATCTTGAATATTCATCAATAATTACATACACAAAAACTTTCCCTCCTAGACTCACAACACTAACAGGTCCAAAGAGATCCATGTGAAGAACTTCTATGGGTTTACTAGTTCTTAGATCTTTAATTGAATTAAAGGAGGACTTGACTTATTTCCTTAATTGACATACATTACATAGGTTATCCGTAGTGGAGTCTAATTTGGGTATGCCTCTCACCAATTCCTTTTGGTTAATTTTCCTAAGATTTCTTATGCTTGCATGACAAAGTATTCTATGCCATAACTAAGATTCATCGATGATAGTTTTTAGACAAAAAGTATTAAAAGATTTAACATAATTTAAATCAAGCATGTAAATATTATTTACCCTTTTTCCATGCAATACATCAACTACATTTATACTATAATATAGCTTGTAGGAAAAAAAATTATGTTAAAACACTTATCACAAAGCTGACTAATACTTAGCAAATTATATTTTAAGCCTTCAACGAAAAAAATAATTATTGCAAATCTGGTTTTAAAGGTTATGATTTTGATGATAGCAAACATTTCTTTCTCTGGTTGCTTGTTTAATCTTTCAGGTACGCAGGATCAATTGCAAGTTCAAGCCAGTCCAAGATCGAGTCAGTCTATTTTGAAATCTAGGTCCAATGTACTATTTTCATTTTTATTGAGTCAAATGTTATGTAATTGATCTCCTAGCTAAGTAACCTTGCACACACACACTCAGGGGGAGAGTTTTAGTGAATTAGAGTTTCTGTTCAATTTTTGTTCTGATCGTCCCGGACAATATTCACATCATCCTAGACGATCCAGTGAAAACTAAAACCCTGATTAGGACGATCATGTTAAGTCAGTTTGATTAAGCTGATCGTCCTAGATGATCCTAATATCGTACAGGATGATAGGTTTAAATAAAAAATTCTCAGCCGCCAGATCAAGTTAGGCAAGTTGATCAAACCAGGGTTTAGGACTAGGCATGGACTTAAGAAGGAAGTAAACCACTCTGCCTTTATCTCAAGAGTGCCTTTTTAAATGGGATAATAAGGGTGGTATCTATGCTCCCCTTATAAACTCTCTTTCTAACAGGAATGTGCTAAGCCTCTCATACCAAGCTCTGGGTGCCTGTTTCAATACATATAAGACCTTTTTTAATTTGCAAACATGATTTGGATATTGGGAACTCTCAAAACCTGGGGGTTGCTCTACGTAGACATCCTCTTTTATTATCCCATTTAAAAAGGCACTCTTGACATCTATTTGAAATAACTTAAATCCTTTATAACAGGCAAAGGCTAGTAGCACTCTAATGACTTCTAATCTAGCTACAAGGGCAAAGGTCTCCTCAAAATCAATCCCTTCAATCTGATTGTACCCCTTAGCCACCAATCTTACCTTATTCCTAACCACCACACCAGAATCATTCATCTTATTCTTAAAGACCCACTTGGTTCCTACTATACTTTAATTCCTAGGTCTTTTTAATAACTCCCAAACATCATTCCTTATAAATTGATTCAGTTCCTATTGCATAGCTAAGATCCAAAATTCATCAGAAAGGGCTTGATTGATGATGGTGGGTTTAGTCATTGAGATAAAGGTAAAGTGGTTTACTTCCTTCCTAAGTCCATGCCTAGTCCTAACACCTCAGAAGGGTCTCCTAAGATCAGTTCTTTAGGATGACTCGAAGAATATCTCCAATCTCTAGGTAAGTTTTTTTGAGGCTCTACCCTTTCCTCCAGATCAAATGGATATCAAGAGTACCTTTTTAAATGGGATAATAAAAGAGGATGTCTACGTAGAGTAACCCTCATGTTTTAAGAGTTTCTAATATCCAAATCATGTTTACAAATTAAAAAAGGCCTTATATGGATTGAAACAGGTACCCAGAGCTTGGCATGAGAGGCTTAGCATATTCCTGTTAGAAAGAGAGTTTGTTAGAAAGAGAGTTTGTCAAATTTTCCTAAGGATGATTTCCTATTGTTCAGAATGAAAACCTTACAGCCAAAGACATGGAGGTGGGACAGGCTTGGAGTTCTACCCTTAGTGATCTCATAAGGTGTCTTATTCAGATTGTATCTAACATTCACCCAATTCAACATATAACAGGCAAGCATGGCTCTAGCGGCTTCCACTAAGGTCCTGTTCTTCCTTTCAGCTACCCCGTTCTGCTGAGGGGTACTAGGAGTTGAAAAATTATGGCTAATCCCTTGCTCTTCATAGAAAGTTCCAAACTTCACATTTTCAAACTCTCTACCATGATCACTATGAATAGTCAGGATCTCACAACCTAACTTCCTCTGAATCCAAGTGGAGAAAGACTTAAATTCCTCAAATGACTCAGATTTATGTGACATAAATTTAATCTAAGTGAACCTCAAATAATCATTAACAATAAAAAAACCATAGACTATCCCCCCTAAGCTGGTGGTGCTAATGGGTCCAAAGAGATCCATGTGAAGGACTTCTAAAGGTCTAGAGGTGCTGATGTCTTAATGGAGTGAAAGGAGGATTGGATTTGCTTTCCTAATTGACAGGCATCACACAGGTGGTCCTTAGTGAACTTAAGCTTGGGGACACCTCTAACTAAGTCTTTTTGGGTGACTCTTCTAAGGGTTTTCATACTGGCATGACATAATCTCTTATGCCACAACAAAGAGTCATCAGCAGCAGTTAACATCCCTATCGAACTTTCAAGTGGTATCAGAGTGGGATTCAAAAATTAAGTTTAAAAACTTTTGAATTTGATCCATGGCTAACTTTGGAAATCATAATACTGTTGAAGGTTATTCAATTACACAACCACCATTATTTGATAACATACCTTTTAATTTTTGAAAAACTTGCATGTCCACTTTTCTTCAATCTATAGATTATCGCATGTGGATGCTTATTAAGGATGGCTATGAAGCACCTTTTAGAATGATTAACAATGTTAAAACTTAACTGCCTTTCACTGAATGGACTTTTGATGATCGTGACTTAGCCCAACTGAATACCAAATGTTTAAACTATTTTTTCTGTGCCTTAAAATCTAAGGATTACATGCGTGTTTCTACTTGTATAACTGGTAAAGAAATTTGGATAGATTGTGCATCACTTATGAAGGTACAACTAAAGTCAAACAGTCTAGGTTAAACATATTGCTTCATGACTACAAACTTTTTTTGCATGAAACTTACTGAATCTGTTTCTAAAATATATACAAGGTTCACTCAAATTGTCACTTCTTTGCATACTTTAGGAAGAGAACTTACAAACTATAAAAAAGTGAACAAGATTTTGAGATTTTTGCCTTCTTCATTTAATGCTAAGATAACTGCAATTACTGAATCGAAAGATTTGAATAATTATTTTATTGATAACTTACTTGGGTCAGTCATTGCTTATGAGCAAGGGGTGAACCAAAGACAGCTTGATGCAGGTGAGAAGAAGAAGGAGAAAACTGTGGTGCTGAAGGCCAACGATACTGACACTGATTCTTCCGGGTCTGATAGCGATGATGTTACCTTAATCACTAGGCAATTAAAAAATTTTTAAGGAAGAAATATAAGAACTTTCAGAAGTGGAACAAGGGTAAGTCCAGTAAAAATTTTAGAGGTTCATCTGATACTGTTTGTTTTGAATGCAGGATGCCTGGACACATTAAAGCTGATTATCCTAAACTTAAAGCTCACCCAAGCAAAGAGAAGGGTGAGGGGAAACCCAAGTTCAAGAAGGATAAGAAGTGGATTCAAAAGGTATTCTGGGCAGATTCTGCATCCGACTCTTCTGAGACTGAAGCTGAAGAGGAGGAAACTAACTTGTGTCTGATGGCTGATGATCATCCTGGTCAGTCAGATCAAGAAGAGGTATGTGAGCTTACTTATGATCAATTAATTGATATTTTTGAGAAAATTCATTCATCATATAAAAAGCTTAAGAAATTACATGCTAGCTTAAGAAATTACATGCTAGCCTGAAATTGGATTACTTAACTTTGCAAAAAGAGCATGATGTTGTAGTTAAAGATCATTCTACACTTGATAGCAATCACATGTCTTTACTTGATGAATTTGATGAATTGAACAAAAAGTATTATGATCTGATTACTGAGCATGATTCATTAAAAACCTCACATGTTAATTTAGAAAGAGCTTTTAAAGAATTAGACAACATGGCATGTGACGTGGAGAGTAGTAAGGGAGCATTAAAGTTTGAAATTGCAAGTCTTAAAAAGGTGAATGAATTTCTAAAAGTAAAAATTAGTGCTTTTAAGAAAAAAGAAGCACCTCCTACTTTTGCATAATTTTATGCACCTCCACCTTTTGAAGAATCTGTTTCAAAATCATCAAAGCATGTTTCATACAAACCTAGGAAGAGGCACTATCACCCACGTAGATTAGTTAACCCCTTTCCTGGTGTTAGATGTTTTTCTTGTGGCATGTTAGGACACATCTCATACACCTGCACTATTTACCGTAGTACACATTAGGTGTGGAGGCCCAAATTACCTATTTCACAGTATAGCACACATGCATTGCATTCTTCTTTTTATAAGAAGGAACCCAAACTTATTTGGGTTCCTAAATCTGACATTTGAAAATTTTGTAGGTGTGCTCTCACACAAGACCTCATGAGAGCATATGGTACCTGGACAGCAGATGTTCAAGACACATGACTGGAGATGAAAATCAGTTCATTCCACTGGAGGCCAGGGCTGGAGGCAAGGTTACACTTGGAGACAACACAACCAGGAGGGTGGTAGGAGCAAGTATAATTGGTGATTCAAAGAATTTCATGATTGATAATGTGTTGCTTGTAGATGGATTGAAATACAACCTGCTGAGTATCAGTCAACTCTATGACAAAGGATACAACATCAAATTTCTACCCACTTACTATATTTTAAGCTTAAATGACAAAATTATTTTGCAGGGACAAAGGATCAATAATGTCTACATGCTGGATGTAAGTTACTTTAAAGCTTATAATTCAATTTGCTTAAAAAATTTTGCTGATGAGTCTTAGTTGTGGCACATGTGATTATGTCATGCCAGTATGAAAACCCTTTGAAGAGTCATCCAAAAGGACTTAGTTAAAGGTATCCCCAAGCTTAAGATCACTAAGGACCACCTATGTGATGCCTATCAATTAGAGAAGCAAGTCCAGTATCTGGTCCTCAAAATGCTGAATGAGTCAAAGACAAGTGGTTTAATAAATATGTCAGCCAGCTGATTTTTAGTTGCTATATGATGTAGCACAATGTCCCCTTTTGTAACATGGTCCCTAATGAAGTGATGCCTTATATCAATGTGTTTGGTTCTAGAATGTTAGATTGAATTCTTAGAAATATAGATGGCACTAGTATTATCACACAGAAAAGAAATAGTGCCCACAGGCAATCCTAAATCAAAAACTTGTTGCTTCAACCAAAAGACTTGGGCTACACAACTTCCTAAGGCAATGTACTTAGCTTCAGCAGTGGAAACTGCAACTGAGTTTTGTTTTCTACTGGACCAGGAGACTAAAGACTATCCTATGAATTGATAAGTTCTAGAAGTGCTTTTTCTATCCACCCTACACCCTACAAAGTCAGAATCAAAATATCTAATAATCTTAAAAGAGGTGTTGTGCCTAGGGTACCAGATTCCTAGGTTTGGGGTCCCTAAAAGATATCTAAGAATTCTCTTAACAGTAGTCAGGTGGGACTCTTTAGGATCAGCTTGAAACCTAGCACAAAGATGAACACTAAACATAATATCAGGTCGGCTAGCAGTCAGGTAAAGCAGTGATCTAATTATTCCTTTATACTTCTTCTAATCAACAGATTTTCCATTTGAATACTTATCTAACTGATTAGAGGAGCTCATGGGAGTGTTGATTGGCTTGGCTTTGTCCATTTCATATTTCCTTAAAATGTCCTTAGTATATTTAGATTGATTGAGAAAGGTTCCATCATCCATTTATCTTATGTTAAACCCCAAAAAGTAGGATAATTCTCCCATCATACTCATCTCAAACTCCTTACTCATTATTTTAGAAAAATCATCACATAAATTTTTATCAGAGGATCTAAAAAGTATATCATCAATATAAATTTGGATAATGAGTAAATCATCCCCTATTCTCCTCAGAAAAAGGAATAAAATAGTAGGGAATCTCATCAATATAATGTGATGATCCATTACAATCATGCCTAAATTAGTTTGGTGATTAAGGAAAGTAATTAAGGTCTGATTGATTCGATCATATTGTCCTGGATGATTGCAGGATTGTACGGGATGATGTGTTAAAAATCCTAACTGTCTAGTGCCTATCACCTGCACGTCCAGAGTTGTGTGCAGGATAATAATCCCATTTTTGAACTAATCATATGAGACGATATCCATATCATTTTGGACGATCAAGTTATTTCTAGATCATCCTACATGTTTCACTGTACGTCCAGAGTGGTGCTCAGGATGATTTTTTATGGATTTAAACTAATCGTACCAGATGATAGAGATATTAACTTAGACGATCAAGTCATTTTGTGATCGTCCAGCATGTTTAACCTGTAAGTCCAGAGCAATTTTTAGGACAATTTTATGTGTTTTTAAACTGATCATACAGGTTGATCGCCAGATCATCCTGGATGATCCTGGTTGACCAGTTGAGATTTAGGGCTATTTTTGATCCCTCCTATTTAAGATCTTTTTCTTCCAATAAGAAAAATCTTTTGCCACTTTCCTTTCCAGAGAAACCTTGAGAGAGAGAGAGAGAGAGAGCTTGGGAGAGAGAGAGGATCTTGTGAGGGGGAGTTTATGAGGGATTCACAAAGGTTGCTCCAAGCAAGGATCAGAGTCATCTTCTCCGTTCGTCATCTCTCATCTTGTCAATGTTTTTTGTGGGAGGATCGTTCGCAAGAAGATCCAGGTTTTCTACCCACTTCAGGAGGAAGCCAAAGGAGTTCAGTTTCTTTGCCTGCTTCAGGAGGAAGCGAAAGGTGTCCGGGTTCTCTGCCTGCTTCAGGAAGAAGTGAAAGGAGTTTAGGTTCTCTGCCTCACTGGGTTGGTGGAAAGGAGTATTGTACAGGCTTCTATGCCTTGCTGTGGGAGCAGAAGGAGAGTCACTTTTGTGTTAGTGCAATACCCGGAGGGGAGGCTCCGGGGAGTGGACGTAGGTCAAGTTGACTGAACCACTATAAAATCTGGTGTGCTCATTTTAATTATTTTCTACACTCTACTTTTTTGTTATTATCTGCTTGGGTGAAATCTGTGGTTGATCTTTTCATTTCTGTGTTTACTTATTTTCACTGCAAATTATCAAAAAGATATTTCCTGTTGCTCACGAATTTTTTAAAATAACCAATTCACTCCCCCTCTTGGCTAGCCTCGGGACTAGTTCATCAGGGCTTAACATCCCTATCGAACTTTCAATATTTTCAATTAGAAAATTTTTTGTTTTACCAATCATACCTGAACCTTCCACTTTCTTAGTGGTGTTACCTCCCAGTGTCACTTTGCCTCAATTCCTGGCTTCCAGCATATAAATTGATTTGCATCTCCAGTCATATACTTTCAACATCTGCTGTCCATGTACCAAGTGCTCTCATGAGGGCTTGTATAAGAGCGCCTCTATAAATTTATCAAACGTTAGACTTGGGAACCCAAATAAATTTGGGTTCACCTCTTGTTAATGATAATCCATATGCATATTTGATATGTTGTGATTGATGCATCTTAGGTCTTCACACTAAATGTATTCTCCTATAAATAGTGCACGTGTGGGAAATATGTCCTAACATTCCACATGAAAAACATTTCACTCCAGGAAAAGGATTTACTAATCTATATGAGTTATGATATCTTTTCCTAGGTTTTAAATTTGAATATTTTTTGTTGGGATTGTGTAATTGTTCAAGTGTGGGTTCCGATTTATTTTCCATAATAGCTTTCAATTTTATTTTTAGATATGAGTTTGTAATTTCCAAAATAAAATTCTCAATTTTCAACTCATGTTCCCTTTGATCAGATTCATCCATGAATTCTTTAAAATCATTTTCAAGCTTATTATAAGATGTTTTCAAAAGTTCATGCTCTTTATTCAAATCATCAAACTCATCTAGTAAGATAATGTGATTTATATCTATGTCTACATGATCATTCCTAAGATTTTCATGCTCTTTTTGTAAATTCAAATAATCGATATTAAGACTAGCATATAATTTTTTGAGTTTCCTATATGCATTATGAATTTTCTCAAAAACTTTAAATAATTCATCATAGGATAAGTCGTAACCTCCTCTTTATCTGAATGATCAAGTTTATTTCCCATTAAGTATAAATTTGTGACCTCCTCTTCTGCTTCTATTTCTAAAGAATCTAAAGTTGAGTCAGCCCATAAAGCACTTTGCATTCTTTTCTTGCCCTTCCTGACATTAGTTTTCTCCTAAGCTTTCTCCTTGTTAGGATTAGCTTTGAGATTTGGGCAATCAGTCTTTATATGTCCAAGCTTTTTGCATTCATAATAAATGACTTCATTAGAAACTTTTGGATTTTATTAAACTTACCTTTATTCCAATGCTGATGTCATCATTGCTTTCTCTTAAGGAAACTTTTGAATTGCCTAGTCATAAGTGTAATATCTTCTTCATCCTAAGGCATTGATTGATCAGTCTCTGAATCAACCACTTTCAAAGCTATATTTTTTTCTTTTTGCTTGTCTCCAGTATCAATCTGTCTTTAATTCACTCCTTACTCATAAGCAATTAGTGATCCAAGTAGATTATTAATAGAATATACGTTTAGATCTTTTTATTCAGTTATTGAAATTATTTTTGCATCATAAGCAGTAGGTAAATAATGTAAGATTTTATTAACTTTTTTTGAATTAGTAAGTTCTCTACCTAAAGCATGCAATGAGGTAACAATCTGAGTAAACCTTATGTACATATCAGAAATTAACTCATTTGGTTTCAAGCTAAATAGTTCATAGTCATGTAATAAAATGTTCAACCTGGATTATTTTACATCATTTATTCCTTCATAAGCTATGCAAAGTCTATCCCAAATTTTTTTTCAAGTTTTGCAGGTAGAAACACGCATGTAATCATCAGATTTCAAAGCATAAAAAAAACTATTTAAATATTTTACATTTGATTGTGCTAATTCTCTTTCTTTTACAGTGTAATCAATAAATGGTGTTTCAACTCTAATGCCATCAACAATTCTAGTAGGTGCAGTATAGCTTTCCTGTACTAACATCCATATGTGATAGTCAAGTGATTATGAAAAAGTACACATGCAATTTTTCAAAAAATTAAAAGGAATATTATCGAATAAAGGTAGTATAGTGATTGAATATCCTTTAGCAGTATTTTGATTTCCAAAATTAGCCATGATAATTTTTCAAAAAGTAGTCTAAGAAATTGGCTTTTGATACCACTTGAAAGTTTATGTAGGTTGTTATACCTTATAGAACTATCCCAAGGCTAACCAAGAGGAGGGTGAATTAGTTCTTTAAAAATTTTCTTGGATTCTTGAAAACCTTTTTAGAAATTTAAATCAATGATCCTCAAAATATGCAGTTGCTTAACAAGATAATTATCACATAATTTCTCAACCACAAAGATTTAAATGCAGAAAATGAAAATGTGGAAAAATTAAAAGTGAACAAAAGAACACCAAATTTTATAGCTATTCGGTCAAACCTGAACTACATCCACTCCCTAGAGACTCCTTCTCTAGGTATTGCACAAAATAAAAGTGACTCTCCTTTTTCCCCCATAGTAAGACGGAGAAGCCTTTACAAACTCTCTTCCACCAACCCAGTGCGGTAGAGAACTATCATCCTTTTGCACCTTTCTGGTGAAGGAAGAGAACCTTGATGTCCTTTTTCACCCTTCTAGTGAAGGCAAAGTACCGTCATGTCCTTTTTCACCCTCCGAGTGAAGGTAGAGTACCTTGATCCAATGTTGAAGATCTTCTCCCAAGTGCCTCCAAAGAAGTAAGGAAGAAACTTGAAGAAGAAGACAAAAGAGATCCTCACTTTAGTTAACCTTGTGAATCCCTTAGAATTTTCTTTCACTAGATCTCTCACTCTTCACTTACACAAGTTCTCCCAAACACACTTTCAATGGTCACTCTCAAAAGAAGTTTACATCAAAGGACTCTCAAGTGATAGTTTTTACGACTCCTTATATAGAAAACACATAAAAAGCCATCTAAAAACTAAAAAATTCAAGTGAACCAACATACGATCATACTGTACGATCGTGGATCATCTCGTACGATTAGTTCAAAAATGGGCATTCATCTGGTATGATATGGTACAAACCCATTTTTGTACACTGTCAATCATTTGTACGAATTCAAATCGTACTGTACAAATAGTTTAAAAATTAGGGTGCTCATTTGGTATGATCTGGTACGAACTCATTTTCATACACTATCAGTCATCTGTATGAAATATGATTGTACGGTATGAACAGTTCAAAAAATTTGAGCCCAGATTTGGAAAACTGTATTATGGAGGAAATCAATGTTAAATTGTATAGTATCATTAAATATCATACAATACGATTAGTTTAAAAAAATTTAAGTTTTAACTCATCCCCCTGTATATGTGTGCATGGTTACCCAATTACAATCACACTTGCTCAGACTTAAGAAATAAAAAATAGAGATGTACAAACTTTATTATATAAAATCCTATCCTATCTTATCTAGAGGTATTCAGCAATCTAGAATAGTATATGGTTTCCCTAAAATATTAGTACACACACTGAAATAAATAGACATATCTAATGTATACTAGGAGAAATAATAAAATGAAAAAGATAATATTTTGTTATCATAAAAAATCATAATCTTAAATCCTAAGTTGCAATAAAGTGCACCAATAATAATTAAAATATATGACATTTAGAGTGTTCAAATAAATAAATAAATAAATATAAGGTACTTTACAAGAAAAGCACCTGGCAAGTAATTCACACACCAGCCTAGCATAGGCTAAATTTTGTTGTCCTAGCAAACCATCTAAGTGTGTGAAGGACACTCTGCTGTTTTGGCATATCCTATTGGAATTTAATATTTATGTTGCATGCATTTAAGGTTTCATTCATTAAGGTTAAAAAGGGTTATTTAATTGAAGTTTACCTTGTATGAATTTGAATTTTATTCTTTACATTTTTAAGGGGTTGCAGTTTCATTATTTAGTTTTAAAGAATTTGGAAACTAATGACTCCAAGTGTGGGAATCATTAATTTATAAATTCTAAGGCTTATAATAAAAATGTAATCATTCCCCATATAAGATAGATGATCACATAAAGACTTTAAAATTTGTTGATTATTTATTTTAAAATAGAGAAAGGGACTCATCAACCTAATACTCATGCCCTTCAAGTGGTGTCAAACATGATGCATAGGGTCAAAAATTTATTAATGGTTTGAAGCCCCTCTTCCAATATGTTAGTGTTTCCCTGAAAGGAGTTGTACATAACACATAGGGGTCTTTGAATTATTAAAATACATCAGAGGACTTCAATACAAATGCTAAAATACTCCCCAAATGGATTCAAGCTTGAACCATAAAGACCATTATTTATTTAATCAAAATTAACTATCAAATTTGTTTGATTAAAATAAATTTTAAAAAAATAATTCATTAAAATAATTTGGTTTAAAGGATTTAAATTTAATTATAATTTTTTTATTTTTATTTAAATTATATGGATTTTTTAATTAATTATTGATTTTTTTATTAATTTTAATCAATTATTAAATCATTTTCTCATGAATTATATTAAAAAATTTTATTTAAATTATAATTAATTAATATTTAAATTTAATTTATTTTTTAAATTAGTTATGCATATTTAAGTTATATTTATTATGTTTATTTAATTATATTTAAAAATAAGTTATTTAATGAATTATTAAATAGGCTATTATTACATGAATCTTAAGCTATTTAATATTGGCATCAAATCAATTCCAAAAAGAAAAAATAAAAATATGAATTTGATAACAATACATATATCAATCTCTAAAAGTTTAAGATTGATTTTGATAATATTGTATTTTTAATTAATTTAATTAATTATTATTTAAAGAAAATTTAATCAATTATTAATTATATTTTAACAAATTATGGATCTAAATTTTATTTTTGAATGATTTTAGATGTTAATTAGAGTTAATTAAAATTTATTTTATATTTTAATGAATTTTAGTTGAATTATTATGGATTTTGAAAGATTCAACCTTTAATAGAAGGCAACATTTGATTAATTTTGTTTTGAGATCAATTAATGTCAAATCAAGATGTGATTTATTCCTAATGTGTATGAAGTCACTAAATTTAAGGGTTTAAAGTTTCACCCCTTTTGGGCATATGTATGATTTCCTAGAAATTTTCTAACTTAACTATACCTTCTCATTAGTTAATGTCCTTACGTGTTACTAATGTTGATATGAATTCAACAATCATTGCTTCTATCCCTTATACATATATACAATCATACCACATCATTCTTAGTGTTCTAAATCTAAGAGAATTGAACACACTATATTTCTTAACATTTGGGTCAAGTTATGACCCAATTGCTTACAAATTTGATAACCATCAATATGTTACTCAAATGGTTTTGGAAAAATTAGGGGATGTTAATAACATCCCCTAATTTATCCTATCCAAAGTTTAACTAAAATGAATAAGCATTTAGGGAATATTTAATGAAAATTTGAAAACAATATTGATGTAATTACTCCCTAAACACTTAGCCAATGCATTTGAATTAAACTATCTATGTAGTGTTTTAAATGGCACAAAACTTGAGATACTGGCTACAAGTGACTACAATAAGAGTGGGGTATATTTTTCATGGCCATTCTTATATTGTATAAAACTATTTGAAATCCAAAGTAAATTCCTAGGGTTTGAATTTTTCCTTTACATGGATGGCCTTAAAGGGAGTTTGAGGATTGATTTTTCTCCTTGAAAGATTTAGAGCAAGTTTGATGAAGACACCGAGCTTAGGGGCTATCTTGATAGGGTGCTCAAATGGTTAGGACGGACAAGCCTTTGATCCTTTTTCAACCTCACTACCGATAAGCTCAAAATGGATAAGAAATACCTGGAGGATATAGAGAACTCTATAGGGGAGAAAAACAAAATGATAGAGTGGCTGGAAAAGATCTGTAGAGTGAGTTTTGATTGAATGAAGTATTTTGGCCCAATTTAGCTATGAATGTTATTGTGGATGGCCAGGATCAATCAGAGAAATTGCTTGGATGCACTACAGCTATTCAAAGAAATTAGAGAGCAACAGATGGGATGGGTTTAGATGATGCTTAGAAAGTTTCTTGAAGATCTTGGAATGAGCTATATGGGTTTCCTTGGATGGATATGCATTTCACTGGGGCTTATGACCAAATAACCCCTTTGAGTATTTGAGTTGACTATTTGAACAATCAAGTGCTCAACAACTATTGAGGTGGAGTCTAGGGATATTTAGCTTGCCACTAAGGTTAATAACCAAGAGTTTGAGGCTATATAGATGATGTTTGAATGTAAGGTTGACCAATATGAAGAGAATTGATCTTTGAGTTGACTATTTAACTAGTAAAAAGGTTGTACTGACTAGAATAGGACTTTGAATAGTGTTTGAATGTTAGTTGGTCCAAGTTGCTTGGGTTTGAGGCAAATGAAAGTTCATGAGGGTTGTTAAACCCTAAAGATCTAGTCCTGAGGCTAACCAAGAGGGGGTGAATTAGTTATTTTAAAAATTCTTTAACAAAATGAAAAATTAAAAACCCCTTGATGCGAAATTAGATTAGTTTCACAATAACAAAAATTTTAGAGATTTCAAACATTGAACAATTCACAGAAAAATATAAAAATTAAATACAAAAAAGTAAATAGAAAGAACACACCAGATTTATAGTGGTTCGTTTAACTTGACTTACATCCACTCACCGGTAACCTCCTTTCTAGGTATTGCACTAAAAGTAGTGTCTCTCCTTTTGCTCCCATAACAAGGTAGAGAAGCCATTATAAAATCATTCCACTAACTCGGTGAGGCAGAGTACCTTGAATCCACTTACTCCCTCTGGAGTAGGCAGAGAACTAGAAAATCCTTTTACTCCCTCCTAGAGTAGGAAGAAATCCTTGGAATCCTTTTACTCCCTCCTGGAGTAGGTAGAGAACTTGGATCTAATGCTATTGAAAGTCTCCCTCAGAGCCACCAAGGAACTAGACAAGCAGCTTAAAGAAGATGGTGGAAACCTTTCTTGGAGTAACCTTTGTGAATCCCTCATAACTCCCCCTCACAAGGATCTCTCTCTCCCAAGCTATCTCTCTTCTCTGTTTATGCTCTCTCTCAAGTCAATTCAGCAGTAAAAGATTATCTTAAGGGATAATATAATTGCTTAAATAGTGGGCTTCAAAAAACCCTAAATTTGAAGAAATCTATCATTTATTTGTACAGTATGATACACATATCGTACAGTATGATTAGTGTAATTTAGAATCACCTAGGCAATTCGTGCAGAAAAACTGTTCAATTTTTAAACTTTTCATGCAGTATGAAAAAAATATTGTACAGTATGAACTGTAGAAATTCCTTCTGTTTATTTTGGATGATCCTTGGGATGGCCAACTTCGTACACAGCCGCTCGTCCAGCACTGTAGACATTGTACAGTAAAATTATTACGATCTCTGGGCTGACCAATTTCATACACGGGTATTCTTACTATGCAAACTATATTGTACCGTACGATCAATTATAATAATTGCCCATAATTTGATTGCCTTATATCATGGGATTAATTTAAGAAAGATTTTAATTAGAGTGTACAGTACGAACCAAATAGTATGGTACAATCAGCATATGTAGAATCTTTCTTAACCTCTGGCGACTAGGGTTTTGATAGAGTGCAACAGATTATATAGTATGAATTAAAACAATATAGTATGATACACGTATCATATGGTACAAATAGAAATCATACAATACAAACTACTTAAAAAGAAAAACTCTCCCAATATGATTTTTCTATCTCACCATGTATTTGTGCAAGGTTACTCAGGAATGATATCCATCCAATTACATGATATGACTCAAAAAAAGGAGAAAATAAAGAACAAATTAAATATATACACTGTAACCTTAGTTTACCCAGTCTTGAGCTGATCAAAATTGCAAGTAAATGGTGGAGTATAATCCTGAAATGTTACTACACACAACACAAAACATAACATCACAAAAACAAGAGAAAGCAATAACATACACAATAATGTTTGTTATCATTAAAATCATAGTGCTTGAACGAGGTTTGCAATAATCTCCCCTTTTTTATGATGACAAATATTATTATTTTTGGATTTTTAAAAAGTTGCTTTACTCTAAACTCTCCCTTAGATGAAAATTAATTTCAAGTAAAAGGAGTGTTAAAAGAAACAACAACAACAATAACAAACAACAACAACAACAATAAACAACAAAATACTATGCCCCCTTCTGACATCAGAAAAAGAGGGAAAAAAGCAGGAGAACTGAAATAAGAAATTCACAAAATAAACAGAAGCAAAAATAACTAACAACTCAAGGTAACAAAGGGAACATCGCTGACATGAGAACTCTTGTGGGAAATTGTTGAATATAACAAACTTACTCTTCAAACAGAAAAGAAAAATAAGATAAGTGTGGACTTCATTGCAACCAAAGGATTTAGATTCTAGAGTTTGCACACCCAGCTTAATGTCTTCACAGGCTAAAATCCTTTGTTTAAACAAAATTCTAATCTAAGAATTACAATTAGATAAAGAAATTTAAACTTTTCAAACTGCTAGCATGAGATATATCGAATAGAATATTACTGTAAAAGTGATAAATGAAGAACTAGTGTTTTCCAAAATTAAGTTTTAAACATATTATAAAACATAAGGATTTCGTACTATTTAAAGATTTAATATAAAGAAAAGCTAATTTAAGTTGGGTTCATTTTGTGGCTCTTTTATCAGCTTTTGGCACACACTGCTCATTTTTTATTTTTGACACACTTTGTGCATCTTTTACTTTTGGCATCATTGCACATCTTATAATTTTGGGCTCATTTTATGCCTCTTTTGATTTTTGCAAATTGCTTCCTTTCTAAATCTTTAAGAATTTCAGTTATAATATTATCTTCCAAATAGAAGAGAAGAATAACTTTCTCTCTTATATAGGGAGGAATAATCTACTAAGCGAACCCGAGTTTTCTAATAGGATTAGTAGCCTGATGTAGAAAAATAATGAATTTTATTTGTCAAATTGTAGACCATGATATAAAACCATGTAGCAGAGTGAATAAGTTTACATTTTAACAATCTTAATTCTAAGGAATTATCATGCAGAGGAAATAAGAAGGGATATAAAAATTCATAAAATTCATTTATCCTTCTAGTTTTAACAATGCCAATAATTGCTGATTTAAACTTTTAAGTCATAATAAAAGTATGTTTATTACAAATAATAAAGAGCATTAACGAGCGTTCATTCATACAGTATGATCCAAGTCATACAGTAAAAGTTCAATCATACAATACGATCAAAGCTATATAGTATGATCAACAACGACACATTTTTCCTTAACTATAGATTTCTCAAGTAAGGAGCATATAAAAGAGATCAAAGAGCACAAAACCAGCTAGAAAGAAAGAAATACAAAATGACTGAAAGAAAGAAAAAGCAACATTTTTTTTTTGCCTAAGAAGAAAGAAAAAAACATAAAAGTGACTGAAAGGAAATTTCATTGCAAAGTAAAAATACAAACAAACAAGCATAGAAAAAAGAAACAGTACAATCACAACAAAAACTAAAATAAAACTATTACAATAGTGGATCCTTATCGTGAGGTGGAGGCGGAGGTGGTTGAAAGAACTGGTTTAAAACTATCATATTGCTGTTGTATTATGCTGAACTAATGTTGAATGTTTCCAAATTGATCCTTGAACCAACCCATATTATTATCATGTTGGGTTTACTATTGATCCAGGTGAGTCTGCAGTCTGTCAAATCACTAAATTAACTCCTCATATGGGTAGTGGTAAGGAGGTGGTGCAGGTGTAGGATCAGCTATAGGGGCATCTTCTCCTGAAAGTTTGATGTGCACCAAGAGGGGGGGGGGGGGGGTGAATTGGTATTTTAAAAATATAAATCCTAACAAGAGTTCTAATCTTTTTATGGATTTTTCTTTTTCACTTATTTTTTTTAAATTTTAACTTAGAAAACTAAACTGATCAAATATGGAAGCAAAAGACACATTCACAATTACGATGATGGTGAAACAATTTCAAATATCACAGTACATAGTTAAAATTAAAGTTTTCACCAAGTAGTTAGCATAATAGACAAATGCATGAAAATTAAAGTATGAAAAATATGGAAAAAGCACACCAGAAATTTTTATAGTGGTTCGGTCACCTGACTTACGTCCACTCCCCAGAGTCCTCCACTCTGAGTATTGCACTACTAAAAGTTAACTCTCCTTCTGCTCTCATAGTAAGGTAGAGAAGCCTTTACAAGACTCACTTTCACCTTCCCTGGTCTGATGGAATACTAGATGCTATGTCACCCTCCTAGTGACGGTAGTGGACCTTCTCCTTTTTCTCCCTTTTGGAGATGGCAAAGTACCTTGAGGATGTTGACCTTGAAGCCTCTCTTCCTAGAGAACCTTCACAAGACTCACTAAGGCCATAGGAGGAGCAAGCGTGCAGCTAGCTCAGAGCAACTGTGTGATCCCCTCACACTTCTTCTCCCTCACGCTCAAGCTCACCTTCTGCTTCCTCTCACAAACCTGGATCTCTTCAAAAGCTCCCTCTCAAGAGTTCCTTCCTCTGTCAACCACGGCCTCAACCACTTCTAATTGAATAAGAAAAACTCCTTTTTAAATTAGGCTTCAGAAAACCCTAAAAATTCTAATTTGATGATTATGTTCGTACAATATTATACAATATCATACAGTACAATCTGTGCAAAAATAGATCCATCTAGTACGATTGCAGACAAATAGTTCACAGATTTTACGAACATTATACTATATGATCCAAAGATCATACTGGATGATCATTTTGTTTTCAATTATTCGTACAGGATGACCTCTGGGATAAATGATTTCATCTCTATTCATCATCCCGCACTGTGCCATTCATACATTATGATTAGTTCATTTTGAAATCATCATCTAGTACGATGTAAATATCATCCTGGATGATCAGTACAAAAAATCATGGTTTCATTTGGTATGATCTATGGGATGACCAAAATCGTCTCTATTTATTATATAGTAAGATTGATATTGTATAGTATGATCAAGTGTAATTAAGAAACCATGATTTGATTGCCTGATTATGGGGGATAATTTTGGCACGATTTCAAATGTTCGTAAAGTATGATTGGTATTATACAGTATGATTAGTTCAAAAAATCAAATTTAAAATCTTACCTAAGCTGTCTTGGTGGCTAGGGTTTTCAGGTTGAAACAAATTGTACCGTACGATCAAGATCATATAGTATAATTAGTTTACAAAACTAATCATCCAGAATTAGTCGTTAAGCTTGAGTTTAAATGATAGATCGTATAGTATGATTTAAAAGCGTATAATATGATTTTGTCAAAAAAAATAAATTAAGTTTTAAAAAAAATTTACACTCCCCTGGTGTGTGTGCTTGGTCACCCGTTCTACATACATACTTTTATGGCAGACTCAAAAAAATAAAAAATTAAAGAAAATAAAAGTACAAGTTCTTGCATATCCTAGTCTACCCAGTCTTGAATCTCCAACAGTCTTGAGCTAGTGGGTATCTTACTTGAAATGTTAGTGCTCACAGATAAAAATAAATATTTATATTTTCGGGTTTGAACATATTAATTCAGTCAATATTATTTATCATCATCAAAATCAACTGCTAGGGATCCCGGATTACAACATCTTCTTCTTCATCAAAGGGAGGATCTTCAACCTCTTCATCCCTATAAAAGAGCATCCGGAAGGAGACATTTGAAAAGAAGATTGGAGTGTGATGAAGAGGAGTAGACATGTGATATATATTTTTTGTCCAAGATATATCCAATTACATGTCCTAGAGCGATGCTCTACTTTTTCCTAGTAGTTGGAAGTCAAATGGAAGTGTGGTTTTGGATGTTATCAATTAACATTTGAGCTTCATCCATTTGGGTGTTTGACATAACGAAGTAGGTGACAATTCATAGTAGGGGAGTCGTATTTATCTAGTCTCTATCTTTTGGGATGATAGAGGTTCTCAGAATGTGTTGGATAACCCTAGCAATTTTAGTTAGACTGCGGACCAAGGTTAGTGATAGTTAAGGGTAGTATTTCTTAGAAGAAGGTTCATAGCACTCTAGTCAAAATTGGATCTGGAGGCCATGGCAAGGGATCTATTTATCTGGGTGTTTAGCTGAAGGTGAATTCTTATGTCCTCTTGGGTGATTTCTACATTCAGGCATCACACACGGCAAGACATTATCGTAGCATCCCCACTAATCCTAAGGTTTACGAGAAATTCATAAAGGATTTCAGAATGGAAGGGATAGGCCAAGGTTAGAAGACATTGAAGTGTAGTAGAATTGAAGAGGTTTATTACAAGAAAGCTAAGGTCTTGCTGATTAAGAAGCCTGGAAAGGGTGATCTTGGCTTCTTTGTATTTTCTGTAGGTAGCTTCATCAAAGCTATCAGAAAATGCTCGTCTGTAGGGCTTCAAGAGGAGGAAGTACCCTGGGTTTACCGACTATGTTTTCCACTGCCAACCATTGCAATGATTGGAATGCAAGAAGGGAGGATTTGAAGGGTAGTGTGAAAATTTTGAATGAGCTTGATTGTTTAAATATATTTTTAGTGGATCGTACTGTATGATCATGGGAACCTTTGAATCCTTTTACTCCCTCTTGGAGTAAGTAGAGAAGCTGCATATGATGCTGATGAAAGTCTCCCCCAGAGCCACCAATGAACCAGACAAGCAACTTGAAGAAGATGGTGGAAACCTTGCTAGGAGCAACCTTTATAAATCCCTCATAATTCCCTCTCATATGGATCTCTCTGTCTCAAACTCTCTCTACCTTCTCTAAGTTCTCTCTTAGATCAATTCAGTAGCAGAAGATTATCTCTAGGGATAATATAATTGCTTAAATAGTGGGATTTAAGAAACCCTAAATTTTAAGAAATCCATCTTCTATTTGTATAGTACGATAAACGTATCGTACAGTATGATCAGTATAATTTAGAATCATCCACCCAGTTCATGTAGATGAACTATTCAATTTTGTAAACATTTCAATGGTATGATAAAAATATCGTACGGTTCAAACATAGAAATTCTTCTGTTCATTTGGGACGATCTTTTGGATGGCCAACTTCGTACAGTGTCGATCGTTCAACACTATGGACATCGTACATTATGATATGTATAAAAATCTTAGATTTTTTTTGGTATGATCTCTAGGATGACCAATTTTGTACACGGGTAATCATATAGTATGAACTATATCATACCGTACAATTAATTATAATAATTGTTTATGATTTAATTGCCTGATATCATGGGATTAATTTAGGAAAGGTTTTAATTAGAGCGTATAGTACAAACCAAATCTTATAGTATGATCAGCATATTTAGAATCTTTCTTAATCTCTGGCGGCTAGGGTTTTGACAGAGCACAATAGATCATATAATATCAATCAAAATCGTATAGTACGATACATATATCATATGATACAAATAGAAATTATACAGTACAAACTACTTAAAAAGAAAAACTCTCACAAAATTATATTTCTCTCATCCCCTATATGTGTGCAAGGTTACTCAACAATGATATCCACCCAATTACATGATATGACTCAAGAAAGGAGAAAATATAGAATAAATTTAAAATATAGACTGTAACCCTAGTCTACCTAGTCTTGAGCTGATCAAAATTACAAGTGAATTGTGGAATATAATCCTAAAATGTTAGTACACACGGTACAAAACAAAATATCCCAAAAATAAGAGAAAGCAATAACAAACACAATAATATTTGTTATCATCAAAATTACAGTGCTTGAACTAGGTTTGCAACAACAAAGGCATTTGATTTTGAATGGATAATGAATGAAAGAAAGGGTTTTATAACATTTGATGAGTTAACTAAGTTAAGCTCATCAAAGTTTAGCTCATCATAGGTTTAACTGTGTTTGAACCATGCAATGAAGTGATATTACGATTTTAAAATATCCAATCTGAATATATGTAATGAATTGACTTATTTTGACCTATTTTAACCAAACCTAGGTTTGGTTGATAAGTTAATTGGTGATTGGATTAGGGTGATCAATCATATCCATTTCACTTAGAGTGATGTTCAAAATAGTTTTGCGAAGATGAAAGGTGATTTGAAGTTTAATTGGTGGTGATTGAGCTGATGATCAATTGAGCTGACTTGAGCTAGCTCGACTGGGTAAGATTGGCCAGCTGATGATTGAAGGGTCTATTATAGATGATTTACTATGTGAAGCTCATATTGAAGTGATTTGGGTCTTGACTGAGATCAAGGATTCAGTGTAATGTACAGGCATTGCACTATACGAGCAGTGCATTGGCTACCTTATTATAGTGTAGGGCTTCAATTATCGAAGTGATTGAGGCTCAGTGATTATCGATTATAGAAGTGATGACTAATCAAGATGATTGGAAAAAAAAAAGGATTGGATATCCTGGGTGATTATGAGCCAACTGGATATAGCTGAGTGAAAAAGTGAATAGGTTGTTAGACCTATTAATTATGTCCCTAGGCTAACAAAGGGGGGGGGGGGTGAATTGGTACTTTTAAAATCTCTTGGATGTTCTGAAAACCGTTTTTAATAAAAAAAACTTTATATATATCATACAGTATGATTCAATTTGTACAGTATGAACAGTTTAAAAATTTTACTTTTCAACCATAAAAAAATAAAGTGCAATGCAGAAATTAAAGATGTAGTAAGTAAACACAAGAAACTTGAAGTATAAATAATGAGATCCTCACCTTTGGGCAACATTATGAATCCCCTCACAATTTCCTCTTCAAAGATCTCACCACACTCACTCCCAAACACTCTCCCTAATCACCTTTCCTTCCACTCTCAAGAAGAATTTCATAGAAGATTAGTAGGACAGTCAGTTTTTAGAAACCTTTTATACAAAGGATAAGAAAAAACATCCAAAAACTAAAAATCTCAAGTTTGACTGCAGTATGATTATACTGTACAATCGACGTTCGTACGTATGAACAGTTCAAATTATTGAACGGTTCATCCCGTACGATACTATACGAAGAAATGAACTCTAATTTTTGTACTCTGAAAATGATATACGAACTAAAATCGTACTGTATGAACAGTTCAAAAATAAATAATTCATCTCGTATGATCTTGTATGAACAAATGAAACACAATTTTCATACTCTATAAAATGATATACGAAACTGATTCGTACTGTACGAACAGTTCAAAAAAATTAAACAGTTTGTCCTGTACGATCCAGTACGAACCATGCAGGCTCCCATTTCGTACTCTGAAAAATAATATACAAAACCCATTTTTACTATACGAACAATTCAAAAAATTGAATAGTTCGTCTCGCATGATCCAGTATGAACCAGGCAGGCTCCCATTTCATACTCTAGAAAATGATATACGAAACCATTTTGTATTGTAAGAATTATATTTAGAAAAATTTTAAACCTGGCAAGTTTGTATCATAGGAGAAATAGCACAAATCATCCCATATAATTCGATGTCGTACATTATGATTAGTTTTAAAAAATACATTTTGTCTCACTCCCCCAGTGTGTGTGTGCATGATTACCCAATTACAATCACATCACTCAGACTCAAGAAAAGAAAAAAGATAGACTCCAAGATTAATAACCTCTAATTCAATAAATTTGAAGTCTTCCATTGTCTGGAATGTGATGTTCCTGAAATGAAATGTTAGTACACACAAAAATAGAATTTTCCAGCATTTGTTAGGATAAGTAATAAACAAACAATAAGATTTTGTAATCATCAAAAACTCACATCAAAAACTCACTTGAAGAAATAGATTTCACCAATCTCAACAATCTCCCCCTTTTTGATGATGGTAAAATAATTATTCTTTGAGCAAATTTTCTCCTAAGCTCCCCCTAAAAGTAAGCTCCCCCTAAAGAATGATCAATTTTCAATAAGGGGTAGGATTTCCTACAAGGGAAGCGGTTGCCTATAAAGAATTGATCCTACTATAAAGATTGAACACATACACATACACATACAATCATACAGGTCACACCATACACACATTCGACCAATATACAAATGTATCAAACAAACTCAGATAATTAAACTCAAACAATTAACAAATAAGTCCCCCTTTTGACAACAACAAAAAGGAACTATCAAGGTAATTGATCATTAAGACGATGTTAAATAAATTGCTAATAACAAAATTAAGATCACATGCAAAACATAAAAACTCAAAATTTAAATTACAGAATAACTAAGATAAGAAAAAGTTGATCTATTTCAGTGTTTGAAACAGACATATTATGTAACAATAACTATTGCAGAAAAGATGGCAATAAAATTACTAATTTTTCTAATCCAATAATAAAGATCAATGTTTATTATATAAATTTATGAGACAGAGAAACTGATAAAGGAAAGATCAATTGGTGACATTGCACATCTTTTCAATTATTTGTGGCACACTTTGTGCATCTTATCACTTCAACAAATTTTGTACCCTTTTCTAATTTGGCGAACATTGCGCATCTTTTCATAGGAATGGCACACTTTGTGCTTTTTCATTTTGGGCTAATTTTGTTCCTCTTTTGAATCTATGTCTTTCCAAAATCACTCATTCTTAGCACAAATTGTAATAATGAACAAAGATTATCACTTTGAAATAGAAATAAAAATAAAGATATAACATCAAATTTGTAATAGTTTTAGCTACACAATGCTTAACTATTGAAAATATAAAATAGATCTTCTATTCTATATCAAGTGACAATGTAACTCAAGAATCTTGAGAGACTATTTTTTTAAGGAAATTAATTTTTAAGAGCAAACTCATTTAACAATTTATATTGCGATCAACTACAATTAATGAACAAATGTTACTATATCAGTCACAATGTAATATGCAGTTAAACATTAGTTGTTCATTCCATTTAATATGCAATTTTCTTACAAACATATTTCCCATACCTCTTCTAGTAGAAAAGACTACCATTCACACATCAACTCCCATATACAACCAAATACCATACAGCCTAACAAAACAAAGAACAACACAGTAAGATCAAACACAACACCCATACAGAGCAACAATAGAACACCAGAAATCATAACTAGAAATTTGAAGGACCCTCATTTGGAGGTGTGGTGGAGCAGCGAACATTGCAAAATAGCTATTGATAGTGGCAATATTAGTGTTCATTGATTCAAACTGATCTCGGATCCACCCTCTGTCTTCATTATACCTGTCATCCTACTGCTTTAAATGTGCCTCAATATCACCAAATCTTTGATCAAGACGATCAAAGTGCTGGACCATGTTTTGATAAAAATCTTGATTGAGTCCAGGTGCAGGTGTAGGTGCTTCTTCTTCCTCAAATTCATCTTCAGAATCCTCTCTCCCAAAAAGTGCCCGAAAAGAAGCATCAGTAAAGTACACAGGCAACTCAATAGGTTCGTCAGGGTGTACTAAGTTGTACTTCTTCTCTAGGATATATGTAATTAAATGACCCAGTGCAATATTTTTCTTCCTCTTGATGCTAGGATGCCCAATGTCAGTAAGAGAATACAAGTAGTCCATGATCAATTGGGCTTCATCTATAGGTTAACCAGTCATAATTAAGTAGGTGACAGTTGAAAGGAGGGGTGTCATATTGATTCGATCTCCAGCTTTTGGGATAATGGAGGTTCTAAGGACATGCTGGATGATCCTTGCATTTTGGTTGAGGGTGTAGACTCTAGGTAAATGACTTGGTTGGCTTACTCCTCTAACAACCTGATTAACTTCTGACCAATCATAATCGGCTCTAGAGGTCAGGGTGTGCGCTCTAATCCCTAAGGTTCTAAGGTGAAGGAAAGTCCCCAATTCCTCCTTTGTTATCTCACTCTATGTTTTAGAACATAGGATGTGATTCTAGTGTGATCTGGTTCATCTTGATGTTTGCGAGGAAAACATGAAAACATCTTTATTGTAGGCATGAATGAGGGTTAGGATGAATGAGAATTACGTAGAGTCAAAAAGTGGAATTACGGCAAAGTGGATGTTCTCTTGCATTAAGAGACATGAGGGCATGATCTTGGATGCACTAAACCTGAGGTAAGCATCCTTATTTTATTGTGAAAAAAATTGTCATCCTAATCCTGTCTGGAGGATGATCCTCTAGCATGTCGTGATCTCTTCTCGCTGCCAGACATCTCTAACTTGTGGCTTCTAAGAGTTTGCTTGAAATGAAAGTGAAAAGAATGAAAAGCACCCTTCTATTTAAAGAAAATTAATCTATCGTACAGTACAAAAAAAGTTTCATACGGGATGAAAGAACTTTCATACGGAACGAAATAAATTTCGTACGTATGAATGAAAAATGCCAAAAAAGAAATAGCTTTTCATAAACTTCCCTTCCCGATGCATCCTTTCGTACAGGATTTTTGACTAGCCGATCATATAGACGATCACGTGTTTGTCCGGGATGATCAGAATATTAAAGATCATTTTCATGGCGGTTGCCTTCGTCCTTATCTAAAAACAACAATAAGGATCATACAAACGAACGATACATTTGTACGCATGATCAGTAATAACTGCCTAAAACTACAAACCCGTCCCCATTCAAACAGATAAAACATGTATATATCATACAGTATGATGATGTCATCATATAGCATGAATGATTATGAAAATATCATTTCCTCCCTCAACTCTAAAAATTTTCATGCAAACGCTACAGAATTCGTATTATACAAAATAATTTCAAACAGTACGAATAAAATAAAATAAACAAAAAAAATGATAACAAAAAATAACTATCAATAGCTAACTACACACATTTTTATTTATTTATTTATTTTTTAAAAATTAAAAGGATAAAGCGACAATATTCAAACAAATAAAACAAACAACCTATACTACACATACACTTGAATTAAACAAATATACTATCACACACAAAATAAGTTTGTAGAATTTTCAATTATGCATTAAGATCAATCACACCTAGCATTGTCCTTAAAATGTTAAATGTGTCAAAAGCTAGTGGTTTTATGAAAATATCTGTAAGTTGATCCTTAGTAGCAACATGATGTAATTCAATTTCCCCTTTTACTATATGATCTCTAATAAAATGATGCCTTTTATCAATGTGCTTTGTTCTAGAATGCTGAATAGGATTCTTTGAAATGCATATGGCACTAGTGTTATCACAAAAGATTTGAATTGTGCTAAAAGAAAATACTAAGTCAATTAACTGTTGTTTTAACTAAAGCACTTGTGTAACATAGCTTCCTAAGGCAATATATTCAGCTTATGTAGTTGAAAGGGCTACTGAGTTCTATTTTCTACTAGACCAAGAAACTAAGGAGTTTTATATGAATTGACAAGTTCTAGAAGTGCTTTTATGATCAACCCTACAACCTACAAAATATGAATCAGAGTATCCAATAATTTCAAATGCAATGCTATTCTTGGGATAACAAATTCCTAGGTTTTGAGTCCCCAAAAGATATCTCATAATTCTCTTAACTACAGTTAGATATGATTCTTTTGGATCAGCTTGATATCTAGCACACAAACAGACACTAAAGATGATATCCAGTCTGCTAGCTGTCAAGTAAAGCAAAGATCCAATCATTCCTCTAAACTTCTTTTGATCAACTAGATTTCCTTTAGGATCCTTATTAAACTGCACTGAGAAACTCATGGGTGTATTTATTGGTTTAGCCTTATCCATTTCATACTCTGTAAGGATGTCTTTAACATATTTTGACTGACTCAAAAAGGTTCCATCCTCATCTTACTTAATGCTAAACCCTAAAAAGTAACTCAAATCTCCAATTAAGCTCATCTCAAATTCCTTACTCATCATTTTTGAAAATTCATCATAAAGATTTTTATCAGTAGATCCAAATAAGATATCATCCACATAAATTTGAATAATGAGTATTTCATCTCCTACTTTTTTTATAGAATAGGCATAGGCTAAAAGAACTCTAACTACCTCAAGTCTGGCTACTGGGCAAAGATCTCCTCAAAATCAATTCCCTCAATTTGATTATACCCCTTAGCCACTAACCTTGCTTTATTCTTTAAGATCACTCCAAAATCATTCATCTTATTTCTAAATACCCACTTTGTTCCAACAACCTTTGATCTTTCGGTCATACTACAAATTCCCAAACTTCATTTTTAGCAAATTGATTCAACTCATCATGCATAGCTAGAATCCAAAACTCATCCGAAAGTGCTTGATTTATACTAGTGGGTTCAATCATTGAAATGAAAGCGGAGTGATTCACTTCTTTTCTCAATCCATTCATAGTCTTAACTCCTTCACTTGGGTCTCCTAAAATCAACTCCTTAGGATGACTCTTGGGAAAATTCCATTCTCTAGGCAATGGGTTTTCTTCTTCATTTTCAGCCCTTTCTTCCACTTTTACATTTTCAAGTCCTTGGGTTATTTCCTCAACTTCATCTTCATCCAACCTAGACCCTCCAATATTATCAAATTCATAAAAAATAATATGAGTGGCCTCCTCAACTATCAATGTCCTTTTATTAAAAACTCTATAGGATTTTCCAACACCTAAGTATCCTAGAAAAATTCCTTCATCAAATTTAGGATCAAATTTTTCTAAGAGATTTTTCCCATTATTATGTATGAACACTTTTCATCCAAAAAAGATATAGGTGTGAGAGGTTGGAAATTCTACCTTTAAGAAGTTCATAGGGTATCTTATTTAATTTTAATCTAATGTTCACCCTATTTAATACATAGCCTGAGGTACTAACTACTTCAGCCCAAAAAAATCTTGGAAGTAAATATTCTGCCAACATGGCTCTAGCAGCTTCAATTGATGTCCTATTTTTTCTCTCAACTACTCCATTCTGCTGATGTGTTCTAGAAGCTGAGAAGTTATGGTCTATTCCATGGGATTTATAAAAATTATCAAATAATTCATTTTCAAATTCCCCCCCATGATCACTTTGGATAGAAACAATTTTAAATCCTAATTATCTTTGAATCCAAGTGGCAAAGTCTCTAAACTCCTCAAATGATTCACTCATATGGTTTAAAAATCTAATCCATGTGAATCTTGAGTAATCATCCATAATTATATACCCAAACATTTTTCCTCCTAGACTTAAAGTATTAACGGATCTAAAGAGATCCATGTGAACAATTTCTAAGGGCTTGCTAGTTCTAACTTTATTGATTGAATTGAAGGAGGATTTGACTTATTTTCCTAGTTGACATGCATCAGATAAGTGATCTTTAGTGAAATCTAATTTGGGTATTCCTCTGACTAAATCCTTTTGGGTGATTTTCCTAAGATTTCTCATGCTAGCATGACAAAGTCTTCTATGCCATAACCATGATTCATCAGATATAATTTTCAAATAAAAAGCAGTAGAAGATTTTACATAATTCAAATCTAGCATGTATACATTATTTACTATATCATCATTCAACATAATGATTCCATTTTGACTAATAACATAGCTAGTAGGCAAAAATTTTATATGATAACCTTTATCATACAATTGACTTATGCTCAATAGATTATGTTTTAATCCTTCTACTAACAGAATATTTTTAATCACAAAATTCTTAGAATTTCCAATCATACCTTTACCTACCACTCTCTTGGTGGTAATGTCTCCAAGTGTAACCTTGCCTCCATTCCTAGCTTCCAGCGATATGAATTGATCAGGATCTCCAGTCATATGCTTTGAATAGCTGCTGTCCAAGTACCAAATACTCTCATGAGGTCTTGTGTGAGAGCATTTCTACAAGAAAATTAAGGATTAGTCTTAGGAACCCAATAAGTTTAGTTTCATCTCTTGGTAGTTTTAAACTAGATACATGTGTGATATACTGTGATTTATGGATCTTAGGTCTCCATACTAAATATGTTCTATGATGAATAATACAAGTGTGGAAAATATGCTGAATCATACCATAAGAAAAATATTTTACTCCAGAAAAAGGATTTACCAATCTATGTGCACTGTTAGATCTTCTCCTAGATTTTAAACTAGTGGACTTATGGTAAGATTTGTGAAAATCATCAAGTTTGGGAGAATCCTATTTTCCTTAAGTGCCTTCAACTTAACTTCAAGATATGAGTTAGCACTCTCTAGAATAGAATCTTCAATCTTCAAGTTATGCTCTCTACTATTCAATTCATCCATAAAAGTTTTGAAACTATTTTCAAGTTTAGTATGTGATGATTTTAAAAATTCATGCTATTTGTTCAAATCATCATATTCATCCAACAAAGTCATGTGATTACTATCAATTAATGTATGGTCTTTCCTAAGGATTTTAAATTCTTTTTGTAGTTCTAAGTTATCTAAATTCAACTTAGCATGCAGTTTCTTTAGTATCCTATATGCAGAATGAATGCGCTCAAAAACTTCAAACAAGTCATCATAACTTAAGTCACATACCTCCTCTTGATCTGAATGATCAAGGTTATCAGCCATCAAGCATAAATTTGTGACTTCTCTTCAGGTGCTATTTCTAAGAAATTTGAAGCTGAGTCCGCCCAAAATGCTCGCTGTAGTCTCTTCTTACCCCTTCTATCCTTTGGTTTCTCCTCAGCTTTCTCCTTGCTCGGATTGGCTTTCAGATTAGGGCACTCAATCTTTATGTGTCCTGGCTTCCTGCACTCAAAGCAAATAATAACATTTGAAGCCTTAACATTTTTATGGAACTTACCTTTATTCCACAGCTGGCATCTCCTCTGCTTCCTCCTTAGAAAACTTTTGAACTGCCTTATCATTAAGGTAATATCCTCTTCATCCTCAGGCTGGGACTGATCACTCTACGAGTCATCCACTTTCAATGCAATATCCTTTTCTTTTCGTCTGTCACCTGCATCAATCTATCTTTGAGTCATTCCTTACTCATAAGCAATCAGTGATCCAAGCAGATTGTCAATAGAGTAAACATTTAAGTCTTTTGACTCTGTTACAGCTGTAATCTTTACATTATAAGTAGCAGGCAAAAAATGTAATATCTTATTTTTTCAGAATTGTTTAGTTCCCTGCCTAAAGCATGCATTGAAGTTACTCTCTGTATAAAATGAGTATACATGTCAGAGATTGACTCATTCAGTTTCATGCAAAAAAGTTCATAGTCATGTAGTATAATATTCAATCTAGATTATTTCACTTCATTGGTTCTTTCATATGTAATGCAAAGCCTATCCCAAATCTTCTTTCCAAATTTATAAGTAGAAACACGTATGTAGTCTTTTGATTTCAATGCATAAAAGAAACTATTCAAACACTTAGCATTTAATTGAGCTAATTTACACTCTTCTACAGTCTAACCAGCAAAAAGTACTTGAATTCTAATTCCATCTACAAGTCTAGTAAGCTCAGTGTAACCTTCCTGTACTAAAATCCACATGCGATAGTCAAGTGATTGTAGAAAAGTAGACATGCAATTTTTCCAAAAGTCAAATAGGATGTTATCAAATAGTGGAGGTCTAGTGATCGAATAACCCTCGGGTGTGTTTCAGTTTCCAAAATTAGCCATGATCGAATTTCAAAAAGTAGTTTAAATAGTAATTTTTGAAATAGGCTCTGATACCACTTGAAAGAGTGAATAGGTTGTTAGACCTATTAATTATATCCCTAGGCTAACCAAAGGGGGGGGTAAATTGGTACTTTTAAAATCTCTTGGATGTTTTAAAAATATTTTAATAAAAAAAACTTTATATATATCGTACAATATGATTCAGTTCATACAGTATGAATAATTTAAAACTTTACTTTTCAACCACAAAAAATTAAAGTACAATGTAGAAATTAAAGATACAGTAAGTAAACATAAGAACAGAGAACACCTGATTTTATAGTGGTTCGGTCAAACATGACCTACATCCACTCCCTAGAGACTCCTTCTCTAGGTATTGTACTAAATTATAGTGACTGTCCTTTTTCCCCCACAGCAAGGTGGAGAAGCTCTTCCAAACTCTCTTCCACCAAACCCTAGAGCGGTAGAGAATCGTCATCCTTTTTTACCCTCCTTGTGAAGGTAGAGAACCATCATCTGTTTTCACCCTTCTGGTGAAGGCAGAGAACCCACCATCCTTTCTCACCCTCCTGGTGATGGCAGAGTACCAAGCATCCCTTTTCACCCTCCTGGTGATGGCAGAGAACCGAACCTCCTTTAAAGATCTTCTCTCAAGAGCCTTCAAAGAGATAGGGAAGAGACTTGAAGTACAAACAATGAGATCCTCACCTTTGGGCAATCTTGTGAATCCCCTCACAATTTTCTCTTCAAAGATCTCACCACACTCACCCCAAACACTCTCCCTAATCACTCTTCCTTTCCCTCTTAAGAAGAAATTCATAGAAGATTGGTAGGACAGTCAGTTTTTAGAATCCTTTTATATAATAGACAAGAAAAACCATCCAAAAACTAAAAATCTTAAGTTTGATGCAGTCCGATCGTACTTTATGATCGACATTCGTATGTACGAATAGTTCAAATTATTGAACAGTTCATCCCGTACGATACTGGATGAACAAATGAACCCCAATTTTCATACTCTAGAAAATGATATATGAACTAACATCGTACTGTATGAATAGTTCAAAAATGAATAGTTCGTCCCGTATGATCCTGTACAAACCAATAAAACCCAATTTTTGAACTCTATAAAATGGTATACGAAACCCATTCATACTATATGAACAGTTCAAAAAAAATTGAACAGTTCATCCTGTACGATCCAGTACGAACCATGCAGGCTCCCATTTTGTACTCTAGAAAATGATATATGAAACCCATTCGTACTGTATGAACAGTTCAAAAAATTAAACAGTTCATCCCGAATGATCTAATAGGAACCATGTAGGCTCCCATTTCATACTCTAAAAAATGATATATGAAACCATTTCGTACTGTACGAATTATACTTAAAAAATTTTAAACCTAGCAGGTTCATATCAGAGGAGAAATAGCATAAATCATTCTGTACGATTTGACATCATATAGTATGATTAGTTTTAAAAAATACATTTTATCTCACTCCCCCAATGTGTGTGTGCATGATTACCCAGTTACAATCACATCACTCAGACTCAAGAAAAGAAAAAATGCAGACTCCAAGATTAATAACCTCTAATTTAATAAATTTGAAGTCTTCCACTATCTAGAATGTGATCTTCCTAAAATGAAATGTTAGTATACACAAAAATAGAATTTTCCAGCATTTGTTAGGAGAAATAATAAACAAACAATAAGATTTTGTAATCATCAAAAACTCACATAAAAAACTCACTAGAAGAAATAGATTTGCACCAATCTCAACACTGAGTGCTTAAAAATTAATTGATTTTGCTTCAATTGATTGCAATTCGGTGATTGTAGGTTGATTGATTGTAAATCAATTAGATGATTGATATTTGATTGGATGTAGGATGAGTTCAATTGAAGGTTGATTGTAGTTCCTATTTTTGGTAATGTCAAAAGGGGAACTACGTAGTGTTGGTTGTACTAGGTATTTTTAATAGTGATATTTACATTACTATTTCTTCAAAAATTATGTGTTATGCTATGTTAATTTTTTAAAATTTAAAAAAAGGGTTTGGTTTTGGAATTATAAAAAGAAAGAAAAGGATAATATAATAAAATTAAAAAAAAATAAAGGTTTTCCCTAATTTTTAAAAGATATCACTTTGTGAGGGGGAGAACTTAGTAGTAAATAAAAATTTAAGTTGAAAATTCAATTTCTAACCATCAATATTTTTCATCATAAAAACGGGGGAGATTATTGCAATTCAAGAGTCCGACCTTATATTTTGATGATTATAAAGATGATTACATTTTTATTTACTTATCCAAGCTTTACATATTGCATATATTTTTGTGTGTTACTAATCTTTCAGGTACATCATACACCAAGCAAAGATTGAAGAACAGGCTGAAGGTAGTGTAGCATCAAGGTAAAAGGGAGTCTGTGTTTTATTTTTCTTGAGTCAATTTTTGTATTAGGTGAATGATGTCTTAGCAACCATGTACACACCAACAAATGGAGTGAAATTAAATAAATATATTTTTTCTAAAACTCATACTATATGATCTTGGTCATGTTGTATGATATGTTTATTCAAAAATTAATTAAAATATTTATTTAAAATAGATAAATTTATCATAGGCTATAACTAATAAACTAATGGCACTTTACATCCACCAGATCTTACAAGATAATCCTATATCTAGAATCTCTGTCATTGAAGTCTAGTTACTTAAATTAGAAAATTTGATAATTTAAAATTTGAACTAATCATTTTGTACGATCACTCTTGTATTGTATGAAGTTTAATTTTTTTGCATAATTTAATTTTAAATATTAAGCAATCAAATTGTGATTAATTATATTTGAGGATCATAAGATATGATCATGATCGTATTGGTTGATATTTATTTTGATTGATCTTTGGTTTAAAAAATTTAGCAAAAAAAATATTAATTTTATCTATAAAATTATAAAAAAATTGTATTTATTTTTGGTTTGGTTTTGAGTTGGTAAGTCATTTTGCTTAATCTCTTCTACATTTTTTTTAGTTTTTATTTTAAGCAAAAGATTTTAAAAGAATTGAAAGTTTTTTTAAACACCAATTCACCCCACATCTTAGTGTTCATAAGAACTTTCAAACTTTTGTTATGGATATAAGAATTAATACTTTTACCAGACTTCTTAGTTTTTAGCCTTCTCTCTTCAGAGAAAAATATTTTTCATAAAGTCAACTCCAATGCTCAAAGGCTCTTACTATCACAACCTGATCTGACATAACACACATGTAGAGCAGGTCATATCATGTTGAATTGATACAATATCGATTTTCCAAGACCTATTTGGAGAGAATTATAAAATTTCTAATTATTTGCAGATTATAAAGCCACAAATTTACTTTAGATAAAAATTAAAAACACTCTTCATTAAAAATTATTTTTATTTATGATAAAAATGTATACATCAAGATGTTTTTTAATGAAGAATATATGATATAGAAGAAGATAATGTATAATAGAGAAACTATAACTTGAAAATTCTCTACTAAACATACCTATAGACAAATCAGAATCTGCAGCATCTCTATCTACTTAGCTTACCCTTTTCCCTTACCCTGACCACAAACATATGCAAAATAGAAGGCATGAAAAACCTATGAGTTAGTAGGCTACACTAAATCTACCTAAATTTCAATAAATAAAATAACAAAAATTAATCACAACATAACAGAATGGCAAAACAAACTATTCATACAGAACTTTCCACATAGTAAAATAATAACAGATTACTCAAAATAATATAAGAAACTATAGTGTCCTTGAAAACACCTAACTATTTAGATCATAGAGCATATAATAAAATTAGAAACTGTTGGCACAACACACCAAGGATGACTGATAATAGAAATTAAACACAACACATATGTTATTCAAAATAATTTGCTTTCACTCTCCTTAAGTCCTTATACCTCTAAGTAGATATCAAAATTAAGAATATGTAGCTCTTATGACTACTAATACTATCACATCAGATAAAGTGCCTATGTAACTCTCACTAATTCATTAAAACTTCTCCAGTACAAATATTTCTCACATATTCACACGAAAACATTCATATTTGCAGATATATAATGCAATATCATATTAACTACATTATTTCACTCAATGCCTTGCTAGCAACAAAAGATAGAGAAATTTAGGGTAAAACTACACCAAATTTCCACATTTTTAGATCTCAACTAAATTACTGCATATTGTTCACAACTACATTTCAAAGCTTTAATTATTTTACAGCATTATATTTTGGTGTAAAAATATTTTTTGATTTTATGAAATAATATATTTTCAAAATTTCTTCTTGAAAATTCATAAGTAATATATCAAAATGTTCAAAATATTCATAGTAATAATAGATCAAAAGTTAAAGGTGAAAATTTATTTCAAATCAGAATATACCCACTTTTGTGGTGTAATGTTAAATAAAAATCCATAAAATCTCAAAAACTCTTATTAAAAATAGAGATAAGGCATATATAACCTACCTCAATCCAAATAATTTCTTGAACTGACCTAATGGATTAAAATGGATTGAAGCATATTGAATAAAACTTTCTATCATTAGAATATCACCCTATCTCTTAGTTAGCTAGAATTAGGGGAAAATGAAAATGGTTTTAGTAGATTTGGATATTTATATAAAAAAATTATTTCACAAAACTATAATACTCATACAACCAGCACTACAGTGCTCCCTTTAAATCAAGAGAACATGGTGTTATAGCACCCTAAACCTAGCACAATAGTACTATATAAAATTCTATTTTTCATTTTTCATAATAGAAAATATTGAAGGCTAAGTGTCACAACACTCTCAAACACAACATTACAGTGCTCCAAAGAGAAAATTTTAGAAATACAAATTATCACACACAAAACTCTTGAGGCACACTCTAAGAAAATGATTAATTCAGAAACATATAGAGATATTCAAAGAATTGAAAGTTCATAAATGCAAGCACACAAAACTTACTAGATCAAAAAGAGATCAATTTAGAACAACATTATAATGGATATAAATCTTCCCTCCTTAGAAAAACACAATCCTCAAAATTTTAATATACCACTTAGCCAAAAAGATTAGGACATAATTGCCTCATCTCTAATTTTTTTCTAGGTAGGTTCAATATCAGCTATGTGCTTTCATCACCCTTTAACCATTAGAATTTATTTACTTCTCATGTTTCTACCATTATAGACTAGAATTGTTTCAGATTCTTCTTTCTAGCTCAGATTAGGCCTTACTTCAATTCACTTTAGAAACTCTACTCACAAGATTAGAAACCCATTTCCTTAGAGAGGATGCATGAAACACGTCAAGATCTTCAGATATGTGTTTAGGAAATAACAAATGATAACTAGATTATCTAATTCCTTTAATTTTCTCAAATAGTCCAATATACCTTGGACTCAACTTTTCTTTTCACATATGTAAAAATATTTAACTTGAATCTTTATAGGTAAATTCTTTGAATTATAATACTTATTTTTTCTATCATATGCACATTTTAATCAATTATTAAACATATGCTTCTTTTCAATGGCATTATCTACTTGAATTGGCTCCATCATATTTATTTCTCCTTCATCTACCTAAGAAAAAGGTTTCATACACTTCCTATCATATCGAACTTTATAAGAGGACATATTAATGTTAGATTTGAAGATGTTGTTAGAAGCAAATAATATTAGAGGGATGTGGTCTTCCCAACTTCCACCAAAATTTAGAATATACAGTCTTGTAATATCTTCCAACACATAAATAGTTCTTTGAACAAACCATTTTTATGGATGAATAGTAGTATTGATATGTAATTTAATCCTATATTTCCCTGAATACTCCACCATATTTTAGAGGACAATTTACCATAATAAATGATTAACTTTGGTATCCCATGCAATTTGACAATTTAAAGCACATACACCAAAGCTAACCTTCCTTTATAATTAATCTATCAAATTGGAAGATATTCAATAGACTTCATCATATGATCCACAATGACCTAAACAGCATCATGTCCTTACCTCGATCGAGAAATACCCATAGTAAAATTCATGTTCACATTTTCCCTCTTCCACTCAGGAATGGGTGATGGCTACTGCAAGTCAGCAAGTTATTGATGTTTTACTTTAACCCATTAACAAATTTCTTTGATATAATGTCAACCACTTCTCTTTTAAATTTAGGCCACCAAAACATAAATTTCAGATCATTATGCATCTTACTACTTACAGAATGAATACTATATCTATAATAATGTGCCTCATACTAAATAGCATTCCTTAGATTAGCATAAGTAGGAAACCAAAATCTTTTTTATAGAATCTAATACAAAAATCTATTACTTGTAGTTTATTTTTTTATTGGTTTGATTTTGCTTCACCATCTAGGAATATTATTTGTTAGACCATTGGGCCTCTAAACCTTTTTCATATAGAGAAGGTTGGACAATCTTTCTTCTTGTATACCAAAATCCGAATTGCTTGGCCTAACCACTTCAAATTCTAATTCCAATTCTTCCATATCAGAAATTAGATAAGTATCAAAAGTAAGAAAACTATTTACTATTCTTGAATATTTTTAACTCTGAGCATCTACCACTATATTGGCCTTACTAGGTTGCTACTAAATGCTCATATCAAAGTTCAATATCGACCTAAGACAACTCCTCTATCTCAAATTTAATTCTTTTTGAATAAAAATATTCTTTCAAATTTGATGATTCACACTAAACCCACATAGATAGTGCCTCCAAATCTGTAGAGCAAAAATGATAGTTGTCAATTCACTACGGGAAAAACTATTATTTCTAGTAGAATTTTAGATGGATAAATGTCCAATGGAAATATTGATAGAAAAATCAGCTATGTTTTGACAAAAAAAGTTCTGGCAGGTCTACTGGCTTACATACCGCTAGAAACTTTCCAGCAAAATACCCATCAAGTAATCCATAAATCTTTTTTGCGCCGACTAATTAAACTAATGAAGATTGTGCCAAAATTTTTTTGCTGGAATGAGCGACAAAATTTTCACAGGCCTACTTAAACTCATAAAAAAATTTCTGATAGAAGTTTACCATAAATGGTTCCGACAGATTAGTCATTAGCAGATCCACCGAAAAAGACCTACTTCATATCCCACCATTATTCACAATTGTCTTTACATTATTTCTACTATTTCTCTCATTCCCAATCTCATTCACCGCTCCTGCTCATGTGTTGTGGTTCGTCGCCTCATCTCTCGTCATTCACTAATGTTCACCACCATTCATAGCTATTCTCATAAGTTTTTCATCCGTTAGCATTTTTGTTTGAGAATTTTCTTTTCATTACTTCTAGTTGGATGGCTGAAGTGGAGGAATTAATTAGGCTTGTTTTGTAATAAAAAGCTCTCCTTAAACTTAAGAGAAAATTCCATAATATGAGGTTGTGACCTGTTAATTTTTTAAGCCTATTTTTGTGATTAAATGTTTGCCATTAAAAGAGAAGCATACAATTAAGTTAAGTGTTGCAGAGATAAAGTTTATTAGGTAGATGAGTAGCTTTATTTTTAGGGATAGAATGAGAAAAGGCCATATACATGAAAAGATTAGAGTTTCTCCAATGATAGTTAATATTAAAAAGAGTCACCTTAGATGGTTTGATCACATAAGACATCAGTGAAAGTACGAGATGCGCCAAGAGGGGGGGGGGGGTGAATTGGTATTTTAAAAATGCAACCCTAAACAAGAGTTCTATTTTTTTTTTGTATTTTTAAAGGATAACTCAACGAATAATGTGCGGAAGCAAGTACAACGATCACAACAACGATATTGGTAATTCAATTTAAATTTCACAATACAAGATTCAAATTATGATTTTTCACCAAGCAATTTGATGTACTAATTTAGAGCATGAAAAGTAAAGTACGGTGAAATGGAAAAAATACACCAGAGATTTTTAATAGTGGTTCGGTCACTTGACCTACGTCCACTCCCCGGAGTCCTCTACTCCGAGATTTACACTAGTAAAAGTTGACTCTCCTTTTGCTCCCACAGCAAGGCGGAGAAGCCTTTACAATACTCACTTTCACCTCCCTCGGTGCGGCGGAATACCAAATGCTATGTCACCCTCCTGGTGACGGCAGCGGACCTTCTCCTTTTTCTCCTCCTGGAGATGGCAGAGTACCTTGGCGATGTCGATCTTGAAGTGACTCTTCCCTCAAGAACTTTCCCGAGACTCCCCAAAGCCATAAGAGGAGCAAAGCATGCAGCTAGCTTGGAGCCACCGTGTGATCCCCTCACACTTCTTCTCCCTCACGCTCAAGCTCACCTTCACCTTCGTCTCGCAAGCCCTGGATCTCTCCGAGGAAAAACTTCTCCTTACGAATCTCCTTCTTCCCTCAAAGCCTCTCATAGCAAGAGGATAGATCAATAACCCTCTAAAAAAACTTTTAAGTTATTTTTATATCAGGCTTCAGAAAATCCCAAAAATTTACACTTTTGCATTTTTGTTCGTACAGTACGATCTATAATCGTACAGTACGATCAGTTCAATTACAACTCCATCCAGTACGAGTACAAACGAACAGTTATCGAAGTTTATACATATCGTACTGTACGATATGTATATCGTACAGGACGATACTGTTGATTCGTACTGTTCATACAGGATGATCTGTGGGACGATCCCTGGGATGAAAGAATTCATCTCTGCCAGTCGTCCAGCACTCCTTTAGTCGTACAGTATGATTAATGTGTTTCGGGATATCGTCCTGTACGATATGAATATCGTCCAGGACAAATAGAACAAAAATTCTTGGTTTCATCTGGTACGATCGATGGGATGAATGAAATCGATCTCTATCGGTCATCCAGCACTCCACTAGTCGTACAGTACGATTAGTTCATTTCAGGATATCGTCCTGTACGATATGAATATCATCCAGGATGAACAGAACAAAAAACCTTGGTTTCGTCTGGTACGATCAATGGGATGAATGAAATCATCTCTATCAGTCGTATGGTATGATATATGATCATACAGTACGATCGACTTTTAAATTAGAAACCAATGTTTATTTCCTGATTAGGGAGATAATTTTGGTAAGTATTCAATTAATCGTACAGTACAATAAGCATCCTACAGTACAATCAGTTCAGGAAATCAAAATTAAGAACTTACCAAACTTATTCTGGCGGCTAGGGTTTCTCAATTGTATCTTATCGTATAGTATGATAGGTATCGTACAGTACGATCAGTTTATAAATTTAATCATCTAAAAATTAGCCATTAGCCTGAGTATTATTACTTAATCGTACAGTATGATATTAAATCGTACAGTACGATATTCTTAAAAAAAATTTTAAACATTGAAAATAATTATCCCCCTGTGTGTGTGCATTGTTGCTCCTTTCACATGCATGCTTCTGTGGCAGACTCAAGAAAAAAAATAAAGAAATAAAAATTACAGACTTTTCAACATCCTATTCTACCCGGTTTGAGTCTCCAGTAACCTTGAGCAGTGTCCATCTGACCTGAAATGTTAGTGCTCATATGCAAGGATTAAGCATTTGTAATCTAAAGGAAGTCTATATGGATTCATTAAGTATTAGTTGTCACCATCAAAATTAAGTGCTCGGGATCCTGGATTTCAACAATCTCCCCCTTTTGATGGTGTCAAATAATATTTTCTGATGACCACAGTTGTTCTGACTTCCTTAGCTCCCCCTTAGAAGAATAGTTTATTAATTTTTAAATAGGAGGAGAAGAAACAAATTTTTTTTTTATTATAACATATAGAAAAAAATATAACAAGTGAGAAAACATGTAGTGAAAATAGAAGAGTAAACATAAACAACCAATATCATTAATAGTAAGCAAAAATAGAACAACACAAATCACAAAAACGTCTCCCCCTTTTGACAGCACCAAAAAGGGAAGAACAAGGAAACAACTACAATGACAAGAAAGAAAAAAAAACATAAATAACTACAATAACTCAAAAATCTGGATCCTGATCCGGAGGTGGTGGTGGAGGTTATGGAAACAGTTGGTGGTACTGATGGAGGGACACAACTGGTGATCGATGGAGGTGAAGCGCTCCCTAAACCATTTCATATCAGTTTTCATGTTCCTGATGTTGCTAAGCAATGTGGGAATCCAACCTAGTCTCCAGGCGATCAAGGTGTTGAATAATGTCGTCGTGATGGTAGTTGGGAGGAGCAAGACCAGGTGGGTGGATTGGTGGTGGTGGAGGGGCGTCAGCAGGAGCAGTAGCCTCTTCATCATCAAACTCAGGATCGGCATGAGCGGCCCCCCGATGGAACAAGATACGAAAAGAGGCATCCGTAGAGAAGATAGGAAGATGATCTGGAGGTAGCGAATAATGAAGTTGGTACTTGGCATCTAAGATGTATCCTATGATATGCCCTAAAGCAAGGTTCCGTTTGCGGCGGGCACCGAAATATCGGTAGGCAGATAGGGTATGGATATAGTCAAAAACCATTTGGGCTTCATTGAATTTTGTGCTAGACATGATTAGATATGTGACGACAGAAAGCAGTGGAGTAATATGGATGCGGTCTCCAGCTTTGGGTATAATGGACGTGCGAAGGACATGCTGGATAACGCGGGCATTCTGATTCAGGATTTGGATAAGGGGCAGGTGTTGATTGGAAGGGACACCTCTAACGGTCATATTGACTAATGTCCAATCATAATCATGTGAGATCATAGATTGAGGATGAGGGCCGTCAGTGGATAGCCCAATGTGTGCAGCAATGTCATTGACGGTGATAACGACTTGCTATTTACAGACATAAGAAGTGAAAGTGGTGTTTTCTAGGTCGATTCTAATATTGGCAAGAAACTCAAAAAAAGTTCAGAGTGAAAAGAAAGGCAAGAGTCAAAAGGAATTGAAGGGTGGTGGATGCAAAAAGGTTCATCACCTCAAAATTTAGAGCGGCTTGATTCAGCATGCGAGATGGAGTGATTTTGGCTTCCTTGATTTTAATGTATGCTTTCTCATCTGCAGTGGAGAGAAAGCGATCATCGAAACAATGAGAGGAGGAGGAGCTCCCGACGACCATTCGGCCGCGCTTACTGGCACCAGACATGGTTGAAGAAGGGACTTGAGAAAGAGAGGAAACTTGGAGTGAGTGAGAGTGAGTGAGTGTAGTCAAAGAATCCCTCCTTTTTATAAAATTTATGAACTATCATATAGTACGACTGAGTATCGTACAGTACGATAGGCACAATAATATCGTCTGGACGACCATTCAGAAAGCGAGTCAAAGTCAAATCGTACAGTACGATCAGAATCATACTGAACGAACGTGAGTGTGAGGTGTTCGTCTCGAGCAGTCGTCTGAACGACCTTTGACAAAAATAATCATACAGTACGAACAGGTGTTCGTATAGTATGATATGCAATAATGTTCGTACCGGTCGAGTTTAAATTCGTCCTAATCCATTTGACACGTGGATCGTACAGTATGATAGGTATTTCATACAGTACGATGACCAATAATGTGTATCGTACGGTACGAGTGGTGAATCGTACAGTATGATTGGTACAAGACATGAAAGATCTGGACCATGAATGGGAATGGATGGCTGAGATTGGAGTGATTTGAACCTTATCGTACAGTATGATATTGGATCGTATAGTACGATTGTCGGAGAAATTCAAGGTT